>CM051028.1:15741200-16311200 GCA_027627225.1 Congeria kusceri | reverse complement strand
GGACAACCAGACGGAAAATGCGACTGCTTTATGCTCTTGCTCTGGGATATATAAATATTTGGCGCCGCGCATGAGCATATGTTATGACCAGAAGCATTTGGAAGGAGCATATATTATATAGTATTTTTACAAACACTTGCATGACGTCCCTGAATCAAATTGAGAGGTACATTCTTGCGTTATATGCTTGAAGATTATTTTTCGTTTAGTAATCAATTATTTTTGAAAGCGTATAAAAGCTAAAATCGTGGATTTCATTGCTGTTCAAATAAGAATCAGATTGAGATGCCTGCGCCGACCGTCTTCAACACACTGCAAACAGAGAAGGCGACCTGCTCCATTTCAGGTGCAATTTAAATGACTCATTCTATAAATATCTCGCAGTGTTGCAGGCTAGCAGCCGATGTCAGTTGTGTTTAAATACTTACAACAGGCATCCAGAAATCTTTATTAAATACAAAAGCATTAATACTGAATAGAAAATTCATATTTATAATTTCACCGTGCTCACCACAAATCGTACAATATATACAGTATGTTAATGTGAATTATTTAGATTATTCAAGTTTCATTAATGACAAACATTAGGCGCTAAGAGCGGATTATTGTATCGACATTACATACTGATGGAATTTAATCAGGATTGTCATTGTTTGTTTCTTAAAATGGTCTTAATTTTATAACTACAACCACAGAATAATATGAGTTTATTGTTTATTAACTTCAGTATGCATAATTATATACTTTTATGTAATGTTTGGTTCATTTGTTTCTTTTACGCAATTATACGGCACCCAATTATGCTTTGCATCATTGTTTTTCTTATAATAATTGATTTGATCAACAGAAGCGGACAGTGAAATAAGCAATTCAGCAACGTCGTTAGTGCGTATAAACGTATCTCATCCCATGCAAGAAGGACCTGTAAGCGGCACCAGTAAATGCGAAGACGTAAGCGCTAAGATGGACGAGGTTTCAGATGGTATGTATACGAATTAATTGCATTGTTAATATTTAACTATCATTTATTTTAATGCTTATTCGTTGGTAGGCACCTGAGTTCCTTTGAGTCATCGTGGCCATGTTACTAGCACAACCTTACTTTATAAACTTTAATACACTGGCAATGGTTTAAACAGAAATCATTTTTATAGACAAACCATTTTACCCCATCAATATTCTTGTATGTGAAAAATATAGCCGACGTAGGATAATAACGCACTCTTTGAAATAACGCCGTTGTGTTTGTATGCATGTGACAACGAGATATATCAATACTCAATTGTCGGTCTGTTTTATGGTATATTATCGTCAAATCTTGAATTAACTTTTACATTGTTACAATACGCTGCAGAGAATGTAATGAGATAAAAATATTCGATATTTTAGCCGATCATTTTAAACACGACCGCTGTCAACTGACTATTACAACCAATTATTCGTATGCTTTTATTTATCCTCTATTTGTTTCAGAAGCTTTACCAGATAATGCAACACCAGAGAGAATCGATTTAATAACCATTACGATTGGTACAAGTGCCTTTGTATTAGTGTGCATTGGCATTTCGTTCCTTGAAACTAACACGAGCCTAAGCCAGAGTATTTGAGAGTGCAACGATTTCGAAGATCAGTGTTAAAAATCATGAATGAGCTATTGATGATTTTGCGAATTCAGTGATGACAACACAAATAACAATCCAGACTGTGTGAATAGATGATGAGACTGAGAGGTAAGTAATTAACACATTGGAAAGGCGAGACTGTGTGTTTGTTTAATATGTTCGAGATGTCAGTGATGAAGACTTTGAACAGACGCGTGAATGTGCTATGATTTTGAGTGGTCAGTGATGAACACACTGACAAGACCAAAGCAGAGCAAATGTGTAATGGGTAAGAGCGGTTAGAGACAAAGACACTGAAAAGGCATGCATCTTGAATGTGTAGTAATTTCGAATGGCCAGTGATATACACACACTGAAAAGACTAGACAATGCGAATGTGTAATAGGTTAGATAGGTTAGTAACAAAGACACTGAAAAGGCATGCAGTGTAATTGTGTAATGATTTTGAAAGGTAAGTGATGACCACACTGAAAGGCTATATTGTGTGAATGTGTAATGATTTCCAGATTCACACTCAAAATACATACTGTGTGAGTATGCAAAGAGTTAAAGAGGTCATTGATGGAGCCACTGAAAATACCAGAATGTGTAAGGAAAGGCAGACTTTGTCAATGTGAAATAATTTCGAGAGGTAAGTGATGAAGACACTGAAAATGCAGATTGTGTGAATTTCGAATGAGTTAGAGAGGTAAATAATTAAAGACATCGAATATGCCATACTGTGTAAATATGCAACGATTGGAAGTAGTCAGTGAAAAAAATAAACAGTGGAATATTCGAATTGGTGCGTTTCGTGTTAATGATTGTAAATAATATTTAAAGCATGTAGTGAAAGAACATTTAAATACACGTTGTATATCCAGAACAAAGTTCATACACAGTTCTTATATTGGCGATGATGTTATATATAATGTCCATAGTATTGTAGCAGTTATCATTCTATAACTATACATTTGGTAACAAATACAATTATGATAGATACTGCATTCACAATTAGAAAATGAATATATGTTTCTGTGGACTGATTATGTATGAATAATGTTTTGGACATAACTTCTAATGCATGACTTGACTGTAACTTCTAACAACTGTAGTACAGGTCATTTTATTATGTCCCTTGTTTTGTATAAGTCCATTTACAATGACCAAATAGTGTATCCTGTCCTGTGTGCGTCCATCTTTGTAATGTGGTGTAATACCTGTGATGTCCAATCGTTATCAATAATTTTTCTGATGCAAGATTTTCATTGGTTAGGATAAGAAAAACTATTAATTTATTATATAATCTGCTATTCATGCTTGCATTTGGCCAGAGCACTTAGTGGACGCAAGTCGCACATTTTGTTGCATCATTGTTTTACCAACCTGTATTATAAAATGTTACAAAATATTGGATATTAAAATAATTGCATTTATGTACTTTGAATTGTACATTTCATAGTTTGTTTTGTTTGTGTTGATTAATGTATTTGTCTTTATGTTTAGGTCTTTCCGTCATTACTATATTGGTCTGCGTCTAAATAAATGGGAAAACCAACTTTTTGACTTGTGTCGCCATGACCCCCACCCCACCCCACTTCACAACAATAATTATTGGAAATTATTTTTATGTACACAAACGAAGACACCATATTTGAATATGCAAGTTTTTTATATGATCAAAGCGCATGTCTTTTGTTTTGAATGATGCTTTTACCAAATTACTCCACATGATGATGAACGTGTGAATAGTTCACGTATACAACCAATGAGGAATTTATGTTCCTTTCCAACAATCAAAACATAGTTATGCACAATTACAGTTTTCGTAAGTCCACAGGGCGCTATAAACATTAATTCAGTTGCAGTGTGGTTCGACTTAACCCAGGATAACTGCATGTAGTTTTTCAGTGTGTCTTCTTAGTAATTGTATCTACTGAAATAAAAACCTTGCTAATATATTTTAAACAATTGTTTGTGTCAAATGCAGACTACGTATTATATATAATTAATGTATTTTATGGAAACTACGAGACTCGTGTTTTCAACCATAACAATAAGCAGAAATTTAGAATAGCTGATGGCGAAATACTACATCATGGCGTTTCAGCTTAGCATTTGATTTGCCGCACCACCGAGTCTTTTAGATATTTTACATATTATGAAATTATAATATATAAATATATATCACGTTTACATATAATGAATGAACATTGAAAGTTATCATCATGACCATATTAACCACCCTGGTTGGGATTGTAATGGAGCATTTTGACATGTTTGTGGAAATTGCTAGAATGGTCTTAGACAACGAGATGTGCATAACATATTAATTAGTACATGATCTAATAATAAAAAACGCAGTTCCGGACTCCAAATTAGTTCAATACTTTATTTCGAGATCTGACAATTGTTTTCAATTTCTCTTTCAACACTGACTATGGGGATTGGGAGATAACTCTTTTGTCTATGACAAGTTCTGGCTAAATGCATTCGTCACTGCGTCATATATAGACATTTCCGCTAACGAATCCAGTAATGTTACGTATACACTCTCACCACGTGTGCATGCAATACCTTACTGTGTTGGATTCGCCCCCCCCCCCCCACCCGCCCTCTTGAACAGGAATATAACATCAAGAAACTTACTTATTAAAAAAACGTTACAGGTCAACACAGGCTTACTATTGTTAATTTGTTCGATTAATGAAAGAAATAATACGAATTGTAAATTATTTCGTATGGCGATAGCAGTGCACCTGCCTGTTGTTCCCCGCTTCTGCTGGACAGCGAAAAACAACCATGTCAAAATGTACAGTCTATCCGGTTATCCATTTTGGATTGTATTTTAGCTGTAAATAATCGCATTTCTTGAACATCATAGGGACATTTTTCTTTCTCTTTTTCTCAGACAGTTGAATAATTACAAATAGTATTCTGTGTTGTAGATGTATATTTATGAAAAGTTGCAAAGTTTGTCGATCCTGGGACTTTTTAACGAGAACCAGCAACCGATTTATGTATCGCAACACATATCGCGTGCACATGAGCGTACAACTTTTTACGGAAATTCGTGGCTCTCATTGTCATAAACATTAGTTGCCACACTTGGTATAATTGTATTGTGCATGTACCGCATTCAACACAAATTGTCGAATCTGTCTGCTACATACAGTTTTATGTTTTGTGAAAGGAAATTTTTCTGTTCTTGCCAAATTTGTTTGGGTGTTCGATAACCAGTACGTGCTTAACATTAACAAGACCTTCTGTTCCTTATCTAAGGAGGATATTTGCGATCTACAAAGTGACAGCGATAGTGATATATGTTATACTCTTAAGTGTTGGTTCATGCACTGTTCATTTAGGCCAAAGTGCACGATCGTCTTACGGAAGGAACTGATGACGACCTATTGAATTATTTCTTCTAGAACACCTGGAACTGTCAAAAAGGCAATTTCTTTCTCAGCCTATAAGATTGTTCATTTTCAGAAAAGGTAAGTCGTTGGTTTCGTGCTGCAATTTACTACCATTGTTTGGTAGTTTATACAAAAATAACAAAATAATGTTGCCTATTCTAGTAATATCTGTCTGAAAGTGTTGTTCATTTGACGCTGCTCCACAAATTGACTCTAAAATTGTGTTTAACTGGTAAAAATACGAATGAATAATAGCTGTACAGTGAAGTCCCGGCTGAATAGTAATTCGCTTTTACTTTCAAAACAATGAAATAAACGCCCTGATTTGCTGAATTATAGGCAGTCAGAACCTTCTGGTGTTCGTCCCAATCAAGATTCGCTGAGTTGACAGTGTAATTGGCGATTTCGTTTTTCGAAAATCGATAAAATAGGTACATAAATTGTGGAAAGTGTGATAAAAACATGAAAAAGATCAATCCATTACATTAAAATACATTTCGCTAAAACTAGAACGTATAACATAAAAATAATTACAAATCTGATAAAAAAAATTGTCATTAATTCACAGGAAAAATAAATGCACTATTTAAAACAAGAAAGAACAAGTACAATATGGACAGTGATTGTTATCTTTAAAAATATAGCAACACAAATAAATGTATACTGTGAATCATAATGCGTACGGAAGTAAATGCAAATAACAGCGACACAATATTACTCGGCAATAACCTGCGTTACCAGCAATCGCAGATCTCACAGAAAAATCTCTGTTCTAAACTAAAAATGAATTGATGCATGTTATACAAATAAGCTTAAATGGTTTTCAGTTTTCTACAAATATATTGAGCTGCATTCATCACATATTTAGGACCCTGCTTCGGTGGGCCTTATATGGAAATGAAACATAATTTCGCGTATTCATCTAAACAATACGAAGGGAAACTTTGTTTACAACAATGGTGCTTATGACGCAATTATCAGATAGGCTGTTGTTCGCGATATGGATGTTTTGGGTGATAGCTATGTTGTCTTGATTTGGACGTTGCTCTTATTTCTAGGTAATTCTAAACATGTCATTTTGTATTTTTGGTTGTATGAAACATACCTATATGGGCAATTCGTCATTGTCAATATGTTATATTTTACTTTCAGATGTACACAGCACAAAACCTACAAAGTTGGAACCGTCACTGTATTGGACCCGTGTTTTCCTGGACGAAACGTTACGTTAATATTAACACCTTCCAATCTAATATTCTTAAATCAGCAAACGTTGAATGGCAGGTTATGCTGCGTCAGTCGACGGTCTTTGTACGTATATCGGACCAGCACTTGCGGTATATCAAGGATGGGTCGCTCTTCCTAAAGCTGATTAATTTAGACTGGACATGGCACGAGGCAATGGTACAAGTCGGATACAATAACACAGTTTCTGAGATGATAAAGCTTCAAATAAAAGGTATTTTGAATGTCCATACATTTATACTTACAATTTCAGAG
The DNA here is from genome assembly GCA_027627225.1 of Congeria kusceri. Classification (NCBI taxonomy): domain Eukaryota; kingdom Metazoa; phylum Mollusca; class Bivalvia; order Myida; family Dreissenidae; genus Congeria; species Congeria kusceri. The sequence continues at coordinate 16,304,683 of CM051028.1, read as the reverse complement.
CATTATGAAACTGTTTGAATATGTTTAACACAAATGATGTCATATGTACGTCCAATGTAAGAAATATATTATGAATGAATTGTTTACGACTGTTTTAAAACGGGCGTATTTTTTTATTTAGCATCCTTAGTAAAATAGACACAAAGACAAACGCGAAACGTATCGATATTGCGATAATCCGAAACGGCTTAAATGTGTATCGCAAAAAGGACCAAAACTCTATATTCACCGAACACAGAGTTAATGCCCTTGATTTTGTTTCAATTTTCGTTTCCACTTTGTAATAGTTTAATTTGGCATAAATTTTCAGCAGTGCCGCGAACGCATTATTTTACTCAGCGTTACTGCCCTTGATATATATTTTGTTTCGATCTTCGTTTACGCTCCGTAATTCTCGAATGCATGTCGGGATCTGTATATAATTTGGCATAAAAGTTCACCGAGGACTAAAGTTGCATTGAGGAAAAGAACAAAAACTGTGTCTTCATTTCTCATAGTATCTGCCTTTGATGAATACTTTGTTTAAAATTTCGTTTCCACTGCTTAACGCTAGATCGAATGCAGGGATTATTATATAATTTGGAATTAATATCCACCAGTGCGTAAAGAGGTGTAGCGAACAAGAACCAAACTCTGATCTTCACTGTAACAGGAGTAAAAGTGCTTGATTTATATTTTGAATTCTCTCTACCTTTGTCAATCATTAAGAATATATATTTTTTAATGATCCCAGTGAGTATTGGTGTTTAATACAAAGATGTGACATAGCTATGGTTCCTTTTTTGTGATTTTATAACGATGATACATTGTGATGTGTTAAGAAAAGGATGCCATGGCTCCGTATTTGTTTCTTATATAATGCATGTTTGTTTATTCTTTTCCTCACAAGTTCTCAGTAACTATTAGCTAGATATCAATTAAACTCTATATAGTTATTAGCAATTATCACTTGGATATCAATTAAAACTCTATATGTACGTACAGAACCAATTGTAGATGCAGATCATATTGAATCAGTTTTCCGATAATTATTATCCATTGTTTTTTCTATAGAATGAATACCATTTATGTGCTTCAAATCTTTTGAACGCGATATTTCAAGAGAACAACATCGTCTTCTGGAAACATCGTTCACATCTACATTAAAAAGAATAATGAGTTTACTTCTTTTGCTGCACTCTGCCAAATATCTAGTAAATGTGTCTGATCTTTGTGTGTGTTGTCTGTGTGTTATTAGTATATGAATATGACTATATGACTGGTATGATTAAGGTATGATTAAACGTAGCGTATAAGACCCACATTTATGCATACGTCGCACCCAGTGACAAGCCTTGTTTCCTCTAATTTCATTTGTAGGGCAATCAGCCTGTTATGTGTACATATGTATTTATTTATATATATATTGAAATTGCACCATAACTAAAAATGGCATCTATTTCGTTCAGAGTTGATCAACGACTGCGGCAAGTTACGCGTGGTGAAAATTCCCGAGAAGAAGGGTGATACTGGACAGATTTCATATTACCCGAGTAATAAGGTCGTTGATAGCCCCGGCATTTATTATCGGAAGTGGAAACGTCAAGGTACTGGGAATGTACAACAGTTATTTAGCCAGTCAGACTATGCAGAATGACGAATACTTTTTAGAATGTCACAATACGACTACATGTTTCATGTTCCCCGGAGATAGGTCCGACATGTACTGTGGACGGCTGTGTGGAGTGTCTGTGCGTAAATCCCGGTGATGCTATAAACTGTACCTCATACAGCCTACACATTCTGATGTGGATTGGTTCAAATAATGTCAGTCTACAAAAGGATCTTCAGACATCCCCATATGTTTATTCATCGACCACTGTACGCGTCGATGAACGTCATCACATGACAACTGTTTCATGTCTGGCATATATTCGAAGTCCACCTATCGCATTCAACAGGAGCACCTCTCTATACGTTTTCGGTAGGAAACGGTTATGTCCGTAATAAGTTGTCATTAATATCCTACCCAAAATCCGAATGAATGTCATTTATCATACGTTTTCCACCATGTACATATACAGTGCGGTTGCGATTAAGTATAATGGTAGTAAATGATTTTTGTGAAGTATGTAGTAACTTGATTCAAACTACAGTGTGTGTGTTTTGACAAAATAGGAAAATAATGTTGAAGCTCATACAACACATTAATTCAAAGGCATATGTATTTCATAGTAACTCCAACGAAGCCTATCCTGAATGTTCCTGAACTCAGAGAAGGTAAACAGAGAAACATTACCTGCGTTTCCTTCCATGCTAGACCGCAGCCAAAACTAGAGATGACCCTGGATGGAGAACTATCGACAGATGTGGAACAAGAGGATATTTACAATGTGTCCTCTAATCTCTATACCAGTATATTATCTTCTGGTTCGCCCAACAGGACCTGGCACGGCAAGAACTTAACATGCACGTCTAATATGTTGGACACACATAATATCTACAATCTGGGGCATGTAGACAACGTGATAGTGACGTACAAATGTAAGAGGAAATTATATATAATATATTTACATACTAGCAGAATAACCAAACGTAAAGTGTAATTCGGTAACATCTGCCAGACACGGGATTTATGTTAAAAATAAAAAGTACATGCACGAAATGTAATCGTTTTTATGTAGTTAACGATACTAATGTACATTTTGAAACATTATATTTGTGAAATTGTCAAATCTATACCGTTAAAACACAAATTGAAGCATTTAATTATAAAGAAATCCTGTGTAATTAGCACAAACAAAAGCCCAGTACACGAAATACATGAAAAATACACTATCACTATATCATTATTTTAAATAGACTATATTTGTGACCGAAAGTTCTTTTTTATTAATGTGATGTGTACAAAACCAAACGAACTGTATAGCATTTATAAAGAGGAATTTCTAAACATCTTCCTACATCATAGTGACGTACAATAAAATAATGTATTCGAAGAACAATTAAAGAAATATGCATAGTGAAATAAAATTGTATCATATCTATTTATTTTTGAAAGACGAACAGAAGGGCAGCGTCATTAGCCGAAAGGATCGCAATAAATCAGGTAACGTCAACAAGCGTATCATGTTATTTGTCTTATAACTTTGTCCCCGGTTACCTAATAAGGTTAAAGTCCCTTGGTCCGCTTTGAAATAACACCATTTCAAACAAAAATCAATTATTAATGGGAGACTATTGACAAAATCAAGTATCACATGCCTTCTTGGACTGTAAAACATTTTTATACGTGTTTTATATATTATCCTTTATTGAATAGGCAATTTGTCACTTGCCTCAAATAAATGACCAGCGGATGGTAATAAGGGTTTCTCTCCTGATGCTGTATCTGGAGTTTCATTTTTATTCCTATATATATGGTATAACATATATAATTTATTGTTATTGTGTATTGCATTCGACTCTCGATTTAGAGGGTAATATCCGAATTTGTTGGTTTTGTAGCGTCAGTACGCATGATGAATGACTGTTTAAGTGTATATGCTATTAAATACAACACGTAGTGTACGTGGTATACGAATCGAACAGTTAGGAATGGGTTAACACCAATCAGATATGTGCACAGACCTTCTGTTGATAAAAAGTTTACATGGCTGACAAAAATGTTGTTCGGATTAAGAAAACGTTGTTCAATCTATTTTAGTATTTAGTGGTGTAGCAATGAGTAACATTGTTTACTTTGTACAATTTGAAATAGTGTATGCCGAAAGCGGACACCTGTACCTTTAATACATGTATATGTTACAACATGGTCTAATATGTCTGTAAAATGTCAGCTGGGAGTCCAAATATGAAACAATTTTCGCATTGTTTCAATGTAAGGCAATACAATGCAATTTTATAAGAAACTCGCATTGAAATAATAATGATTACAATGGCATTTCATTAACATATTTTTGTAAGTGGGTATTTCCAGCATATTATTTAGTAATAAGCTCTCCCTTGACAGTAATGTTTGTAGGCTAAAACTACTTGAAAATCGGTATTGTATTTCCTTATTTGTTTCAGAAGCTTTGCCACATTCTGAAACATCTGCGATGGCGGATTTAATTGTGAACACCATAATCGGAGTTGGTGCCATCGTATTTGTGTGTATTGGCATTTCTGTCGCTGCAATCTGCATCAAACGTTAGTAGACGTTGTCTTACATATACTAGTGTTCATCAAATAATGTCATTACAACATTCTATTACGAAAATAATGGTTAAATACAATTATGGTATCAGTAAGTCTGATTGATGATACAGATGTTTAATATTAAGTCGTCAAACATGGCAATGCAATGTTTCATAAATTTCGATATTTCTTAAAAGAGCGAGAAGTGCAAATTTCCCTGCCACTCACCAGGTATGCTTAGAAATCTTAAAGGTAATCCATTATTTAGCAAAACTCTCCGAAACTTGTATGTGCAAATAATTTGCAGATCACGATAAACTCAAAACCAACGTCAAACACATATCAACCTGTTACACATTATGAATGTAAACCTACCTTATGAACTATTCATTTTCTTGTTTCAGATCTATCGACCGCAACGTATAATTTTTCCATCACAATATTGAATCTCCAGGTAACTGATTCTCACTAATATTCTTAAAACTTTAACAAATCTTGTTTGTGTTTTGTTAAAACATTTCTAAAGCATTTCTTGTAAATATATTTCATTCGGGTCAACCCACTTTTCGGAAGAGTGCATACAAAAAGTAATATAGTGTATTAAAATTGAAATCGTTTAATTCATTAATTTCTTTTAGAAAAAATGTATGGTGTGTTATAAATATCCTGTTATGTTATTATAACATATTAAAAAGTTATTTACCGATTATATTTCTGAGTTACATTGTTCGAAGTAAAACAGTGTTGTACCTTTGAGTATTGACTGAAGTAATAACAGTGTTTAGTTGTACCTTTGAGTATTGACTGAAGTAATAACAGTGTTGAGTTGTACCTTTGAGTATTGACTAAAGCAATAACAGTGTTTAGTTGTACCTTTGAGTATTGACTGAAGTAATAACAGTGTTGAGTTGTACTTTGCGTATTGACTGAAGCAATAACAGTGTTTAGTTGTATATGTGAGTATTGAGTGAAGTAATAACAGTGTTTAGTTGTACCTTTGAGTATTGACTGAAGTAATAACAGTTTTTAGTTGTACCTTTTAGTATTGACTGAAGTAATAACAGTGTTTAGTTGTACCCTTGAGTACTTATTTTTTACAGCTTTAGCAGAACATACTTATAACCAGGGCGTGCGCTACGCTCACATTGGTCATGTGTGTAACACATCTAGATTAGCGAATCAGGTAGATTTTAAAGATTAATTAATTACTGACTTACTTATAGTTGTGTTAATATATGTCGACATTGTTTACTTTTCAATATTCTTCAGTTATAAATCTTGAATCAAAGCCAATCATTTTAGAAAAAAATGTTTTATTTATTTATTCTCTTCACATATTGTTTTGCAGAATGATCATGCTGGAGTTAATATATGCTAACATTGACATAGAGTTTATAGAAAGAAATAGGGTTACACGACCAACGAACCGTGAACATGTTCAAACTGTGTATACAAACATTGATTTCGAGAGAACAGAACGGACACTGCAATATCCAGACTATGAGAATGTGTAATGATTTCAAGAGATAAGTGAATCAGACCCATCGAAAATAACCAGAATGTGTAGTATTTTAGACGTGTCAATACACTACATGTATTTATGTGTATATTAGACGACATATCGTCCCTTAAAAGCCAGAAGGTGTCATCAGCATATGTGCAAAGAGGGCGTATATTCCCTTCTAAATCTAGCTTTAAATCGACGATATACTGTGTTATGCTTTGTTAACCTCTCATTGATATCCATGTGTCATTTTGACCTAATACATTAGCAAGCCTCGCCTTTTCATACACCATATTGGACTCGATATGATGTCACATGATATAAAAAGTCACCAACCATAACTTCTCTATTTAAGTGATTTGAAAAATGCAACGTTTTAACAAGGAAATATTTGTTTCACAATTGTATATCGTTCTGTTGAAATAACAATAAACATGATAATTGAGTTCAAGGATGGAACGGTTACCAAATGGGTTACTAAAGTGGAAGTTCTATTTTCTGAATTAATCGTTTAATTGTTCAAATGTTACGGGAAATATTAACAGATTAGCAAATGTAAATTTTTATATTTTCTCTCATCATCACGCAGGCATTGACGTATAACACCCTTAGGGAAAAACTTGGCCGTTTTTCCACACTGTGGGATAATGCCAACAAATGCATTCCAATGACATCATTTTGTTGATTTTCGAGAGGTCATTTTATATCTTCGTGGTATTCAGTACATTTTTCTTTCGTTTATTTATATTTAAAAAAAGCAACAGAAAATGATGCAATAAATAGTATACTAAGTATGTGTTTAATAAAGATAAGTTTATTTACTCGGCACGAACACGTGAACCACTCGCGTCGGTCGTGGTTCACGTTTTCTAAGACTAGCTAAAAAAAACTGTATTTAACGCTAACATAGTTTTCTCTTTTTCACATATTCAGAGAAAAGAAAAAATATATATGGAGAGATAGAGGCGAAATAACGTTCCGTATAAGTAAATGCATTTGAAATAATTTTCCATCGCTGAATAGATCAATCATATCAATCATCTATGATTATAATAATAATTGACATTTTTTAGTTATATTGCTTTTGTAACACAGAACGATGTATTAAGAGGAATGCACATGATGTTGATATATATTCGTTAATACAGTTAAGAACAAAGCATACCACAAGTACGCCATACATAAGATCTAGTCAGTTTAGTCTAGTTGTTAGCGGGTTGTAGTCAGTCCGATCAACGAAGTTGACATTTCTTTATTTATGTTTTGTTAATTAATTAATTGAGCTTAGTAGTTCACACCGTTTTGTTGATACGGTTTTGCTGTTGTTTTGGGCTGTTGTTTCAGGTTTTATGACATTTAACGGAAGAAAAAGAGAACTGATAAAATTATTTTAAATTAGGTTACAATTTTGAAAGTTATTAGAATTAAGCAACATAGAAACATCCAAAACTGAAATAATGAAGTATTTCATACACCTAGTGTGCATTTAAAAATCAAAGCATTGAATGCAATCATGTTACTCTGAACACATATTCAGAAACTCAAGTCATAACTTACAAGTTTGTATTTTCATTTTTGTGCATTTATGTGGTATGTGTACTATGTGTACTAAGTTGCATTAAATCTTGCTTTCAATAGACAATTGTTTTGTAGTTGTTTTAGAATGTGTCCATGATAGGCAAATTCATTGTCATGATTAACTAAAAAAAGGCCTTATTTCTTAATATACTGTTTGATAATGGGTGATTATTCACGAATCTATTCCTCATACAAGATCAAGGCCTTTTCGCTGTCTTGAAACAACATTTGTCTTGAAAAAAAATATGACTGACTGTTTACAACAACCTTTTCAAATATAAATCTTCCAGATCTTACAGGAGGAAATAATAATTTACATTACTCAAACTCGGTATTGTATAATTACAAAACCGTCTTTCAGTTTCATTTCCGTCAATACAAATGGAATAATACGAACCACAACAAACCAATGTCTTTGCGAATGCCAAACTTTTGCTGCTGAAGATTTAATGTCCTTTATCTTCATTGTGATATATTCTTAACTGATTTACTCAGCTTATGTACAGTATCCTATCAAAAAAGCATTAGAACTACGATTTTGAATATATAACCGAGGGGAAGTGTGACAGGGGTGGACACAATTGTCAAAAAGATACACATAGCTTTCAGTGTTTTCTTGGCTTAATTATCCCACAAACTTGGCGCCAGATGCCTTACCAGACTTATGAAATAAATTATCGAACTTACAAACATCTTGTAAGTCACACTCAATCCCCGAAATTTGGGTTAAGATTGTTTAAAACTTGTTTGATGATGAACGAAGAACAAAGGTAGAAAATGTTTCTGGAACCATCAGCTCACTTGGCACTTTGGTTTTTGCAATTTAAGGAAAAGACTAGGCGCTGATGTGTTATAGTTTTATTGCGTTTTTTATCACAAAGACGTAAATGTGTTAAAGTATCACAAAGTTAAGTGAAAGCTAGTTATTTAAAGTTGGTAAATCTATTTACAATACACAATTCATATTCAAAAACAATAAACATAACCAACAAATATCAATTGATGTTTGCAATACGATAGTAATTAAAAGTATTTCAAAATAAAAAGACAAACGTAAAATCAAGGTAAATGAAATGAAGAAATCTAAACACAAAATTAATTATGCTGTTCATAAAGATACTGACGTTCGCTGCACTAAGCTCTTTGTTAGCCTTTTTGTTTGATAATGTTCCAGGTAAAAATATGCTCTAAAGCCATCAACATTGAATATGCAATTGTTGCGAATCAAATTCTGCATCATCTTTTCATAAGAAAATCTAATTTACCCCTGTATGTTAAATTGCTCCGATATTGAAATAAACAACTTTGTGATAGTATCTGGTTCGTCATCATCAATAATGTCCCTATTTTGCAAGAAACAAAACGTCAGAACCGTGCATACTCACCAATGATTTTGCTTATTCCGTGTATTACGGGATAAACGCCCATAATTAGATACCAGTGTTAGACCGTATACAGCTCACGCCGTATATAGCTTACGTGTGAGCTATATACGTTAGTTGACAACGTATACAACTTACGGTGAGCCATATTCGTTGGTTGACAACGTATACAGCTAACGTTAGCTGTATACGTTGGATATATTCTTATACTTTTGAAAAAGATCTTTCGTCTTAACGTATATTGATCGTCATCACCAGCATCATAATCTTCGTCGTAGCAGTAGATAAAATGGATCTAGTAGCAGTAACAGTAGCAGCAGCAGCAGTACTAGTAGTAGTAATAGCAGTAGCAGAAGTAGACGCAGCAGGAGATGCAGTAGCAGACGCAGTAGTAGTGCCAAACGACATTTACATAAGTCCAATAGTTTCAGAAAACATGATTTTTAAAGTTTCTCTAATCCTTATGTTTTCGCAATTTATGTAGAGGGTAACCCAGGGAACATTTGTGCAACATACTTTTTAAATTGAACCTGCAGTGTCTTGGAATATTTTTTAAGTTTCCCACATGGACATAAAAGGAAAATAATTCCGTTCCCGTGGCAGCCATATTTGTTTCACCGATTGCAATAAATGTGTAATACATTTCATAATTTATATAAAGGGTCGACCGAGGAGAACATTTGTGCCAAATTATTGTTTAATCAGACGAGGTATATCAGAGAAAAAGAATTATGAAGGTTTTCCTTTATACTTTATCGCTATATACGGCGATATGCAGCATCGTGACGTATACAGCTTACGGTGTGCTATATTCGGTTTAAGCTGTATACGGTTTTATAGTCAACGTATATAGCTCTTGCGTAAGCTGTGTACGGCGTGAGCTGTATACGGTCTAACAAACCAGGTATCAAGGTCAAAATTACAACCCGTCCAGAATCTCGTCTGCGCTGTCCCATTGTTACTTTGTCTGAGATCTTACACGCAGCGTTTAAGTTTGGTCATTATTGGATTACACACGAAGTGTTGTTCTTGTACACGGTCCATTTTTTCTTCATTAAACATTTCTATTAATAATCATCAATAACTCTGGTGTTTGTTGCTCAATCTAGCCCCTTTGTTGGGTTCTTCTGAGATAAGTTGGTTATATACAAAATGTGGAAGTTCGGCCCAGACTAGCTAACAATTAAAATCTAGAGTTCTTACATAAACCACTTTTCTGTTCAGTTTATTTTTCATAAAAAGAGACAATATCTTTCTGGTTTGATCTGGCCCAATAGCGAACGTGTCTGATATATTATGGTCATACACAAACTATGCATGTTTAGTCAATATTGGATGGATGAACGATTGTTTTATGTGAGAACGGTTAAAATTCGTGACGGCTTACGGACGATGCATTGGAAGTCCCCCATACGATACCAATAGCTCACGGAGCATTCTGTACTTAAGTGAGCTAACAATTTAAAAAAAAGTATCATTGTAGAATATACACAGACGTGTTAGTGGTTCCTATATATGGTGGTTTACTGGATAAATGGCACGAGATATCGACATATTCAACTGTCCACAAGAATGTTATATAGGATATGATAGGATTGTTTTTAGTGACAAGACTGCGTTATAAACACACAAACACACAGTGTACCTATGCTTTTAATAAAAACCCATCATAATTTGCCTATAAGTCATTGTCAAACAATATAAATTGCATCATTCATTGTGAATGAATGTTTCAATGAATATATTTACAAATGTACAAACACGGAATTATGAAAATATACTATGCAACAAAAAGCGGCTTCAAGTAAAAAGTAATGATATTTTCTTTGACAAATACTATTCTAAGTGTCAATGCCGTATTAATATATTTAGCGGTTTAAAGTGGGCATTCGTTTAATTATAATTCTAGCTTAGTATTGTAATTTACTAAAATGCATCTTCATGTAATAAATTGCCGTAAATTTAGAATGCACATTAAATTTAAAAATAGCATTTCATTTTGCAGCAAATGGTCCTTATTCAGTAACTTTTACGTAATGAATTGCAAAGATTTACTATTATATTACTTTTTTACATCAAAACATAAATTAGCCAGATACTTTCTTATTATATATAGCATGATTTTTTCTTTTTTTTTTATTTGTAGCTTCACCTCAATGCCCTCCGAATGCATGTCGATTAACAAAATATCATACATGTATGTTCAATGTTCAAGACTGTTTTGACTGATTCGTTAGCACATTCTTCCCATCCTATTCTTAAAACAAAACATACACACAAATACATGCCCTGAATTTGATACATATTTATACAACTGCAGCCATTCATGTAATAGCAAGAGGACCAATCCTTAAATCCTTCACTCACTGGTGTATTCCTTAGCGCGTTGGCGTCGCGTCGTCCAACCTCGTTATGGAGCCAACCAATTTACATAATGGCAATATATGTTCCTGCTTTCATACGTGTTTCTTTACGTCTAGGAACTAAATATCTAATTCGTCATAATTGTGTTCGGACTCGTGTCTCGCCTGTAAATGAAAGTAAATATTATGTTTTTATGGGTTTTATGCCAGATAGATAAAGACCAATGATTAATACAAATCGGTCTGCCTTGGACTTACGAAGATCAATCTGAATATAGTCCACGATCCTCCTAATGCGTAGCGTATTTTAGGATATGATTTGAATCATTGTGTACGTAGATCTGCTTTCAACTGTTATTCGGTCTGTTCCTTTATTTGTTAACAATGTGAAAATGATTTATGTAAGCTATAAATGTATAATATTAAAATATGAAACACCATGACTTAATTACCGTGTTATGCAAAATGCAAAATGAAACAAAATACCTGGATAGAAGGTAACGTTGACCTGATGGAGGCTAGGTCAATTCGTTGGACATTAGCACTCTGCACTGCCTCGAGGTTTGCATAATGTGCTGAAATTTGCACAAACAAAACGCCAATCACACTTAATTTTGGTGCTGGTAAACGCCGTATCGACGAAACAAATATAGGTATACATTTTTGTAGTTTTGAAACAGTCTGCAAAATTTATGCGCTTTTCTTCAGGCATACGTTTTATTAATGTCCAACTATTTCAACTTATTTTCGAGTATTTGTTTACAGACATTATCATAACTAAATGTAGAAAAATACAAATACAAAAAGCAAATGGTAGTAACATAAACTAAATACCTATTGCAGTGGAGTCCGGTAAGCCTTGACCTTGCTCGGGGGACCTAATCGACAAAAAATTATTGTATTGCATGTGACATGAACGTCGCTATTGCAATATCCTTAGACAAATATCATTTAGCTGCAATTCAGTATTAATTATTTTATATTATCGAACAAAAGACAATGCTCCTTCATAATAATTTCGTGTTATATACGTCACAGGGACAAACACATGTATACACTTTAATAAATTGTATTTAGTATGCCAAAGTCGTACACATACATCCCTAATCATAGACAGAATCTATTCGCGTGTGTATTACTTTTATATTTTAAGAATGCCATTTTTTTAGGATTGGCTGGAAATCTTCCAGCACAGAAGTATTATTTCGATGTACTTACGCATTGTGGTGAACGTTTGCGGCATTAAATCTTACTCGAACTGTCAATGCCAATAAGAAAATTTTAATAAGTAACATGGACAGATTTTTATTACGTTAAACCGTACAAACAGCAGTAGTATTAACCTACCACATGCTTCGTTCACTTATCAAACAAAAGAACACAAAACTGGGCTCCATTTTAGGCAAGTATCTGTCTCATGAATTTAATTATGTAACCTTATTAAATTACATATGGAATTGGAATTTAATTGGAAAACGCACTTTAAGTTTTATTGACGTTATAATCAAACAAAACGATCATTACAGTCTAATGGATAAGCATATTTAAACTTTTACAGCCATGTTGTATCGAATGCTGAAATCCTTTTACTTGTGTGTACTCTACCGTTCATGTGTTACATGCCTTAAATAATTTAGACAATTTAGCAAACAAAACACCTCTCTTCTGATGATTTAACAATATTTGTTTTTTTTTTTTTCATTGAGAACGACCTACGTCTGATTACTACAACCATGCAGGATACAAGCACCGCAATCGCTGCTCCTAACCCTAGCATGGCTATCATAAGTTGGTTCTTTTTGGGATTGTCACTTTGTGGCTCAGTGGGAAGCGTGACGTCTTTGGACTCTGAAGCAGAAACAATCGTCACTGGTAAGGCCTATAGTCATAACTTAGATCCCTAGCTTAACTGACATCAGCGGGAAATCTCTGGGTGATTCGTCACCTTGCGGCTCTGGAACAGGTAAATCAGTGGAGCATTCGACGCCGGGAGACACAGAAGCTTCAAACAAAATCGTCAGTGATAATTGTCATAGCATGTACAAATAAGTCAGACTTCAACATTTATTGCTTAATTAACTGTTAAATAAGCCGGTAAACAATAGTGCCTATATTACACATAAAAACCCTCTTAAGGTCTCGATTAAAATATATGTTTGTAGTATGCAGCACTTTCTAAGTGTATCCACTCGTTCTAAATTTATAAGCACGGGCGTATAGGAGTATGGCTAGTTACGCCCCTGACGGTCTTATAATTTTCATCTTGTACTGATGCATACATGTATACTGAAGGAGTTCGACGTTTCATGTTTGCTTTCTCGAAATTATAAAAAAGGTCTTTATCTTAATATTAATTCAATACATTTGGGATTGATTATTGAAATGCCATTTGTCAATGGGTTTCTGGTGTGTTTTATTTATACTGCATTAACTGTATATTGGGGAAGTATTAATAATATAAAGTTTTTTTCATACTTGGTGTATACAGATTAAAATCCAGTTTCAGCTCTACATCGAATTCCTCACATGTTACATTACATGTTGTTTGCCTTGTTCTAGCGTTCTCCGACATGTTTATGCACATCTGAGACGTGATATTGAAGCCTATCGTGTAGTCCGTTGTGCTGCTTACGTCTTTTTTGTCAAAAACCCATTGGATTGTACAATTAGCGTTTGTATCTATAGCTGTGCAATTAACACAGACCGATGAATTAATTGGCATCGACCAAGACGACTGTTTGAGTGAGGATGGAGCGTCTGTAAAACACGTACACATAATAATGTACTGATTACCAGCGAAAACGTTTTACAACGAGTGTTATTCATATGTTAATAGTATTTATAATAAGATGGTACTTGCAAAATTTAAAGTACTTACATGTAAAGCGGATTGTTTCATTTGCTGTCAATACGTGCTCTCGAAATGTTGAAGTACATTGTATAGGTTTATTGTACCATGTCTTGTTTACTGAATTGACACAAACTTTGCTATTAAAGGTTTCTGAGGATTCGTTATAATTATTTATCTGGTTCGCATCCAAAATCTTGTCTCCGTTCAGAAACATGTCCAGCTGTGGAGGAGGTCTCAAGCTATAAGCCGCACAACATAGATGAGTGCGTTCTCCTGTAAGCTGTTCCGGTACTTGCAGGTGTACCTTTGTCGGAGGGTCTGAAGGAACAAATGAGCTCAGTTTAATAATTGTGAAACTCTAGCTGCATCAGCAAGAGAGAACTCTTATGAGCAGCACACGATCCTTTTTTCAAGGCAAGTGACCAATTGTCAAACAAACCAGGACAAAACGAAAACACGTAAGAAACACAAAACACAACATATAAATTAATATCAATTAAGTCATCTCTTGCAAATAAGGTTTATGTGCGTGTATTTTCTAGTATAAAATCTTTATTTAAAAAGTTCGCAAAATAACAACGAGAAATGTGTCATTTAAAATTCAACATATATTATTACTGAAACACAAATCCTTACCAGTAAATGTGATGTTAACCTCGTTTGTTGTTAGAGGTGAGCTGGTGTTCGAACATTTTATTAGAACACTGTCGATTTTAGACCAATTTAAGATGGATATGATGTATTCGGAGTTTCTTGTCCCTTGGCGTTCCTCATACAATTCTCCCTGTAACGTTATTTCTTGTAATGTACCATTCACTCTGTTAAACCATTTGCGTACGTACCAACTGTCCCCTAACACTTTATCACTGGGATAGTACCCTATCTGCAAACTGTCTTGGGCTTCCTCGGGATACGATACGATATACAAGTATCCACAGTCGTGTTTGAAATCTGAATATAAAAGCATGTAATCATTATCTAAATAACGCTTTGATAATCACTTATGACTACACTGAAATTTAAACTTGGAAAAATATTTAATTATATTTTGATGCACTTCAACATATATTACCTATGAGGTCTAGTTGTATTTCATTAGACATCAAATTGCCGTACGTGACTTGAAGGATTGCACCTCGACATCTCTCGTCCACTCTCACCAGATCCATAATCACATTGATCCCAGAAACGTGTATCTCATAGAAAATATTGGCTGTGATGTCCTGGTATGATATCTCATTTGTGAACTTCACTTTCCATTTCAAGGCACTGATTTCGTTGTGACCGAGTGCCTTATGGGCGGTGAAATTGAGTGTTACATTGCGGTAGAGAAGGGTAGGTTTCAAAACAGATAAATACCCCAGGTTACTTGAAAGAACCACTGATATATGAATCACTGAAAATTGAAAATCATACACGTCCATAAACCACACAATGTGTTCTTTAGGATAAAATTGCATTATCGCCTTTGGTAATTATAAACATCTATAATACTAATACAAATAACCAATGAGAATGACACACGTACACAATAAAAAACGTTTATCATTATAGTTACCGCTAAGCGTATTCAAACACCATATTTGTAGAGAATGCATATTTGTGACTGTAATTGATGTGAGATGGAGATGCGTGTTAAGGGAAAAATGATATAATAAGTACTTAATAATATGGAACGCCAAAACTGTCTTACCTTGTCATTTTATGTAGATCTGTTAAAAGCGTACGCTATTATCACACACAGTTATGTCTTCACTGGGTAAGACGTGACACCAGATATTGGCCAATTATCGAGGAAAAATAGAGCAGCGATATTGAAAACAGCTCCAACAACGGTAAGTTAAACACTGATTTCAAGTATTCTGTTTACAATTTTATACGTGTATGTGCTGATCTAGACTGCCAACTAAATTTCAAAGACCGTCATTTACTTAATTTGATGAACTGTGAATACTCAGTAAATAAACGTAAACTGCCCGCTGAAAAAATGAAAAAATGTGAATCGAGCGATTGTTAACGAATACTATATTTAACATTTCCTCAAATCTTCAGCTACTTTTGTTGCGTATTAAGTAAGTTCTACTTCTTAAACAATGCCAACTTGTGTACTGAGTATTGAATTGTATCAATATTTAGTGTACTGGGTATTGCGCAAAGAGCCATTCCCGTTTTTGATGATTTGTACCATAAATACCTAACTTTCATTCAATAAAATAGTAATTATCCAAAGCTTTATCGATACATACAATGTATTATACAATAATAATAGTATAATCGATTAATATTATACAAATATGGACTCCACTATCGTGTGATGGTGCACAGCAAAATCCATATTGAACGAGGCAACATACATGATATTGCACAGATAAAAAGTCCATACTTGTTTTATTATTGACTTAAACAATAAACGAAAGCTGATGAAATTGTTACTAAACCACAATTAATTTTATGTTTCAATAATAATATTAAAACAAAAAGACAAGTAAATCAAGTAAATTTAATGCTTATCTTAACTCACGGTTCCGTTTCTTCTCAGAGGCACCGGTGCAGGGCTGTTTTATTACAATCAACTTTTATTATTAAAATTCACCATTGCTTAAGAAAAGGAAAATGAGAATATCATTCAGAGATGTCGATTATCTGTGCATTTAATCAAACACAAATAATAAAAACATAATAATATCCACTGAACATAGCATCACAAATCTATTCGGAGCTAACGTTTTGATATAGTCGTTTACAAATGACAGCGTATTATGACGTCATCTTTGTACAAAACAACGTCCTGTGCAATATCAACTTGTATTACCTACTTTACTATATAAATGATAATTAAGCGTTTTTAACTGTTTACCACTTTGCTAAAACAAGCTTCTTGCAACAGGCAACATTTTGTGATGTTTCGTGGTTTTGTTTCGTTATGTTGCCCTCATTATTATTCAAAGGGAGCAACCTGCGCAAGACGTTGCGCAATGTAACTTTATAGTAACACTGACTGCTACTGAATGTTACAAGCAGATAGGACTCAGGATAACGATCGTTCCATTTTGAGTTGTGTGATTCACAACTATCATTATATTAGATTTCATGAAAAATAAAACAATTCAATATTGTTTTTATTTATTATTAGAAGTAGGTAATAAAACAGATATTTCATTGTCATTTTGGAACAGTCAAATTGTTTCCTTCAGTATCGGGGGCAACACAATATGTCCCCTCTACTTCAGGAAAACAATTTGACAGTTCCCAAATGCCAATAAAATATCTGTATAATATATGCATGGTTAATCTAAACAATGTGCAATATCATGTATGATTTTCTTTGGAGGGCGTGTCGCTGAGCCAAATCAAATAACGTTTATTTATAAGTCATATTATAAGGGTTTATATCGTGCATTAGATATACACTGTACATTAACTTTTTGTTTTCAGATTCACCGACATGTATGCCTGCTTTTACTACAAAAAGTCTTCTGAAAAATGTAAAGACATTATTAACCCCCTAATCGAAAATCATCAATATGCAGAAATTAAATTCAGAAGAATTGATCAACAAGAAACAAAAATTGTCGTATATCAAGTTAGATCGAGACCCAAGGGAAAGTATGTATTCGTATCTAAACTGGAGATAAGACCGTGAACGATCGTGACACTGGTATTTGACAAATCTTGACCAGATCGCAACCGAGCGTAAAACATCGTATCGAAACGTATGGACTCGCATCCAAGCCTAAAATATCAGCTAAATACCACGATCAGCTACAAATGGCCAATCGTGACGGATCGCACGACAGTGGGAACCTAGCATAAACGGAGTACTTATCGTGCAAGCTTGATCGTATTCCGGGTTTAAGCGAGCAATGAAATGTTTTGTCGATAAACCCCTTACTGAATACATAAACACATTTACGTCACAGAATTTATCGGCGTATGCAAACTGTTAAAACAACATACCAATGATCTAAAGACAGGCAAAAGTTACACAATTAGCCTTATACACTATAATAGTTAAAGCAATTCGAACGACGTACACCAAACGCAGTACAGTAGCCAGCAATACCCTGACCACGAGCAACTGTATAAATCAATCCCCAGTACACCGGTCACAATGATATTGCAGTCCATCATTTATTAATCAAAATTACTGGAACTTGGAAAATGTGTACATTATAGCATATGTAAACAATCGCTCGATTTACATTTTTCTTTACATGTTTAAAATATTAAATAATTGACTGAACTGAGTGAGGACCAGCAGTTTTTCAGCCAGCATTTGTTTTTTTAACGATGATTATATACTGTTCATGTACAACATGGTCATAGAAATTACACGAATGTCTTCAAAATTTATTTGGCAGTCTACAGAAGAACCTGTTGATAGCATATATGATTAACCAATTTATTTAAATCGGCATAAAACTTACCGTTTGTGTAGTGAACCTGCTCTATTTTGGCTCGATAATTGGCCAATATCCGGTGTCACGTCTTACCCAGTGGTCTTGAGCAAGAAAGATGAAGTTTTGTCGAATTAGTATGTGCCATACGGTTCAATCTTTTTCTACGATAATACTAGGATCCTACAAAACGTTCTGTCCCTAGGGGGTCTCCATAGTAAAATCCCAGGGTATTTTTAAAACGCTTCACTGCACTTTCAAAGTGTATTTAATAACTAACGATGTCCGTTTATTTCGTGCAAAATTATTTTCAAACAGGAGCACCGCTTCGGATGCTGGACGCTCGACTTTCTCGTATTAGAGATTATTCTGGCCTTTTGCTAATTTAAGGGGTTCATCAATGCGATGAATTGTGTTGAATTTCAAGTTAATATCATGAAAAATTTTACCTAAAGCAAAAATTCTAAGTTGAAAGGGCAATAAAACTCCACCAAAATCCTTGATATAGTTACTTCATCTTGTCGACAGAATGGGTTCATAACTGTGATTAAGCATTTTGAGTTTCAAGTTAATAACTTTTACAGTTAGTGTGAGATTTGACATAAAGCGAAAATTCTAAGTTGAAAAAAGGGCAATTACACAAACGAAATCCTTGATAGAGTTACCTCCTTTTGTCTACAGAAAAAACATTCATCACTGTGATCAAGTACTTTCAGTTTCAAGTCAATACCTTATTGTAAGTTGAAAAATAAAGCATAATAATTTCAACAAAATAAATAAGAGTTACCTTCTCATGTCTGCAGAATGGTGTCAGCACCATAAACAAGTATCTTGAGTTTTAATTTAATGTCTTTGATAGTTATTAAGAAATGTTATATTTAACACATACATGTCAAAATATTCTTAGTTGTAAGTCCAAACAAGGGCAGATAACTTTAAAAATACAAATATGAGGGTAACCTGCCTTGTTGTAATGAACTACCCTTTTCATAGTGAACAAGTACTGAAAGTTTCAAATGGATTTCTTTGATAGTTTTTTAGAAATGGACTCTAACAAAAAACAATACCAACAAAATTTAACCTGACGCTGACGCAGACTCTGACGCACGACAGAGCGACGACAATAACTCGACCTTTTTACATCGAAAAGTCGAGCTAAAAACGTCCGAGTTATTTTAAATACATGCAGTCATATACACTGACCAATTTACTTTGTCACATTGTAAAATGGACAAAAGACTGAAATTCGTAGCTATATTAAATGATGCATCATGATTGGTATAGAATCAAAGCATATACATGTATTTACTGAATTGTGTGGTTTATATATACCTTAGGCCATTTCAGTGCACACTGTTCTAGGTGGGTTAAAGCTTTTAAAGCTGGAAAAGTATCAGTTGAAGATGATGTCCGTCCTGGTAGGCTTAAACCCCCTCTGTTACCAAGGCAAACATTGATGTTGCAAAGGTTGTAGTCGAACAGGATGCGCGATTGTCGGTGAAATGTATAGCTAGTTTTACTGGCATATCAGAAGGCAGTGTGCAATTCTGACAAAGTGTATGTACTTAGAAAGGTTTGCGCTAGTTGGTTAGCTACCTCATTTGCTTACTGAGGAGCAAAAGACACAAAGCTTTAAATGTGCCCGGGAACTTTTGAAAAGAAACACAATGGATGTGATAGTCGCGTTATTTCTAACTTGCTAACTGGTGACGAAAACTGGGTGCACATGTTTGAGCTACAGAGCAGGGTTGATGATAAGCAATCGCAGCGAAAAGATCAAAATCGCCCACGAATTGCCAAGAGAACCATACGTTCAAAAAAGATGCTGTACGCAATTGCCTTGCATTCTAGTGGGTCAGTCGTTTTAATATTTCTTCCACCTGGTCATACAGTCACTCCTGTGACTTATTTTCCATTTTCAATACTTATGAAAATGCTTTCTGGTGAGAAGTATATGTCCAGAAGTTCTCTTGGCAGCGCCATTTATCAGTGGCTCTAACAGATACCAAAAGAAGACTATTTATCTGCTTTTCGTGGCTGGGTAAAAATATTACCAAAATGTGTTTTGGTAAATGAAGGTTTGTAATACAAATATTTTTTTAACTATCGTGTGTTTATCCATTGTAAGGTGCAAATACTGACGTACCCTACTTTCATTAGTTTATTGTACTCAAATTAATTACAACTTATAAGAGATATTAGGGGAAAAGAACAAACATAACTTGGCTTGCGGGACAAAAGTAATCCACAAGACATTAGAGCTGGTTGCCTTTACCATAAATGTGATATCATTTCCAAAGTAGCAATTATGTTAATCCTTTGTGTTTTAATCGTCTCGTCTCGTTCCCTGAAAACATTAGGTAAATTGCCTCAGAATGTTGAAAGGTTCTTTAGTTTGATTTTTAGACGGAAGTATTATAATTTCTATAATCAAATCCATATTGTATGGGAAAAGTTCTTTAAAAGGGCATAAACTGAAACAATACTCCTGACCCGATTCTTACAAAATTCCGTGTTGATTTGGTTTTCAAGATAAGGTGACCAAAGATGCATAGCGATTTATTCAATCAAACAAGCATACGGCTGTAGAATTGTTATAGTATTCAATTCCATAATAATTAGCAAATAGAGTTCATAGACTTCTAAGATGTACCGCTTCAATTACAACCATTGACTTTACAGATTTTAAGGAAGAAATATATCCATTGCACGAACTCTGAATTGCTTACAAAACCACCGTTTGATATCAATACACACAGTTTCAGTTTCACACAAGAATTCAATAGTGATGACTCACGAATAACAATTCAATTGTGATGACTAACCTTAATTATTGTGCTGTTAACGGAAAAATACTGTCATTTATGTCAGTTTATCAAATGACCTAACGTCATTCTCAATTACAGACTTACAATCCAGTCATCTCTAACGTGAAAAAACTCCTCCCTTCGGTCCAAACTACCATCGATGGTATCCATATTCGAAGTTTCAATAGAATGACTTAAATCTCAAACATATTTATTGGAGGTTGATTTGTTGTTTTTATTTATGTGCGTGATCATTGCTCAGATAGTCCCATTTGTAATTCTATGTGCATATGTTCCTGCCATAGTGTATATATCAGTTTAATAACAGACATTCAAGTTAAAAAAATGGAAAACGTTGTTGTTCTGTAACCAATCCTTCAGAATTGCTAAAAGATAACAAGTCTGGAAACGGTTACTTTTAAATAAAAACAAGAGTGCCATTGTCACAAAGATACGCCCGTCAAATAAGCTTTTTGTGGTAAAGATTCAACGACAAAAGAGAAACAATTCTAAACGAAACAAGGTAGAGTACAGGTATTTGTGCATCTAATTCATATCCAAAGCCTCTCTTTGTGAAGTGAGTTGAGGTATCAAAACTATTCCATATATATTCTTAAATCTACAATCAATATGACAAAATAAACAAAAAACATGGAAATTCCCCGAAAACCAAATTTTTCGAACAAGTGACCCCACCCAACCCATTTGCAATCCCAAGCGAGGTCTAGATATGAATTTTTATTAAAATATCTCAATGTCTTCTCAAGCTATTGAGCGAAAACTGTTTGTCTATTTTTAGTAACGGTGACCTTGACCCCCATTCGAAATTCAAAGCGAGGTCTAGCTATAAGATATCTATGTATGAAGCTTCATTAAAATATATCAAGGTTCTCAAGCTATTGAACGGAAACCGTTTTTATTTTTTTAGTAACAGTGACCTTAACCTCGACCGCACCCAACCTATACGCATGACCTTTTACCTTGGATTGTGACCTTAAACTTGGACCTAGGGACCTGGTTCTTGCCCGCGCTGCCAGGTTATTTGAAAATTCATCCATGCTGGACAAAGATATGCTCCGGACAAAATGTTCAGGATTTAATTCTTAAATTTGACGTTTGACCTTAAATTATGACCTTGACCTTGAACCTAGGGACCTGATTCAACTGCGCGACACTCCGACTCACCATGCTTGTTACCTCTGCCATGTTTTTTTGAAAATCCATCCATGCTGGACATAGATATGCTCCGGACAGTATTAAGGATTGATTTCTTAAATTTGACCTTTGACTTTGAATAGTGACCTTGACCATGGACCTAGGGACGTGGTTCTTGTGCGCGACACTCCGTCTCACCATGCTTGTCACTTCTGCCAAGTAATTTGAAAATACATCCATGCTGGACAAAGATATGCACCTGACAAAGTGCTTAGGATTGATTTCTTAAAATTGACCTTTTACCTTGAAATGTGACCTTGACCTTGGACCTAGAGAACTGGTTCTTGCGCGCGACACTCCGTCTCCCCATGCTTGTCACTTCTGCCAATTTATTTGAAAATCCATTCATGCTGTATAATGTTATGCTCCGGTCAAAGTGTTACGGATTTATTTCTTAAATTTGACATTTGACCTTGAATTGTGACCTTGACCTGAGACCTAGGGATCTGGTTCTTGCGCGCGACACTCCGTCTCATCATGCTTGTCACTCCTGCCAAGTTATTTGAAAATTAATCTATGCTGGACAAAGATTTTCCGACGAGCCTGGGGCGTTCCGATACGTCCCGTTTTTAAAAATGGCGTATAAAAACATTTCAGACAGGGCCTAAAAAACAAACTATACTAAAGTACGGATTTCTACAACTTTGTAAAGATCAAGTGAATCCCTTAGTGGAGAAAACATGTAAAAACGTATTCTGAAGTCATCAACGTTGTGTCTAGATATAATTGCGCGCAAGTTGTGCATTTGTTGGAAATATCCTTTCATCTAAATTTCCACCAAATAAGCAAACTTAAGTCTTAATTTTAAACTCGCTCTGACATTTAAAACTGTGATAGAGTTAGGTTCATCGTCAACGTCAATTGTGTTATCTATTTTGCATGATAAAATGTAAGAACTCGTGAATACACACCAACACAGTATATTTGTTTCGTTTGTTCATCCGAGGTAAAAGTAATCTCCGTGACGCACATGGCGTAATTTTTGTAGAACATTACATTTGGGGTTATTGTTTACATCATGGTTATGAAACATTCTGTTTACACGTAAGAGGTCACCCATAGTACATTGTAATAGCTCACACAGCAACGTGTTTTTAATCATGTATGTAAAGAAAAAACGAATTAATTGTAAACTGTTTAAGTATTTATTTTGTTTTTGCAACTTTTTTGCTATCACAGAAAAAAATAATGTATATGTGTTGAACTATCACAGAGGAAAATCACAACTAACCATTCGCACTATACATCAATAAACAATACATAAACATCTTCATAACTAATAATCAAATACTAATAATAAAATAAACATCACTAGCAAATATCAAAATTTGTTAAAGAATATTTTAGTATCACAACATTCAACAAATAGAGGTCATTGTTTAAAACTTCAAGTTATCATATATATATTTGAAAAGTGGAAATCATTCAGACATCGAAACAGACGAACAATTTATCACTTACATGTGTTGTAAATCTATTATTTTTTTATTTTAAGCTAGCATAGTACAACCAATAAAACGGCACTACGGTAATCAAATTTTCTATAAAATGTTATTTATTGAAAATGATATCCTTTTTGACAATTCTTCTGTGAAAAGTACAGGACAGAATTCTAATTTTCATACAATTTCTAATACGTCCATATAACAATAGAGATAAAAAATTGCAATATTAACTTAAAACAAAACAAACCAAGATGGTCCTACATGGTTCGCCTGCTTCACTAGCGTGATGTGATAAAAACAAGAGCTGTCGTAGGACAGCGCGCTCAACTTTTCTTATACTTGTCAGAGTTACTGGCATTTTTTCTAAAACAAACTGTTTGTTTTCGAGTAATTGATCAGAAACTTTTTCTATTTTTAGTAACAGTTACCTTGACCTTGACAAAAAATCCAATCCCAAGTAAAGTGTTGCTTTAGGGTATCTATGTATGAAGATTCATTCTCAAGTTAGAGAGTGGAAATCAAAAGTTGACGCCATCACCCCATCCACAGGAATGTAAAATTTCTAAGTGTAAAAAGGCCCATAATTTTGACACATTTCAAACTAGACTGATCAAAATTGGACTATGGGTTTATTTTACTATAGGGAATAAGTTTCCGACAAGGCATTCTTTAGAAACTAGCTTACCGAAAAACTTTAACATATATGGAAATTTTATAAAGTTATTAAAATTGGCCTACCCCAATGGCTCAACAAGCACTTTGTGCTCAGGTGATCTAACAGTACCAACCTGACTAAGTCTTATCTGATATAAGAAGGTGGTTTGTCAAGTGTAAACAAGTGCTGTCACTATTAGGTGACATATTCCCCCTAAGGCGCTTTTAGTAAGTAACACACTGTCACCAAATTGAATCTTTGTAAATAAAAGAGAATGAACAAGAGGGCCATATGGCCCTGGGTCGCTCACCTGAGTTTCATAAGTCAAACAATTTTCCATGTTAGATTTTTATACGAATATGAATATACTGATGGAAATGCAGCCTTAATCATCCTCGTTTGAAAAACTTAAGTGACAACAGACATTCAAAATGTTGAAGTACATATTAAAATTAAAACTTTTTCTTCAATTTGACCTAGTGACCTAATTTTTAACCCCACATGACCCAGATTCAAACTCGGCCGAGATACCAATAGGACAAATGTTCTGACCAAGTTTCATGACGATTGGGCAAAAAATGTGACTTCGAGAGTGTTAACAAGCTTTTTCTTAAAATTGACCTAGTGACCTAGTTTTTGACCCCACATGATCCAGATTCAAACTTGGCAGGGATTGGGACAAATTTTCTGACCAAGTTTCATGATCCGTAAGCATTTTTGAACTCGGCCGAGATATCATCCGAACAAAGGTTCTGAGCAAGTTTCATGTTGATTGGCAAAAAAATGTGACTTCTAGAGTGTTCACAAGCTTTTCCTATACCCATATAAGGAAAACTGACCCCCCTCCCCTGGCGGCCATGTTTTTCAATGGACCGGGAACATTTTCGAACTCACCCGAGATATCATAAGAACAAATGTTCTGAGCAAGTTTAATGTTGATTAGGCGAAAAATGTGACTTCTAGAGTGTTCACAAGCTTTTTCTATAGCCATATAAGGAAAAATGCCCCGCCCCCTGGCCGCCATGTTTTTTAATGGAGCGGAACCATTTTCGAACACGGCTGAAATATCATAAGAACAAAGGTTCTGTGCAAGTTTTATGTTGAATGGGCAAAAATTGTGACTTCTAGGATGTTCACACGCTTTTTCTATAGCCATATAAGGAAAACTGCAACGCCCCCTGGCGGCCATGTTTTTCAACGGATCGAAACCATTTTCGAACTCGGCCAAGATATCATTAGAACAAATGTTCTGAGCAAGTTTCATGTTGATTGGGCAAAAATGTGACTTCTAGAGTGTTCACAAGCTTTTTCTTCAATTTGACCTAGTGACCTAGTTTTTACCCCACATGACCCAGTTTCGAACTCGGCCGAGATATCATAGGGACAAAAGTTCTGACTAAGTTTCATGAAGATTGGCCAATAAAATGTTGCCTCTAGAGTGTTCACAAGGTAAACGTTGACGACGAACGACGAAAGACTAACGACGAATGACGAACGACAGACAAAAGGCGATCACAAAAGCTCACCATGAACACGTTGTGCTCAGGTGAGCTCAAAATGTAAACTATTACTTCAGTCAAAATGGCTGCTCTGGAAAAACTAATATCAAACAGAGTTATGGGGGTTGCTTTGTCTTGTGTAAAATAGATATTAAAGACATATTTTAAGTTTCAAGTAAATGTTAGTATTAGTTCTTTGTTAGTATTAACGATATTTTACTTCATAAAAATCTGTAACCTTGGCCTGGTGGACTAAGGGACGGACGGGCGGACTGACAGACGGTTTGATTTTAATATGCCCTCCTTCGGGGGCATAAAACATATTGTCATTTGATCTAGTGACCCGGTTTTTTTACCGCAGATTTACCAGGACCTAGATTTGACCTGATCTGACACAAAATGTGTTACATTATTTGACATAGATACCTAGTTTTTGGCCAAAGATGACCCATATTTTAGCAGGACCTATATTTCATGGAGGACAACCTTCGGCCAGGTTTTTATCTATAATGACAAATGTGGATCTTGGTTTTTATAACATTTGACATAATATTAGTGACCTAGTGATTTAGTGTTTCACACATGACCTTTGATGCCCTGTACATTTACTGAGGACATGATTCTGACAAAATTTGATGGTGATCTTATGAAAAGATGACCTGTAGATTGTCAAGTGTTGACTCTGCAGTCACCCTAATAGTTCATTGGGCGCTACATGATATTTGAACTAAAAATTAAAGCTAATCAGAACAATGCATGGTACAATAAAAGAAATATGAATTGTTATCAAAGAACAAGTGAAACCAAATGGAATTCACCTATCTGCTGTCTTCCAGGGATAAATAACGGCCCCCGAAAGCAAGAACTGGTTATCAGCCTTCTATGCTCATAAGCTGATGAGGCCTTCTGGCTTTCAAGCGACAGTATCACGTTTGTAATTTGTGTAATGGTCTTCAGAAGAAAGACCAAAAATAATATGAACTGTTTTACAAAGTGAATTTGTTGCACTTTTGGTGTGAAAGGTTAAATATAAATGTGTCCAAATTTCATCTTTTTGATTTCAAACATCGTCAAAAAAATGGTCTTAACAGATACAGATAAAGCTACATCCCACACCAACTAATCCCAATCTTCTTGGATGTGTATTATATTTTCAGGACACTGTTATCATAGATGTCCAGTGTGTTGGTCTTAACAGATACAGTTGAAATACATCCCAACGAACTATTCCCAATCTTCCTGGATTTGTGTGTATTATTTTTTTAGGGCACTGTTGCATCATAGATGTCTAACGTCATCTTGTATGAACCTGATGTCTTCAAGAATGTTGATAAAATTAAATAGTTTAGTATGGCTTACGTTCAAGTCATGGTATGCTGGACCGCACTCTAAATCATTTATTTAGAAAAAACTAGCATTTCCTTCCATTCATGATTCTGCATTTTTCTTCATATACTGCAGGTCTTCCCTTCAAATACTGCAAACTATACATTACAAATTCTGGTTCATATTAAATACTATGTTAATAATTCTATTAATGATTCAATATGGTTTTGTCTGAATGTCTCCTTCACACGCACACTATGGGACTTGTGAACTTCACATGTAGTCATCATCATCATAAACATCCTCTTCATAATTGTTATCATTTCTCTCGTCATCTCCACCACTGCTCAAAACTGAAATGCAACAACATCACTGAATTTAGCCAGTTGCAACTTGTCAATCAATGATTGAGCTGACCAATTATGGGTATGAAAAGATCTTGAGTGAACTACATGTAATAGGGTGCTGCACCTGCTCCTTTTTGGGTTCCCCCTACAGCCCCTCTGGGATGGTAAACACAGATGTGTTGAATATCTTTTGAAATTCAGCATATTTGTGCAAGTACTCAATGACAAATAAATATACTAGCCGTATGCTTGAAAACCCTAATCAAAATCATTAGACTCATGAAAACCGTCGATTTAGGAAATAAATGGAAAATGTCAACAAACTAGTCTGGTTTTCCACCCTGCTCCTTGTTAGCAGCACCCTGTACCTTTTTTATCCTGATCTTTCTCTATATGGGTTTATATTTCAGAGGTACAGGTAAATAATAGCACATGGTTGCATGATCCAATCAATTTACTTCAAATCTTTGGACATACAACCTTAGACAAACAGAACGGTGGAGCAGTCTATGACTTTGCAACTGGTCAATTCAGCCCTGAATTTGATGAATATGCTCTTTTGCAGCAGATATTTTAGAAAATAAAAGTACTGTTTGTAAGATAATGTTGGTCATAATGTGTTGCTTGATTGTTAATATTTGCACTACAGTAGACCAGAACCATGAACTCACTTTTCTTGACCAGCTGATCCAGGTCAAGGTCAAGCCCTGTGGGGTCAAGGTCTGGGTGGTCAGCAAGGTACTGGGTCTTGGCCTTCTGTGCAGCTGTTATCATTTCTTGCTTGTGGAGGTCAGCCATGTCCGAGTCAATGAACACCTGAAGTAAATTTAAAGGTTGAAATTACTGCCCCAAAATGATGAGTCCACCTGTAACTGTTATCTATTCAGCAGTTAGATCTGGACTTGTATGTTGAGTGTCCTATTTGAGCAATGTCTTACCAATAAAGCGTAATAAAAAAATATGTTTGTTTCAGGTTACCCGACCCACCCTAAAAAAATGCCCCGACCCTGAAACATTTTATTGAGTTTGTCAGATATTTTTATTTATTTATGTTTTTCAATAATTCAATGTTTTTTGGTTGAATAAGTGTTTTATTTTAATGGCATCCACTTCAAAACAATGTTTAAGGATATTACCGATATGTTTTGGATATTTATTCAGTTGCAGAATCTTCAAGTTGACAATGTTCTAAATAAAAAAAATGATTTAAAAAAATCCCTACCTACCTACCCTAATTTTTGGTCATGTAATCTGAAACAAACATTTTTTTTACACCTAAGGAGTGCATATGATTTTTTTCACTAACTTTGCCACCTATAGTATACAATGCAAAACTGTATTCTTAAATTTAATTATTTATTGTCACAGCTTATGACAATAAATACTTCATACACTGATTTGTTGGTATTTCATACAGTAATACATAGCTAGGAATGGTAAGGATGTTATTTTTCTAATTGATGTATCCATCCAGATTTGCATAATTACCAGTCTAGCTAACTAATTATTAGTAGATGAACATAATAATTATACGTTTCAAGAGGTACGTGTAATGCTCACCTTTGGTTATTGTCAAAGTGTTGATAGTCAACGTTAGCTTCCCTGCAAACGTAACACATTGTTGTTCCACATGTACAGGTCATCTTGTTGCAGCCATGCGCCTTCAAGAACCTTAAACAATACACTTATCGAGCTAAAATTTCCCCCACTACCTTCACTATGCAAGTAAGAAATTCCTATGCACACTGACCACAACAAAATGTACTTCAGAAAGTCATAACTATTGTTTGGCCAGTGTCGGGTATTTGTTGCACATAAAACTCCAAACTTTAGTTCACACATAAAAAACAAGGCTTGTCACAGGATGTGGCGTATGCCCCTGAAGCACATGATTGTCCGAGGAAGGTAACACAATGTCAGTTACATGTTGGCAAAAATGATGCTTTCTACAAAAAGATTTATGGTCTTTGTACTCTGCACTTCCTCTCAACATCCTCTATCAATATATGTGGTTTTATTTTAAATCACTTCAATACTAATGGAGTTATGCACTGCACATTAAAATTAACTGAAGGGCAATAACTCCACAAATATTGAAGAAAAAATTATGGTCCTTGTACTCTGCACTTCCTTTCAATGTCCTCTTTCAATATATTTGGTTTTATTTAAAATCCCTTCAATACTAATTGAGTTCTGTCTGCACAAGAACATTAAACAAAGGGCAATAACTCTGTACATATTGAAGAAAGAGTTGTGGTCCTTGTGCTCTGCACTTCCTCTCATTGTCCTCTATCTATATATGAAATTTCATTTGAATCCCTTCAATACTTATGGAGTTATGCTCCGCACAAAAAAATGAATGCTTCACAAAAGGAAATAAAAAAAGGGCAATAACTCCATAAATATTGAAGAAAGAGTTGTTGTCCTTGTGCTCTGCACTTCCTCTCAGTGTCCTTTATCATTATATGCAGTTTCATTTGAATCTCTTCAATACTAATGGAGATATGCCCTGCACAAGAAAATTAAACAAAGCCCAATAACTCCGTAAATATTTAAGAAAGAGTTGTGGTCCTTGTACTCTGCACTTCCTCTCGTTGTTTTCTATTATTATATGAAGTTTCATTTGAATCCCTTCAATACTAATGGAGTTATGCCTCGCACACAAAGCGTGACGGACGGATGGACGGACAGATGGACAATGCGATTACTATATGCCCCCAAAGTTCGCTTCGGGGGCAAACAAAATCCTAATTTAAAGTCACACATCTGACAACTACTTTCTATCATCAAAGAACCAATAAGTAATATAGAAGATAAATCGTGTGTGTTGATTAAATTTTTTTAACTATATTAATACTATATTGTCATCCTGGTTGAACAATTTGTATTTATTTTCATGTTTACACTGAAAACAGAAACACACCACTAAAGCATCTAGGTGATTGTTCTTTATTATTACCTATTATACTATTGTCGATATCTATTTACAAACATTTCACTTTAGTCTTCCAATTAAGTAAATAATTAAAATTTGCTTATTGTTTACTTGTTACAAAAACAGCAAAACCATGAGTTTACATCAATTACTTTAAATGTAGTATACATTATAATTTATTATATTAACATTATGGGTCTTTAAGGAAGATAAAAGTTTATTCTAAAAATTAAAATTATGTCAAGGAAGACGTCTAGCAAATATGGTGAAATTAATAAAAATACATTCCATGCAAACATTCTGCAAATGAGGCGTGTCGTGGGAAAACCAGGCTTAATGCATGTGCATAAAGTGTCATCCCGGAGTAGCCTGTGCGGACTGCACAGGCTAATCCGGGACGACACTATACGCACATATATTAAGCCCGGTTTTCTTACAACACGCCTCAAATGTTTTACCTTTTCTTGCAATTTGGACAAGTCCTGAGAATGGATTCAGACACTTGAGTCTCAATGTATGTCCTTATGTTGGTCACCCCTTGCTTCTCCACCTCGTTGCATCGCAGTGGTACATGGTTTGGCTCCTTACATAGCCTGCAAATATAAGTTTGCAGTTGAGATTATATTAATAATCTGTTCAACCATGGCCTAGCTAAGGGTTGGGACATCGGTTCAAAATTGCAATCGATTGTCAGGTTGGAATCGGTTGCCAGTTCCGATACGATCTTACCGATTATAATCGGTTTCAAATATTATTTTGTATTATACATTTTTCTATTCATTTTATGTAGAACAAGAGCTGTCAGAGGACAGCGTGCTCGACTATTCGAAGTATTTCAGTTGGTACATATTTTGGATAGTGAAAGGGGCATAAATTTGTTAAAATACATAAAATACAAAATTTTTAAGTGAAGCCTTGTATAGTTTATAAATGTTTGGAACAAAAACTTTACCACAAAGTCTAGGTAAAATGTGGGCTAACTCTGTAAAAATACGAAACATAATGATGGGTAATGTTGCCCCTGATACTAGAGTTGATGACAAAGGTTAGTTCCAAGTTTCAAGTGAATAACTTATGTAGTTTTGAAGTAACAAAACGTTTGAATATAAACTTTAACAAGAAAATCTATGTGAAAAAGGGGCATAACTCTGTCAAAATACAAAACATAGTTATGAGTAATGTTGCCCCTGATACTAGAGTTGATGACAAAGGTTAGTTCCAAGTTTCAAGTGAATATCTTATGTAGTTTTGAAGTTACCAAACTTTTGAATATAAACTTTAAAAGAAAATCTAAGTGAAAAGGGGGCATAATCCTCTCAAAATACAAAATAGAGTTATGGGTAATGTTGCCCCTGGTACTAGAGTTGATGATAAAGGTTAGTTCCAAGTTTCAAGTAAATAACTTATGTAGTTTTGAAGTTACAAGACTTTTGAATATAAACTTTAAACAGAAAATCTATGTGAAAAAGGGACATAACTATCAAAATACAAAATAGAGTTATGGGGAATGTTCACATTCCAAGTTTCAAGTGAATAGCTTTTGTAGTATTGAAGTTACCAAACTTTTGAATATGAACTTTAACCAGAAAATCTATGTGAAAAAGGGGCATAACTCTGTCATATACAAACAGAGTTATGGGGAATGTTGCCCTTGATACTGGAGTTGATGACAAAGGTAAATTATAAGTTTCAAGTGAATAACTTATGTAGTTTTGAAGTTACAAAACATTTTAATAGAAACTTTAACCAGAAAATCTAAGTGAAAAAGGGGCATAAAACTGTCAAAATACAAAACAGAGTTATGGAGAATGTTGCTCCTGACACTGGAGTTGTTGACAAAGGTTAGTTCCAAGTTTCAAGTGAATAACTTATGTAGTTTTGAAGTTACAAAACATTTGAATATAAACTTTAACCAGAAAATCTGAGTGAAAAAGGGGCATAACTCTGTCAAAATACAAAACAGAGTTATGGAGAATGTTGCCCCTGAAACTGGAGTTGATGACAAAGGTATATTCCAAGTTTCAAGTGAATAACTTACGTAGTTTTGAAGTTACAAGACTTTTGAATAAAACTTTAACCAAATTCAGACGCGGACGCGGACGCCGACAGTAGTAGGAAAGCTCACCTATTCTTCGAATAGTCGAGCTAAAAATACTTAAATAATGATATTTTTTTCTTTGTGCATAAATAAATGTAAAC
This sequence comes from Congeria kusceri, assembly GCA_027627225.1. Classification (NCBI taxonomy): domain Eukaryota; kingdom Metazoa; phylum Mollusca; class Bivalvia; order Myida; family Dreissenidae; genus Congeria; species Congeria kusceri. The sequence continues at coordinate 16,272,022 of CM051028.1, read as the reverse complement.
AAATAAATAATAAGTTTAATAACATAACTTTTTTTAATAAACAATTGCTTATCAATTTTGACCATATAAAAGAAATATAAAACAAGTACATTTAACATGGAAAAACTGTAAAATAATACAAAAATGATTTTGTCTAAAATACGTAACTCGCATCTTAGTCCTTATATCCCGTGTTGAATGCAATGATCAATTTTGCAACTATGACATTGATAATCAACATCAAACAAATTGTACACGCCGCTAAGTAATTTCTTCCAATCATCGTCCCATCACTAGCCTGACTGAGACTCCAAATTATAGTATCAAATTAAATTACAGATGAAATCTTTTCATCTAGACAATTTCAATGTTCACAAAAAACTAGTCTTCTTCATTTTTTTTCTTTGGTGTATTTTAACAGGAAAGAACTGGCTTCGACAAAAATACTCTCCATTAAATGTTTGTAACTCAAATACTGAAATATTAAATTAGTCTTAATTTACACAAACTAGTTTATTTACAAGGACAGCAAGCTTGACTATAAGTAATTCCGCTTTGATAATATATCATTATGTCAGTGACCTTGACCTTACATAATGACCCCGAAGACAATTGTGAAGTTTCAATTAAAATATCTGTAGTAGTTACAGAGCAGAGATATGTACTTGCCCCCAAACTTTAATATTTCTAAGTATAAATAGGGACATAATTCTGCTAAAATGCTGGTCACAGTTATGGGCTTTGGCCAGTGACCTTTATATTATGACCATGAAGACCTGTGTGAAGATTCAGCTGAATATCTGTAGTAGCTACAGAGATATTTACTTGTATGCAAACCTTAACCTGAATTTTTTAAATACCAAAAAAGGGAATAATTCTGCTAAATTGCAAGTCAGAGTAATTGGTTTTGGTCAGTGACCTTACATAATTACCCATAAGACATGTTAGGAATTCAATTGAACATCTGTAGTAGTTACAGAGATATGTACTTGTTGCACGCAAACCTTAACCATACCATTATGCAGACGCCCACAAATGGGTGAGTACATGTGTAGTACAGCTCGAACTATTCAGTGAATAGTCGAACTAACAAACTCATCAGAATTTTATCAGGCAATAACAAGTCTTGTCGCATACTTTGGTAATTTAAATTACTGTTTCATAAAAACTGTTTTTATCTACAAATACAAAAGGGTATTATAGATAAAAAGATATTCGTTTCTGTGTAATACAACATAGTCCAGTAAATTTAATGAAATTTCAATCTCACAGACCAAAGGAACCTATAAAGATTTTTAAAAAGTTATGTAAATTCCTCCTAAAGTGCTGTGAGTGGGTGGAACTCTCGATATATGCTGATGACATCAAACTGTTAAACATTGATATTAAGCAGGTCAAGCACACTACACAGGTGTCAGTGAGAGTAGCAATATACATGTAGGTGCAAAAACCAGACCAGACCAAACTAGATTTATTTACTAAAGTTTCAAAGTTGGGGTCAAGGGACAACGCAAAATAATGGAACACAATATAGCAGAGTTGCAGTGCATTAGTGCACCAACCCAGTTCTCAGTGATTCTTTTCCTTATTTAACAGGGTCCAGTAAAAGGACCCATGCCCAATGCCAACTATGGTTTATTTTTCCCAATTGGAATATTAAAAAAATCTCAAATCAGAATTGACAAAATCCTAAATAAATAGGAAATGTAAATCTAAGCTGTAAATCATGAAATTTCTTGAATGATTATAAATAAACACCATTAAAATAACAAATTCAGCCATTACAACACTATTTTAAGTTATTAATGAATCATGAATTCTTTAATTTTCCCAATTTCAAGACTTAACAATACAAAATTCCCAATTTGATGGGTACCGTACCCATTCCAAAAGCAGTGAAAAAACAATTGCTGGTTCTACATATGATACCTGATTGATTCTGGGTATAAGCACTTGGAACATGCAGCCCGCCTGATATTGCATGATGCATACATTTCTGCTATAATGCTTCATAGAAAACGACTTAATTCTTCATAATATAATACCTGCGTGATTCCCGGAGACATTCCGGGTTCAAGCACTTGAACACGCGGTCCTCATGATTGGGCATGATTTATACATGTCTGCTATAATGGCATAATAATGCATTATAGAGTCCAATGCAAATCTTCATATAATACCTGCATGATTCCCTGAGACATTCCCGGTTCAAGCACTTGAACACGCGGTCCTCCTGATTTGGCATGATGGTCGCGAAGGAGCAGAAGGGGCATGACACGAGGTCGGCGATGTCGGCCTGTCGTAGCTCCTCCTCCTGCAGCTTACGGAGCGCCAGCGAGAACAGAGAGGGCGCCAGCACGTCCTGCAGTGTGTACAGGGGGAACACACTCTCACAGGAACCTGTTCAAGAGCAAAATTAGAAGACAAATGTGTGCAATATTTTTAATTCAGAAATAGAAGGACTCAATCAATAATATTATACCTCACATAACTAGCCCATGTTAAATTTCCATATACATAGCACCAACTAATTTATTGTATTACCTACTTTATTATGTAAATGATAATTAAGCGTTTTTAACTGTTTACCACTTTTTTAAACAAGCTCCTCCCAACAGGCAACTTTTCGCGATGTTTCATGGTTTTGTTTTGTTTCAGTTTCGGTTTATTTCGCTCAACACATACAATATGTGAAAATACGTTTACAAAATGCAATACAAAATTGCAATGCCATTTGAAATACATACCCAGACTATACAGTTTTCATAAAACAATGAAAACTATAACAACATCAAAAATGGCATAACACTGCGGTGTCACAATTTTGTTATGTTGCCCTCATCATTATACAAAGGGGAGCAACTTGCACAGAACATTGCGCAATGCAACTTTTTGGAAACACTGACTGCTACTGACTGTTACAAGCAGGACCCAGGTTAATGATTGTTCTATTCTGTAGTTTTGAGTCACAACTATTGTAACGTTAAGTTTTTATGGACAATAAAAAAATTAACAGTTGTCTTTTATTTATTATTGGAAGTAGGTAATCAAACAGATATTGCATAGTAATTTGGGAACAGTCAAATTGTTCCCTTCAGTATTGGGGGCAACATTTTTTAACAGTTCAAAAGTTGCCTCCTCTACTTCAGGAAAATAATTTGTCTGTTCCCAAATGCTAATGAAATATCTGTATAATGTCCCATGCTACAGTATAATGTCACTCTTGCATGCAGATAAAAATAGAACAAGGGTTTTCCCTAAATCAAGGGAAGCCATGGTATACAAAAATCAACTCCTACTCGTTGAGCTCTTATTAAAATGTGTTTACTTCCGGCCCTTGATGAAATTCGATAAACAAGCTAGTCAATTCAGTTGATGATTAAATAATTAAAGTAATCTTGCATATGTTCCCTTGCTTTCATTGTTCGGTATAGTAACATAAATATTACATGCCTCAGTTCTCAATACCATTCTCGGGTTGACAATACGTTGTATCACCCTCTATGGGGTGTGATATTTATTTACTGATCCATCCAGATTGAAAAGATTGAAATTATGAACTTAGACTTATTGTCAATAACGTCAAAAGTTTTTTTATTTTATGAAGAATTCTTGACCATCATCTTATTGACATAATGATGATATTTATTTCTTTCCAACTCACAACAGTAACTTCTTGCACCCACCTGTCAAACACTTAAACACGGTCCTCCCTTCTCCCACAGCTGCCTCTGTGGACCTGATAACACACTGCTTGCAGAAGAGGTGGCCATCAGCGCAGGCCGCCATGTCTTCAAACAAACACTCATCGTCATAGCAACAGCCACATTCCATCAGCTCCCTGGTCTCTCTTGCAACCTGAAGCTTCTGCTCTCTTAGATGCCGTCTTTCACGAAGGTAATCTAAATGAATATTAAATATATTATACTGTTTTAATGCCCTGAGTCACATATACAGTACAATGCATGCACAGCATATCACTACAGATGAACACCCAGATCTTTTTGGCATTTTTAAAGCGGAGGCTTTATAAATGCATCTTCCCCTAGCATAATTTCTTTAAAATTATGCACTGTCTCCAAAAGTGTATTTCACATAAATTTGCTGTCCCTGATAACAAGGGTATCATAGGGCCTTGGTCACTTCCCTTCCTTTCAAACCTCTGGTCCACCTATAAATCCAGCATCTTAATAACACTGTAACATTCAAACATGAGTACTTCATACCAGCTGCTCACAATGGAATCACGGTTTGAAGACCCTAAACCACTATCGACTTACCTTTCACTTGCTGCTTGTGCTGGCAAAACAGCATTTCCTGAAAGAATGGTTCATCTGCAACATCTGGGAAATCCAGCAAATCTCTTGGTGTAGATCGACGCTTCTTAGATTGACGGTCACCTGTCCAAAATGCAATAGTATTACATACTTGCATACATGTAACTATGGATTACCGGTTTCACTCAAATACTGGCTTAGAATGTTTAGGTGGTGTTGTAATTGTGATCTTAGAGGCATGTAAACCAGATCAGTCAGTGTTTGTTTCACCTTTGGGGGAAAGGTGGCGGGGCCCTTCAGGCGGGAAATTTTACGGCAAAAGGGGAATGGTTTTCGTAGAAAAGCATTATTACATTTTTATATTCTACTTTGTTACAAAAAAAATTAATCAGTTGTTTTGCTACAAATGTTAACTAAGTTTATGCACAAACTTGGTTTGATAAAAAATTGCTGAGATTGTTTACGAAAATCCCCCTATCTTAGTCAATTTTTGTCCAATTTTGATAAAGTTTTTTTTCAAAATAAAGCTTACATTCTGAGGGGAATTATAAGGTAAGTATAGGGGAAAAATATATACTTTTTTAGCAGGGGAATGGGGCCGAATTTCGGCGCCAACTTGGCCATAAAAAAACAACACTGTCAGTATCAAAAGATTCTGTTTAAAAGTATACGCAGCATTTAAAGAAAAAATTGATGTACATGTATTGTAATAAATGTAGAAGAAAACAAGAGGCTGTGTTAAACAGAGATGGCCCCAGTTGGTGCTAGACAGCCCATTTGAAATCCGAATTAGGTCAAGTTCAACGTCAAAGTGAGGTTGGGTGATATGGGTGGATTAATATTGGTCATAAGCAACAACTGTTTAATTATCAAAGTGTTGTAGTAAGCGGTGTTGGTGCTGGACGAAACAGTAAAATCTAGTTAACCAAGAAATAGTCCATTTGAATTATTCCAAGTCCAAATTAGAAGAAGGTCAAGGTCAAATTGAGGTTGGGTGATATGGGTGGATTTGGAATGGTCATAAGCAAAAACTGTATAAGTATCTAAGTGTGGTAGTAAGCAGTGTTGGTGCTAGACGAAACAGTAAATTCTAATTAACCTCGTATGGACGGAATCACGGACAGACAGGCCAATCACTATATGCCTCCGACATCAATAGGTGCTAGTGGCTTAAAAACACTGTGACAGTGTTTATTTAAGAAATAATTTTTGATTTATTGTGGTTTATTGGCCAATATATAACGATTTGGAGTTCTGATGCGTAGGAATTAAACCATGAGGGCGCTAGCCATGCATCAGAACGACAAAGAGTTGTTTTTTGGCCGAGAAACAACGATAATGCAAACATTATTTAGATTCTAATATAATTTGACAAATATTTTTGCAATTGTAATGAGAACTACATTTTACTATTCTACGCTCAGAATCTGGACTACTTTTGGCGTTGTTTATTTGGTAGTTTAATAACGACAATTTTGTTCTTTGTATATAGAAAAATTAGCGAGTATTATGTTAGAATAAACAATATTGAATACAGCAGATGGCAGAAATAAAACAAAACACAACTTGATTCGATCAAAGTCAGTTAAAAATAAAAACTTAATATTACCAATAGCATCCTTCACAGCCATGTCAATCTCTGTAACAGCAGGTAGAAGGTGATAGTTGTGACTGTTGAGAATCTTCTTTAAGTAGCCATCTTTCAGAAACGGGTATGTATTCTTCACATAAATCAGCGCATGTTCTTTGTAACTTTCACTTACTATCCTCTCTGTATTTTCAAAGTAATTAAATGGATCTGGAAACTTGACCAAAAATCCTTTCATGTCAAATTGTATTTCCTTCGGATTTGTCTTTCCAGATTTTACGCCATCGGTTTCCTCTATTTTTGGATAGTCTTTATGTTCAAATAACTCTGAGGCAACTTTCATCACTCTGTCAGTGTCGTTATATAGCATAACAAGCTTTTCGTAAAGAAAACTTGGGTCACAGTCCCTAAAAATTTCTTTTAGTTCCTTGAGATCTGCTTGCACTTTGTCTTCTGTTGTCATTGGTGCCTTCCCTTTATCGGTCTCTTGAATTGACTGACTGTCATCAACTGGTAGAGACTCCTGACTTTCAGACTTTGTCAGCTCATCAATCACTATCTGAACACAATTTGGCTTATCAAAATGCGCCTCTAAGTAAGCATACAGTTCATTTGGGTCTATGGCAGGCAATACTTTCCTCAATGTTCTCAAATCTTTATACAACGGATTTTGTCTGAATTCTGGATCACTAAAAGGATCACTTTTCTTACTTTCATTGCTTGTTGCAGATTCTGACATGCTTGATGGAGGAGTATTTGCTATTGAAACATTATTGGAACCTTTCTCTGGTGGTTCCTTCCCAAGTTTGGCAACAACGATTTCAACTCTATCTTGCCTGGCTTCATTCTTTTCCAGCAAATCATAAATGTAACTTGGATCAACATTTGGAAATTTCATTAAAATTTCTGCTACATCTTTGAATATTTCATCACTAGGACTGCTTACTACCTCATTTGCATTAGTGTTTGCATCTTCCAAAAGTTCCATAGTTACTAGATCTACTCTGTGCTTTACATTTCTTCTAGCCAATATCTTTTTGTACACTTCAACCAAATCTGTATTAGGAATAACATTTGATATTGTGACAGCATCTTCTTTCACAGACTCAATTTTCATCAGACTAGATCTTTCTATATCTACCCCATTAAGATGTTCAGAACTGCATTCTTCACCATGCTTATAACCATTCTTAACAGATTCTTCATGTTTCTGACTGGGATTTTGTTCTGCTTCATCATTAACATCGTGTTTGCTATACTCATGATATGTATGGTCTTTACTCACAATGTGATTTTTACCAACAACAACAGTATCATCATCAACATCTTCATTATCTTGGATTTCCAATTCATATTCAAGAGTTTCACCACTCTGATTGACAGTTGATTGTGAGTTGTCACTAGCAAGCCTCAATTTCTTTGGCTCTGGCTCTTCCATAGTTCCTGCAAAATATATGACTGGTTAGTGGTTTCTACTGTAAACCTTAAATTTCTGAACAGAACTATTGCAGCATCAGGATATCTTAGTTTGAAGCAGCATGTTGATGTCAAAAATATTATTACACAGTGCAACAGGTAAAGATTTTACCAGAATTTAGTATTTCCCCATCATTAATTAAATAATGAGTACTGGGTGATTAAATTGAGTGCTTGAAATTATGTTACGCCATTTACATTAGTTGATTGTCGGAAGTACGCAAACTGAATAAAACTGTAACACACAACTTTATTTTATGCCCACCATTTTACAACCATGCATGAATGATGCGATAAAAGTACTGCAGGTCACGTGTCATATTCAGCTTGCTATACCTGTTTAAAATCTTAACAAAATTAATGCTTTATCAATCAGTGAAATACATATAGCGACAGAAACAAAATCCAGTATTTTGCTACTCGCTATTTTTATGATCCCGTATTACCATACTAGCTGGACTACTTTTTTAATGATGTCATCATAAAGTTATGTAAACAAATATTATCTACACCTACAATGATAAGTCATTATTGTAGTTTTTAAACAAATAAAATAAGGCAAATGCACATTTGAAGTTTATCGTGGTATATAATAAAAGGAATATTACACTAGTATGTATTAAGTATCGTGGCTTGCGTTATTTCATATCACAGTCGAGGCTCCGCCTCTCATGTGATACGTCATCACACAAGGCACTCGACTAATACATACTTCTGGAACAATTGACTAGCGTAATATTCCGTATCTGTGACTATCAGTTAAACATTGACCAATCTTTAAGCAATCTGGCATTTTTTACGTATTTATAATATCAAATGAGTTTAAGTCTCAAAGCGTATATTGGTTGTTTCCCTGATTGTGGCTTTAATGCTTGTAATTGAAACATGGGTTTTTTCCCAAACAAGGGGCCATAACTCTGGTATTCCTAGTCTAATCTGGTCTGATCTGGTCCATATTTGACTTCGACTGAGACATTATGGTCATACACAAACAGTGCAAGTTTGATCAAGATTAGACTAAAAAATCTCCATCCTTCATACATGGTCCATTTATTACATTTGTTATCAAAATCAAGGGGCAATAACTCTGGTGTTTGTACCTCAATCTTTTGGACTTATGCTCATACACAAACTGTGCAAGTTTGGTCAAGATCATATGAAAAATGAAGTCTCTATTCAATAGAGAGTCTCAATTGTGTCCATGTATGTTGCACAAAGTCCATTTTGCAGTTTTTCTCATGAAAAAAGGGCAATAACTCTGGTGTTCCTGGTCTGACTGTGACACCAATCTGGCCCATTATCGAACTTCGCCGAGATTTTATGGTCATACACAAACTGTGCACGTTTGGTCAAGATTTAATGAAAAGTGAAATCTCTATTCAATAGAGAGTCTCTATTGTGTCCATTAAGTTGAAATGTTTCATCTGTGTAACGGGGTGTTGAATATGAATCAACCTGTTGTGTTGTTTTGCCAATTCTAGTATATACTATATATCATATAAATGCTTAATATGATTTTAGGCACTACCTAATTTTGGGGACACCCAACAGTTATATGTTATTGCAGCAAATGTAAGGTTTTGAACGATTTTGAATTGAAATTGGCTAATATTGAACCATGCAAGCTGTTGTTTGTGGGTTTTTTAACAGTGAGTGTTTTTTAATTTCCTACCTGCCTGTGTCCATGAAAAAGGGAACTTTAGCGCGACAAATTTCAAAATAGGGAATGTTTTATGCAATGTGTTAAAAAAGCATGAAATTTTGCTTTTTTAAAGATTAATATATTCAAATTTTCCATCAACTGAACTTCTGTTGTGACAATAATTCTTCAATAATTGCTTTTCTATTTATGCACCCACCTGTAAAATACTATAAATTACTTGGGGGAAGAAAATGGACAATTTGGGGAAAAGTGGAGGATATTTTGTCAGGGGAAGCTGCCTTTAATCGGTACTAACATTAGCGAAAAAAATCACTGTTTAAGTTCTACATATTATCATGATTTTGTTAATGATTGATTGTGTAAATGATTGATTTTGTAAATGATTGATTGTGTAAATGATTGATTTTGTAAATGATTGATTTTGTCTTTTCAAGCAATGCTTAATTTAGACCAAGTTTAGTGTTGGTTTTATTATTAATGATTGGTTTATGTAACAGTTCATTTTCTTCGCTGTTTTTACAAAGACCATTCATTCCATACAATACATGTAGCTAGGTTTGTTCTTGAAATCTTTGGTAAACCTTCAATTTATATTGCAGCCTGAAGTAATATTACCTTTATATACATGGTAGATCTATATAAATAATAATGTTTCTTTCAAAAAAGGACAAGTATGAAAAACTAATGATCGATTAGATGTAAATCTAGATTTATATTGGCAAACAAGTTTCTATGTTATCTTTTCATGGAACTTTGGTGTTGTATTTACACCTATTAACTTTCTGTTACAATTTCTTTGGGTTAAAAAAGAATTTGGTTCCCTGTTAGCAGGTGCACTTAGCGTTGTTATCGTTACTGTAACACAGAACCTATGCAGAAAATCCTTAAACCAGAAGGATCTGATCGTGACTGACACTTCCGGGACATATATTTTTAAATCATTAGGTATTGGAAATGAGTAGGTTGTATTTTACAAACACATGTTACTTATAGGTGGAAAAAAGGTGTAACGCGCCCTTGGTTTTCCCGTATAATATGAAAAAACTGCAAAAATTGATTAAATATGCATTAAATAATGAGGTTTAAGCTACCTCATCAATAGTCGAAAAAATCAGATGTGCAACCAATTTAGTGCTACTTTTTATATGGGACTAAATTCGCTGGAATGTCTCATAGACAAACGACCATTTATGTGGTGGAAACTTGAAAGTTTAAATTTCAGATATTCCTATAACTTGCTACAATAAAGTTATTAATAGATGTACTTTACATAAACAAATTTACCTTATATATGATTTAATTCCGATTTAAACTTGTGTATCTATTACATATATGTAGAAATTCCCAAAATGGCAGCCTCATTTAGCACTTCAACCAATCAGAGTGAGGCTATCCTAAGATTGAACAATAGAAAGACACTTCTACCGCGTAGCAGAATATTGATTAAAGTTTACACAGTGGAGGACAGCGAGATGTTTTTTAAAATGCAATAGTGAGTACGTTTAATTTGCTCAGGCATCCAAAATGAAAGTGTTATCATACAAATATTCCTGGTACATTAATTAGGATTTTAGGAATGGTTATTTTGTCCAGGTTTGTAATTTTTATTGCGATCTGTTCACAATAACTATGTAATTTCGAAACGTAAAAGATGCAACCAAATTCCTGTCAGAACAATATAGACAAAGAAGGAAAACTTTCCACCACATAAATGGTCATTTCCCCGGTATAGCCCGTCATGAAAACATTGCCCCATATAAAAAGTATCTCAATGTTTTCCCAGGGCTTACAAGTATAAATACCTCATCAAAATATTGTAAGCCAATTGAAACAAACAATAATTCGTGTGAAAGGGCAAGAAAAATATATTCCCACTAAACTTTCTTACAATCAACTCCAGTCTCCAAATTCCAATGTCTTTTTGCAATAAGTCAAACCCCTAAAAAGTAGTTAGTGTTCCGTTAGCTAAAGAAACTTCAGCGAACAGTGTATATACTGACTAGACCTGTTCACTGAAGCCAACCCCGTATCGAAAGTCAACCAGAGTCATAACATATTTATGTCACGTAATAAATCCATAATTTTGGAATTTCTGGAGGAAATCACTAAATATACAGGTAAGTCAATATAAACTTTTGTCTTGTGGCGTGTTTTGAGAATCGAAATTGTCAAATGCATCGAATAATACCTGAAAATAACTCTGATTAGCACACAGTGTACAACTACACCGGCATTGTGACTACGAAATTTTTATTGGGAAATTTCCGAAACGACCTGAACCTTTTCGCATGCTCGAATTGTAAACATGGTTTTCGTTTTCTGTAATGCATTATTTTTGTTCAATTACTCATGTCTGACCAGCAAACATATTGTATAAATATTGATGTAAGTGATGTTTAATCCATTATTCTTTTACTAGGTATTAAAATTATAGTGTGTTCACAAAACAATCACCAGTGAAGTAAAAATCCAGGAAATGTCATTTTCGTTTCAGGCTGTGTTTGACAACAGTCACAGCATATGTTCTGTTACTAAAAATAGATAAAATGTCACATGACCGTGAAATCCCGTGAGATTCTCATTTGACAAATGTGTTCCATATGGCTGATTTTCTCCACATTTTAGTAACGAAACGGACATTTAGAAGTGTTTTAGACCGTATTTTGTCGTAAGTATGCCAACTAGATGTAAAAATTATCCACCTATCCAATAATGCTGCCTGTTTGGTTCAGTAGTGCATTTAAAAGCCGTTTTGGGCAGTTTTTTGGTGACTAAAGACTTGAGACTTGCTGGTAGACTTTACTATGGGGAGTTGCTCCATAACGTTTATGTCGCGCAAAGTCAAAAAATAGAAAAAGCAACATTTTGAGTTATGGAAGCCAAAACTGATGTTCCGTTATTGGCGACTTGACTGTATTTGTATTCTAGATAAATATCATGTGCAGCTCGAGGCCCGATTGAACTTTACCATTACGCGGATCGCGCATGCTCAATGAGCAGGTGCTCGTTGCTATGTTCAAGTAAACAAATGTCTGCCATATTGGATTTAGCGATTGACTACACCCAACTATGCCGATAGTTCAAGTTATTTTTGTTATGAAATAAACAGTTTAAATGTGTTTTCTTTGTTTTATTAACCATTTTCATTATTTAATTAGGCTGAGATATCGAAATGATATTTAACAGCTGTTGAGCTGACCAGAATGTTTATCCTGAATATTTGACGCTAGAAAAAGCGGGGGTGTGGGGGCGGCAGCCCCCATTATGTAAGAGAACAGTTCATTCACTTAAATTTGCTGCAACATGTTGTCAAATCACAATTTGCGTCTAACCTCTATAATATACAGTTGGCAAATAATAGCTCTTGTTGCAATTGCTTTTTTGTAAATTCTCTTTACAAAATAAAAATGACTTAAAGTGTGTTTATCTTTACTTTTTAACAGATGGGTTTTTATATAGATCTAAGTCAAACTTTTTTTTTTAAGTAGCGGGGGTGTGGGGGCAGTAGCACCCATTTAGAAAACATTATATTGTTCAAGAAGTGAAAATATTGACCTTTTCTACATTCCAATAAGGGGATTACTCTGGGTAGGAGATTGAGGTCAAGGGGGTTACTACTGATTAAGTTACTTCTGCATGTACTGATTATCATTGTTGATGAGAGCATTTTTGCTCATTTAACTTCATGACTGGAAAAGAAAACAGGACTGGAAAAGAAAACAGTTACTTGTTGTGCAGAAATATATGTAAGTCGGCTTTTATACATATTTATGCTTTATATGCACTTTGTTATGTTTTAAACAGGTTAAAATTCAACATCCCAAACGTGGGTGGGGTATGGGAATTAATGATCATAAAACTAAGGCATAAAACTGATCGTATTTAGGCTTTGGATTTAATACCTTTCTTTCCAATAGGTTATGAAATAAGAAAGAGAAGTTTTTTAATGTGTCATCAGTGTTTGTCAATGGAAAACATATGCTACAGTAGTACTCTAGCTACAGTAGGCAATATTTAGAAGTTTTAAAGTATATAAAATAGGAATTGCATGGCGTAGCCAGTTCAGTACGTTTATACATAATATTATTGTGTGTTTATATTACAGTACATCATTGCAATAATTATTTAATAATAATATATTAATTGAACTTTATTTGTTTCAGGTAACTATCCCAAACAGAATCTGGGATGTCTCACCCTGAAATATGTTTTTCCAGCAGATTATTAACCTGATTGGAGTATTCCTTCTTGAATTAGCATAATTTGTGACACACAACACCACTACTGTAGTTAACATTTATTAAAAAATATATAAATATTATATAATGTGTGTTCAAGTTGTGTAATATTATTAATCGTCCAAATTCAAGTAGATATATTTAAAATAATAATGTTAAGAAATTGCTGTTATCATAACAGATAGTTGATTGTCATGAGTATTTAGTAATCACACATCTGTGCACATACAAAGTTCTAAGTCGAAACATCCTCGGGCAAAACATCCATTGCGGTGAAACATTCCGGAACCAGCAGACAGTGGAAAAGCGACCCATTGGTGACATGAATAATTTTCTTCGTCAGTTCAGTCTGCCGGGCTATGACCTTTGACTGCTTTGTGATTTGTGTGACGAACTACTGCGGGAAGTAGATATATGTGCTGTAGAAAAATTGTTCATTGTCACATAAGAACCAGCATTAACTGAGACTGTCCAAGTTGCTGTTCAAAATGGGTACATCTGGGGTATCAGCCCAACTCAATAGCTGGTGATGAACCTGCTTGGTTTTAACTGAACTGTACTAAAACTTTTGAAAAAAGTGACTAAGTACTGGTTTTACGCATGACTATACTAATTAAAAGATTTCCATGCTTTGAGCAATACTAATGTATTTTTGTGATACTTGTTTCAGTATAATTGAATATGTTATTTAATTTTCTTTAGCTGTGTGCTGTGGATGTGATTAAGAAATGCTAAATATTTATTGCTTATGATTAAAAGAGAATACATGGACATTTGTTCTTGTTGTGTTATTGATTATTAAATATGAGAAGATAATTAAGCTGCATATATTCCTTATGATGGTACTAGTAGAACACAGGTCTATTATTTGGAACTACAGGACTCATCCTGTGTTTACTGCAGTCATATATACTACAATTACAGACTTTGATGTAAGTTTGTGTGGTTGCTTTTTCAATCATACGGCGGTCAGCTAACCTACTTACTTTTCCTGGGCAGCTTAGCCGATCTAAGCGGTTTACCAGTAACAAGTACACATACTTTAATGCAAGTAACTACTGCCCTACTTGCATCAGAGGTAGGGTGAGAATGGCCGTAGAAATTATTTTATGACCAATCCCACACAAGTTATGTGGCTGGGTTTGGGCTCGAACTCACGAACATCCGGACTGACAGTCAAGCTCTCAACCAACTGAGCTAGCTAGGCCCGTTTTGTGTTCAGGTTGCAATTGTCAAACGAAAAAAAATCATATAAAAAATTATATATACATCAATTAAGTTTCATTATTTTTATAATGGATTTTCATTATTCCTATATTTAATATATCTGTGAAAAACCCACTCTCCAAATCAAATAATACTCATTTTCAGGCTCACTGAAAATGTACTTAACGTTGGGCTATTTTTTGCACATATAGTACTTAGTAAATCATTTAATTTGTAAAAAAAATAGACCAATTCAATGTTTTCAAAATCAGGGTTGGCATAAAACCCAGGTTTTATGGTATTGACTGGCCCGGGCGGGTAATCCTGGGAAAAACCGGGTTTTACAGGGTTTTACTGGGCAATAGTGGGCAATACTGGGGAAAAAAGATATTGCACAATTATGTTTACATTACATACTAATAATAAGTTTTTACATTATAAACACACATCTTTTAACAATTATATCATGTAGTTACATTTTTATTTCTATTTCATGTGGAAACATATTGATAATTTCTTTTTCACAAAATTTAAATTGGATACTGAGTTTTACTTGGCATCTGTGTTTTTACTCACATTTATTATATTTCTCTAAGTATATACTCGTGCATAATTCAACAGAATTATGTTAATGAAAGAAAAAGAAGAACTGAATGTATAAGAGAAATTTGACAATTCTAACATATGTTTATGTTATAAAATATTTTAGTCGATATCATGTTGCAACAAGACCCTATTGCAGCCCCATGCAGTACTTAATGACACAATATTGTGATATCATTTATGACCCATCCACTATATGTACACACTCATAAACAAACACAAACATAGACTGAATTGACAGATGCAAGTGCTCAACAAACAGTTAAACTGGACCCCTTGAATAAACATTAGACCTATCTCAATGACGGGCCAGGCAAAGGCCCATGTCAATTCGGGGCCTTCTCAAAACCGTGAAAACATGCATTGATTTGCACCTTAAATGACTGCTTCCTGCTGTTAATTGTGCATCAGTATAAAAATAATAATTTTTAATCTTTGCTTCATCATTATCATTAATTTATCCTGCTTTAAAAGTGAAAAAAATTGAAAGTAAGTAATGAAAATAGAAGATAAGTGATTTGTTCAGTAATCCCTGGTATTGCCCAATATCAGATTATAATAATTTGGACCAGGCTGGCGTTATTGTCCAGACAGAGAAGGCCTTCCTAAGTACTATAATTGTTTACACAAAAAGAAACAGTTCAATGCAAGAAAAAAAGAAGGATGAATAACCTGTGTAGACATATTTCAATATCAAGTGGAATCATTTTACAAACATTATAGAAAATATTTGATAAGCTGTGCCATCAGAAGTGAATGAATGAACCAGTGGATATGTGCCGGCACTTACAAAAATACTGTATCTACGCATATACTGGATCTGCAAAACTAAACAAGTCATTTTCTTAATGACATACGTTAACAGAGCATTTAGATTTATAAAAACAATTAAAACTGCAAATTAACTGAAAAAAGTATAGCCCAGTATTGCCCAGTATTACCCACTTTCAGAGTATTGATCCGGGCGGGAAAAACCGGTAAGATCCGCCGGGAAAACCCTGTAGTGGGTAATTCGTGCCAACCCTGTTCAAAATAGGTGGGTTGGGTATTTAAAAGTGGCATGTCAAAAGGATTAGTATGGTTACACTTCTAACTGTAGGTCTGATGTGTTTCTTTGTTACTTTTGCCTATTTTGACATACTACTCGTGTGACCATTAATTCTGTTATCCAGCCAGGTTTTAAATTCGATGTGTGAACATAAAATCGTAAATTACCATATAAAGCAAAACGTCTTCATATAACATTAATTGTTTTATTTGAGTTTTAATAGCAGTTTATGTGAAACTGAATCAGCAGCTGATCGATGTTTACTTTACAGCAAGAACACGTAACCCTCCTGACCTCAAAATCTTGCGTTATCTTGCCAGTCATGTTACGCGTGATTTGACAATGTTGAAATCGTGAATAACACAAAACGGACTAATTTTCCATGAATAGCATCGATCTACAAGTAGTGGTTTACAACCACTTGCAAATTTATATACATGTGCTGTATGTACATGCATGTGTTTACATAAAACACATTATACAATTCAAAAAAATTATAATTTAGCGACAACGACCCACAAAATATGGTACTTTTTTTCCACCATACTATCAAGTGATAGTTTTGGAATCATTTATGACGTCATTTTTATTCATGAACAAACTCAACAATGAAAATTCGCGTGTAATATCCCGGGTTGATCACCCGTTTGCGTATGTAAACAAAATAAGTTTCACTTGTGCGCATACGCAACAATAGAGGTCCTGAAATGGGTACATAAAACACAGTCTTTTTCACGTTGACAGTAGTATTTTCCGGACGTTTTTTTTTTAACACTGCAATATACGGAGAAATGCTTTTTAACTTTATTTAATCTATATTAGACAACAAATAAATAATCAGTTGCGTAATTTATATCAAAATAATACCAATTTATCCAATGATTTAATAATTACTAGAGAATATAAGTAAGGCGTTGAAAAAAATACGGAAGCATGACGTTTTAAAGAGTTTACTAGACGTTACGTATCTATGTAGCTACTACGCACGTCCTTAACGTCGTAGCGGGTTAAATAATGTTCTGCCAGAGTTCGTCTGCTATAATGAGTTGGCAGCCAAAACTATCACAAACCCTGTCTGGGCCCCAAATTGGGATTTTATCGCGCATGCGCACGTCATTTTACTTCCCCAGATGACAGTTGCATGCATGTCAGACTATCGACGTAAACATTTGGGGTTTTACCAAAACATAAGCTCGCTAGTTTCGAAGTTAAACGAAACATACTTAAAAATATAAGCGTTAATTTGTATTATGATGATAAAATACGAAAAGAGGTTACGAAACGCGAATATTTAAAAACGTCCGGATAATACTACTGTCCGACAATTACACGCTAACCAGTACATATTCTAATAAAAACGCGTACCATTAAAGTTCAGTTGTCCCAGGCTGTCCTTCGTTTAAACGTTAAATATTTCCATTCAATTTTTAATTGACCTGTCAAAACTTCTGCAGAACAAGCGTTTCCGTAGTTGTTGTTGTTTTGATGTTGTTGTTGTTACTAATGTTGTTGTTGTACTTCCGAGATTTTACAAAACCATATAGAATAAAGGCTGATATCCACTATTTAAAAAATCAAGGCGCTAAAACAGTTTAAACACATTCCACCGCCGTAATACAAACTGTCATGCTGAGATCCCAGTAATACTTCAAATTTAAGCGTCATAGATTCTATTCGTTCTGAACATCCATTTAGACAAAGTCAAGAAAATAATTCAATGTTCATAATTATACCTTTTTTTGTTAATTTTGTCTTTCAAACTAAAAACAAAAACTCGTCAAATGTATGTAACGTCGAAATTGAGTTGTACCAATGGATAGCACAAACATTCAACTACGCTAGTAATTACCGAAATCCCGATAATTGACTAATGTATCGCACCATTCCCGTTGAGTACACGAGTAGTATGCATACATATGCAAGTTAAATTAAAGCTTTGTATCTGGAATAAGTTTTTATTCATAAAAATGCATATAATATTACTTTAAACAACAATAATATGGGATTTCGGTAACGGCAAGGGAGAGCACTCACGCAAATCTTATCGTAATTACCGAAATCCCTTTATATAATGAACTCACATCATCATAAACGTTAAATAAATACAATTTATGCATACATTTTCAATTACGAGTGCTATAAAATGCTTTAAATGCCTTTAATACTACTTAATATTAAAATAAGATGGGATTTCGGTCCGGGGGATTTCGGGGGATTTCGGTAATTACGGGGATTTCGGTAAATCTACACACCGCCAGGATATTCACACAGTTATTATTAAAATTATTGCTTGTATCGTAGCTAAAAGAGATTTTACACATTTCATGATAGAAAATTATTGCCCAAAATGATTTTATCATCTTCTATAAATAATTTAAAGATATTATTATTAATAATATTTTTTTTTTTTTTATTATTATTATGAAATATTTAGTACTATCAATATTTTTTATATTTTTATCATATATATCTAATATAGGTATCGCTATGTTTTTATGATGTAATTTTATAGATATGGCCCATATATTCCCTAAATATTGACCGTATGGTCATCAAGTCTGTCCGTATACTATTTGTCCGTTTACAAGAAGGATCGACTCATTAGCTGTACTGTTGTTTTGTTGTGTTTTTCTCCATATTGAATGTGATCAAAATCTATATACGATCATTTCATTCAACGGCTAATTTTAATCTCGTATTCCCATTCAGGATAACTTTGAAATATTATTATTTTCGGCGGTTTGGTAGATTTAAGTTTAAACAAATCCAGTTTGGTGTTGAAGTATGCATCTCTTATTGCATGATTCAAGTAACCATGCGGTATTCCGTTATGTCGCGTAAATTATTATGCAAATATGGCATTTATTTTACTGTTATTGAATGGTCGCTTTAAAGTGTATGCTTACAAATATTATTTATTTTGGATACAGTTTTCTATTTACAAACAAATTATTTATCAATAATATCAACTAGACAATAAAACATAAAAGTCATATTAGTCCAATAAAATGCTCAATATTAAAATATGTAACGATCAACCTAGTCACGATGTGTCCTATTTCATTTGCATTCATTTTAAGCTCAAAACTGTTTGCCATATTTAGAATACATTTTGCTCACGCTATTAAAGGTCAAACAGCTGGTCGAGATTTAACGTGCAGTTAGCGTCATTACTCGTACTAAACCGCCATCATTATTCATCACACTTCATCATTGCCAATAATGAATATCACATCCAAACATCCAGTCAAATTGTTTATGTCACAAAACATATTTTCCATCATCTTTCAAAAGTTCTTCTTCTACATAACGTAATGCTACTCAAATTTGACACGAATGGTTTATTCACAAGCACAATCTGGGTCGCTTTGTCCAGCAACGTTTCTCGAGCAGATTACTGTGGAGTAGATAGTGGGCACATATTTGTCTGTTTTCTTCATTGTAGGTCTGTTCTTTTCCAAGAATTCAATGTCTAGATCTGCGTAAGTCAGGTCTGAGTTGTGATTCACCTATAAATTAAAGCGGATATACAGTATTTTCTGGGTCATAGCAATGGTTGTTTCATGTAGTTAATAACAGATCATTGATTAATATACAATAGTATGTTTTTTGAATTTACGTGCACCTACCTTCAACATGTTATTGTTCTATCTATTTTCATATTTACACACGTTTGTAAATGCTAAATGCGAACAATAAGGTTATTAATTGTGTGTTACATCATGACTTAATTATCGTGTTTCGCAAATAAAACGTGAAACTTCAAATATATAAACAACAAACCTGGTTAGAGGTAGAATCGTTGGAAGCTTGTTCAATGTTGTCGACGTTTGCATAAATTGCACCATGCACTGCTTCATGGGCTGCGATATTTGCTGAAAGTGTTACAATACAAATGTCAGTTCCAGTGACATTTTGGCAATCGCCAATATTATATTATTACAAACAATTATTTATTAGTTGTATGTCTTTGCAGTTATACACGGACTTCATTCGACATTATTTTCTTTTAAAGAAACTGTATTTCTTATACGGGTATGTATTTTCGAAATATCATGTACATGTACATGTTATTATATTTTAACGTCCAAAACTATGTACACAAATACAAAATACAAACAATACTAAAATCTATATTAGAAAAATACTGCACACCTATAGGATTGTTGTTGGCAGGTAAAGCTAGACCTTGCCCTGGCAACCTGAAATTGAAACTGGTTGTAAAATTATAGCAAATTATACCTTCATTCATAATTTAAGATTTGAAGTTTTACGTAATTATTTGACTGTCGGAAAATCTTTTTGTACAATGACTTAATCGGAAGGGCCGAAAGAATCGTTATTGCCCTTATTTTAAAAAATTATTATTATTGGACAAGTTATAATAAATATTCACAAGAGAGACCAAGCTTTGCAGCAAACACTTTATTTCCAAACATGTTCCAGTATTTTAGAAATGTTTATATTAAAAGTGATTTTGATTTTGGAACTAATTCTGAATGTTAAATCGAACACTTGCATAATATCAACAATATATGGTAATCAACACTGCATTTGTTTTTGTCAAATGTACTTACGCCTGTCGATGCTCGATCGAAGTCTTCTTGCGCATACGAACTATGAATATAGACGAAATTATAATTAGCCTTAACTAAATTGGATTGAAATATAGGTTATTGTGATGTTAAAAAGGATTTCCCTTAGCTGATGTAGTTTCATACCTTGTATGTTTTATTCATGTATTCACTAATAAAATATAGTTAACAATATTCCTGTAAGTGACACATGAACCGACTGGGGAATAGTTAGTTATGTGAAGAGAAATATATATGTACTTAAGGATAATCAAATATTAAAGATAATGAAACAATATACGTATTAGTACTGCAAATGTAACGTTATGCTTTACAATGTTTAAGAACAATACGACTGACCTTGGATAACTATAACAATGCAGGATAGAATCACAACAGTTCCTGCTCCGATCCCTAGCGTAACTGACATCAGCGGGAAATCTCTGGGTGATTTGTCACCTTGCGGCTCTGGAACAGGTAAATCAGTGGAGCATTCGACGCCGGGAGACACAGAAGCTTCAAACAAAATCGTCAGTGATAATTGTCATAGCATGTACAAATAAATCAGACTTCAACATTTATTGCTTAATTAACTGGTAAATAAGCCGGAAAACAATAGTGCGTATATTACACATAAAAACCCTCTTAAGGTCTCGATTAAAATATATGTTTGTAGTATGCAGCACTTTCTAAGTGTATCCACTCGTTCTAAATTTATAAGCACGGGCGTATAGGAGTATGGCTAGTTACGCCCCTGACGGTCTTATAGTTTTCATCTTGTACTGATGCATACATGTATACTGAAGGAGTTCGACGTTTCATGTTGCTTTCTCGAAATTATAAAAAAAGGCCTGTATCTTAATATTAATTCAATACATTTGGGATTGATTATTGAAATGCCACTTGTCAATGGGTTTCTGGTGTGTTTTATTTATACTGCATTAACTGTATATTGGGGAAGTATTAATCATATAAAGTTTTTTTCATACTTGGTGTATACAGATTAAAATCCAGTTTCAGCTCTACATCGAATTCCTCACATGTTACATTACATGTTGTTTGCCTAGTTCTAGCGTTCTCCGACATGTTTATGCACATCTGAGACGTGATATTGAAGCCTATCGTGTAGTCCGTTGTGCTGCTTACGTCTTTTTTGTCAAAAACCCATTGGATTGTACAATTAGCGTTTGTATCTATAGCTGTGCAATTAACACAGACCGATGAATTAATTGGCATCGACCAAGACGACTGTTTGAGTGAGGATGGAGCGTCTGTAAAACACGTACACATAATAATGTACTGATTACCAGCGAAAACGTTTTACAACGAGTGTTATTCATATGTTAATAGTATTTATAATAAGATGGTACTTGCAAAATTTAAAGTACTTACATGTAAGCGGATTGTTTCATTTGCTGTCAATACGTGCTCTCGAAATGTTGAAGTACATTGTATAGTTTTATTGTACCATGTCTTGTTTACTGAATTGACACAAACTTTGCTATTAAAGGTTTCTGAGGATTCGTTATAATTATTTATCTGGTTCGCATCCAAAATCTTGTCTCCGTTCAGAAACATTTCCAGCTGTGGAGGAGGTCTCAAGCTATAAGCCGCACAACATAGATGAGTGTGTTCTCTTGTAAGCTGTTCCGGTACTTGCAGGTGTACCTTTGTCGGAGGGTCTGAAGGAACAAATGAGCTCAGTTTAATAATTGTGAAACTTTAGCTGCATCAGCAAGAGAGAACTCTTATGAGCAGCACACGATCCTTTATTCAAGGCAAGTGACCAATTGTCAAACAAACCAGGACAAAACGAAAACACGTAAGAAACACAACACATAAATTAATATCAATTAAGTCATCTCTTGCAAATAAGGTTTATGTGCGTGTATTTTCTAGTATAAAATCTTTATTTAAAAAGTTCGCAAAATAACAACGAGAAATGTGTCATTTAAAATTCTACATATATTATTACTGAAACACAAATCCTTACCAGTAAATGTGATGTTAACCTCGTTTGTTGTTAGAAGTGAGCTGGTGTTCGAACATTTTATTAGAACACTGTCGATTTGAGACCAATTTAAGATGGATATGATGTATTCGGAGTTTCTTGTCCCTTGGCGTTCCTCATACAATTCTCCCTGCAACGTTATTTCTTGTAATGTACCATTCACTCTGCTAAACCATCTGCGTACGTACCAACTGTCCCCTAACACTTTATCACTGGGATAGTACCCTATCTGCAAACTGTCTTGGGCTTTCTCGGGATACGATACGATATACAAGTATCCACAGTCGTGTTTGAAATCTGAATATTAAAGCATGTAATCATTATCTAAATGACGCTTTAATAATCACTTATGACTACGCTGAAATTTAAACTTGGAAAAATATTTCATTATATTTTGATGCAGTTCAACATATATTACCCATGAGGTCTAGTTGTATTTCATTCGACATCAAATTGCCGTACGTGACTTGAAGGATTGCACCTCGACATCTCTCGTCCACTCTCACCAGATCCATTAACACATTGATCCCAGAAACGTGTGTCTCACAGACGATATTGTCTGTGCTTTCCTGGTATGATGTCTCATTTATGAACTTCACTTTCCATTTCAAGACACTGATTTCGTTGTGACCGTGTGCCTTATCGGCGGTGAAATTGAGTGTAACATTGCGGTAGAGAAGGGTAGGTTTCAAAACAGATAAATAGCCCAGGTTATTTGAAAGAACCACTGATATATAAATCACTGAAAAAACACAAGCTATTAAAAGTATTTATAGGCATAATACAATTGCATTATAACAACACTATGTCAATACAGCGTCGAGATTTGGACACTGAATAAAAATGTAATAAACACATACAACCTTTACTTAATATAATACAATTTAGCTTAATCAACGATAATACTAACGGATTGTTCATCAACAATCACACATATTTATAGTAAATAATTGAAAAATATACTTACCGATAAGTGTTTTTAAGACCCATGTTTGTAAAGAAGGCTTATCCATGGTCGTGATCTTTCTTTCTTGACGTGCGATGCACGGTACAAGAAGACGGTACTATGATTTGCAATGATATAATGCATGCTTAATTGCACTGTTACTTTCAGTGCATTACTTTTCGTTTTTGTTTTTATTGTGATGTGCGTTATTTTAAAACATAACTGTCGTGGGAGAAAAATAATATATTGTCTAGACGATGACTTGATTTCCTTTCACGTTTCAAGTTCATATTCGGTTTTGGGTCATGATGCAGAATCATAATTCCGATAATTTCATATCTTAGTAATAAGTGCTTTCATATAAAATCTCATATATATATACATATAACTTCCTGAAGATCGATGTCCTCTCAAAGGTGTTGGTAAGTGAGATTTGATGCGCGTAAGATCGGTTCACATTTGAATGCGGTTATCCCCTAAATCGATTCGGTTTGTTATTAAACTTTTGTCAATATTTTGTATTATATAAATGTGGTGTTCTGATTAATGTTCAGGCAAAAATACCACGTGCTAATGCTCATATTTATTGTAAATGCGACAGGAAATATTAATCTTCCTATCATTTTCACGCGCCACGTCTGGCCATTTGCATTTCAACTGATATCTATATATCAGTTCAAAAATATTTACATTATACGTAATTAGGTTTAATTCTGGTGCATTTGAATTTTGTTTGATTCTGTATTATTTAAAATGCAAATGAGACGTTACGTCTATAGAAAGTAGGTGGGGGTCCAACAAACAGAATATTTCGAGAGGAATCATCACGGAACCTACACTCATTAGATGTCACGATCGGCATATTATTACAGAGATAATAAATTATAGCGACTCATGTCTGTAGGTATGCTGTTGTGAAGTCCTACATGCTAAGATATCCAGTTCAGGGTTTCGTCAATAGTCCAAGATAATTAAAGTATTTAGTGCAATAAGGATCAGACTAAATAATAATGCAAATGTCAAGAGTATATGTCATGAGATAATTTCTAAATTATTAATCATTTCCTGTATCGTTTCTTTACCATAATGCGTGAGTACATAGACAATTGAAAAGTATTGAAAGAAGGCACTTGTGGGACACAATTAGTACTTGATATGTAATTGTAATCAGAAATTTATATAATGTTCCTTTGAAACTCGCCGCAAATTAAATTTGGATTTGAGGCCATTAAAAGTTTTGGCTTTATTATCATTAAACCATTACAATTTTTCATAGTATTATTATGGAGAGGCACAGCTTGCCAAGACTAAAGTATCTTGCATAGTGAGAAGAAAATAAATGAATGATAGAGTATGTTACAGCGCATGTTACAGCAATTTGTTAAAAACGAAACCAGCAATCAAATGTGCTATTGACAGTTCCTAGTTGCTTCGATTTAACAGCGAAAACTGTTCATGTTCTGGAACCAAATATTTGTTCTAGACTACGTGCGGGCAATCTTTAAATCACATAGTACAAATCGGAAAATGTACATTTTGCTTGTCGTTACTCTGTGTACTTTTTTTTCACATTGAAGTCAAGTGCATGTTGTTCTGAATGTTGTTTTGTATATTGTAAACAGGCAATGAAATCTTTCCTGGAATTGCTTGCACGCTTTATTTAACATCGATTTCTTAGAACCGCTGTTTTCTTCCAACGAGTAGGTCGTCAACCCAGCGAATAAGCCCGCATCTTGTGCTGATAAGCAGCCCAGCCAGCATTACGGGGACAGATTTCATTGGTCGGTTAAAGCCTCTTATTCGGCGTAGCTGTCTATTATAACTTTTGACCTAGATTTATTGCGATCATTATGCAGCGGGAAAATTAAAAATACCAATAGAATTGGGCAAATTTTCTAATTTTAGGGAAATCAAACTTACAACAATTGTTTAATGTATACCAACAACTGTTGCATTCTTTTGGGGATTAAAATGTTACATAAGCGGTTAAAATAACGTTATAAACATATTATTGATATACTCTAGAACTGAGCATAAGTATGAACATATTTTCTCATTGTATGTCATGAACAGAATATTATGTTCATTCACAGAATTAATACACTATTTTGTTTAGCCTAGCTGCACGCTCTATAAATAACAATTGATACTAGCGAGTTCAACACACTCCCAATCATTCTAAAAATAGCCCGCGTGTAGCTGCCGGTGTATAGTTGTTATCATATACATGCATCAATTAGCGTCCAGAGAATCATTAGAGCGAATATTTCAATAAAGTGGGGATTTATGTTTATAAACTGACTGTGCTTGTTAATTTAAAATTGAATTGCGGTTGCGTTCTGTTAATAATTAATAACAATCGCACATTTCTATCAACTTCTCCAGTAGATGTTAATCAACTTATAAAAAAAGAAAATATCTTTCAATAAATAAAATGCGGTGAAATAAGTATCTGAATACGTCGAAATGTTATTCATGTTACTTTTACTTCATTTGCGCAGCATTAATACATGCTTTGCAATACCAAATATACACAAAAACCCTTGATACATCATATTCCTACCGAATATAATTTTAAATCGCCATAGTCTTATGAAATTTTATGTTTGTGCTATCAAAATGGAAGTCATCATTATTTCAAATGCACTGAATGTTCTCTGAAGATTGCTTTTCATTAGGATACACGGTATAAGGCTAAAAAATGAAATGTTTCTCAGGCACTTTTTCCAAAAAATCAGAGGTAGCCGTTTCCCCGTGGGTCTGGGCGGCACTGTTGGCTGCATATGGCTTCGCAGCTCTCCGGCAGTGTTCTGCATCAAGAACAAGTATAATTTCTTTGAATTGAATTGATAGCCAAACTTTATTTCTCCCTGTTTCCATAACTGATGTTGTTTAATTGCGTGTTTTGTTGTTGTTGTTTTGTTTTCTTCATTTGTATGCTATTTCGCGTTACTCGTATTTTTTCAAGTGCGGGATCAGCATAAAATAAAAATTAAAATGTTGCGTTGTTGCATCGTCGCCGTCTTGTACAGAGCGAAATTTTAAGTGGCAAATACAGTATTACGTACTCATCATAATAAAGTTACTTTCACTTGTGGCAATGTGATTGTGACATTCAATTTCCTTGACACTATATCTAGGCTCTGACAGTCATTCGTGTGCCAATAACAGAGGCTGGTGCAGATACCGATGTTTCCGTCACGAGTATATCGACCACTACCATAGTGCAGTCTGCGGGAGCTATGATTGCTGCAGGCCACGTTAAACATGACATAACTGAATCGAAACAGCTAACACTTTGCTGAAAACTTAAAAACTTTTTACCAAGATGATATGAAAATATGTCAAGTGCTTCTGCTGTGTCTTATGTTGATTGACTCTATAAACAGCAATATTATCGTGCCTATTTTTCTCTAATGGCCTCTTCATTCTATCATTTGAACATATAAACAGTAATATTCTCGTGCCTATTTTTCTCTAATGGCCTCTTCATTCTATCATTTGAACATATAAACAGTAATATTCTCGTGCCTATTTTTCTCTAATTGCCTCTTCATTCTATCATTTGAACATATAAACAGTAATATTCTCGTGCCTATTTTTCTCTAATTGCCTCTTCATTCTATCATTTGAACATATAAACAGTAATATTCTCGTGCCTATTTTTCTCTAATTGCCTCTTCATTCTATCATTTGAACATATAAACAGTAATATTCTCGTGCCTATATTTCTCTAATTGCCTCTTCATTATATCATTTGAACATATAAACAGTTATATTCTCGTGCCTATTTTTCTCTAATGGCCTCTTCATTCTATCATTTGAACATATAAACAGTAATATTATCGTGCCTATTTTTCTCTAATGGCCTCTTCAGTCTATCATTTGAACATATAAACAGTAATATTCTCGTGCCTATTTTTCTCTAATGGCCTCTTCATTCTATCATTTGAACATATAAACAGTAATATTCTCGTGCCTATTTTTCTCTAATGGCCTCTTCATTCTATCATTTGAACATATAAACAGTAATATTCTCGTACCTATTTTTCTCTAATTGCCTCTTCATTCTATCATTTGAACATATAAACAGTAATATTTTCGTGCCTATTTTTCTCTAATTGCCTCTTCATTCTATCATTTGAACATATAAACAGTAATATTCTCGTGCCTATTTTTCTCTAATGGCCTCTTCATTCTATCATTTGAACATATAAACAGTAATATTCTCGTGCCTATTTTTCTCTAATTGCCTCTTCATTCTATCATTTGAACATGCCTATTTTTCTCTAATTGCCTCTTCATTCTATCATTTGAACATATAAACAGTAATATTCTCGTGCCTATTTTTCTCTAATTGCCTCTTCATTCTATCATTTGAACATAAAACTAGCTGCATAAGCGCCATATTCAAATGTGAACATTTTCTGCTGACAATGCAAGGCATAACATTGCATTTTATACGTGTTCAAAAACATACATCTTATTTAAAGTGCGGATATTATTTGTAAATTGTGATCTTATTTTTAATATTTTTAGCAAACTAATGGATCAGACATTATATTACACCACAACAATTTAATAACCCTTTTCTCAATAACAAATTAATGTCCAGTATATTCACTTTTAGTAAAATATATTTCTTGTGGTATATTTTTACTCCAAATTGTTGTGTTGTGCTGCTTTTGTACATTACAACACGTGTACAAGAATATACTTTATAATTTGCATGCGTTTCTTTCTGTTGCCAACAAACGCTGTTAAGGCTGCACTCTAGCATTAGCTTTTGCGTATTATAAATTTATAAACTAATAAAAATAAAAAAATAAAAAGAATTGTTGGTTTCTGTTTTATCTCTTTCTTATGGAAAGCAGTTTATATGGCAAAATATATACGCAGTTACATGACCTGACAGTCACTTTTGCTTGGTCAATTGTCAAAAAGGTTGAAACTGTTTTTTATATTCAAAACATCTCTTTCTCGGGTAATGGGATTGTATCATTTTAGACAAAAGTGAGATATGATAAATTATTTTGTTTCCGAAGTTATCGAAGTTGTTAGCCCGATGTTATGAAACCTGTATGTTTTACGTTGTGAACTAAGAATTAATAGAATTATTTAAAAAATAGTGTAAAATCAATTTTTAAAACGGCATCACAATTAACGAATTTTTTTTATAATCAGTCGTATTTCAAAACACGTACTACAATAATTTTTGGCCAGCGATATGAGTTATGCATAAACTTAATAGATATTCCAACATATTTTAGTTCTATTAATTTTGGTAAACTTTAAAAATGGGTGTATTTTTTCCACCTGATTCATCAAATGAACCATAACTGCGTGGAAGAGCATTGTTAATTAACATTAACAATGAAATCAATTACAATTACACTTCATAAAATGTCCAATACAGGTGACGAACCGGAATATATATGTGATTCATATACATATAAGTCGTTTAATCTACTGAATTTAATGTACGTTTTCCTCTTCACATGTGGTTTCTTTTTAGTTTCGTATTTTTGTTTTCCGTGTTATATTATCGTCCGGGATTTATCAGATGAAATATACTTTTGTTAATTGTCATTAAACCATGTGTCTGAAAAAATAACCGAAACTTTCACATATTTAAACAATATCTTCTGAAAACATGAATACATATCGAAATACCCATATCTTATTTAAAGACCCGGTATGATGTAAATATGGGTTCTTATTCTTATAAATATGAAAAAATATGAAAAAATAGTTTTAAGCCAATGTATAATATATTTTATCACTCAAAAACAATTATATAATCAAATTTAAATTAGTTTGAATGCGAATGTAAGCCGTCTAGTAACAGATGGTTTCTAAATGCAGATCATGTTGTATACAATCTCCGTAAAGGTTTTCAGTGGTTAAATAACATGATACTTCGCAATCAATACCAATTTTTCTATAACGATGTAACAGGAGTGCGTGTATGACTATATCACCCAAAGCAAATAAAGGGACTTGACTGAATAATTCTGAGAACAATAGAGAACATACGAGAAAACAAACAGTGTATAATCAAATTTATCTGGTGAACAACCGAACTCTCAGCCTGAAAACAAAAACAGAGAATGAAATCGAAATTAAGTATTTGAGAGAATTTAAACATAAAAGAGTATTAATCTAAAAACAAAACAACACAAATGTACGTTTAAACTGAACCATCACGGCACGGCAATAGAGTTTCGCTTTGGTTATATTTTTCACACCACATGATGACATATGTACCTTCTATTGTTTACCGCTAATGGCCCAGCACAATACTGTATTATGACATTTCGAGCTATCCGCTAAACGCACATTGTATTGTTTGCATCTTTTTGTATGTTATAACAGAAGCTATTCTGTTGTGTGATACAACATGATATTTTTTTGAAAGGTACAATAGTGGGTGTTGGTCATGTATTAGGATTATGCGACTGTCGATTAATGAAAAATTGTCATGTTTGTTTACACTAATTCGTGTTTATTCAAACTATAAAGCAAGCCGCTCAACAATCAAGATTAACTCCAGTAACTGGAGCAACTGAGAAACCATTCAGGTTGATAACATGTGAGCTACTCTACCTACTTGACCTAATAAAAAGACAAACAAACAAGATAGCAGATTATGTTGGCACCAATATATGTTGTGCTGCTAATTACGTGTTGAATAATAATTATTATTAATTATGAATTCATTCGTCAATTGTGACAATGCACTCGAATAAATCATAGTATTCTTATTAAGTTTTCATATGGTCATAAATGAGTTCTAAACTAGATCTCGCATGCGTGCACAAAGTCTTAACAGCAAATGATTTGACCACGTTTTCAGAGTTCCGTTTCTGTTTCAGTGTTGCCAGGCTAATTTTCAACAGAGATATGTGTAGTCATGTTAAAACACTTAGTACCACACATATATTACAAATTGAAATATAAAAAAAAGGTTCAATTAACATGAAATCGATACTATATCATACACAAGGAAAGGGCAACCATTGCTGCTTTGAAATGTACATAATATTTAAAAGTCATTATTTACTCAAATACAATTGAATATGCTACAGAAACTACTATTAAGACACAATGCAAAGTAATATTTGTTGACCGATTCAATGCGAGGTTTAGTAAATTGTACTAAAATAGAAGAAGTTTCAGTGAACGTAATAATCTAGGATCACACATGAACGTCAAAAATATTATTTCCGACATATATAGCTTTATTTCCTCCATTTTCTTGAGATTTAGACAATAATATACGGCAGAGCTGGACCGGGCGTCTATAATCGGCCCGCTGCCGATATAACGAGGGCCTTTGGCCCGAGGGCCGTTATACGGCTGGGCCGAATATAAATGCCCGGCCCAGCTCTGCCTTATATTATCGTTTATAATACATATTATCCTGTCACAAGAAAAGAATCATGTTACTTTCTTTTTACACAAAATGTTAACATAAACACCAAACAAACTTTCCGTCCTTTTATTTAACATTCAACTAATTACGCAAGACGTGACGGAATTGTAACGAATGACGTAATTTATACAGTAAACAGAAAACAGTGACGAAACAAACCAGTTTTCGCTGGACTCTCAGTTTTGTTGTGACAACGATAATGTCGTGTTTGCTTTTATTTTTAGTAAAATACATTACAATAAGTTTAAAAAATCGTGCATGGACGAATTCTGAATGATGAATATGTCAGTTGGATAAATAATATATGTTGAGACTTTGAATCGGAATAAAATCAAACGTTCTGACCAGTCATTGCGATTTCGTAAATCGTGTTTCTGGTCAGAATGGTTCACATGCACTTAATATCATGATTGTTAAAAATTAAGGCTTATGGATACAAGAAAAGGGAATTGAAGTGCTTACAGTACTGTTGGATTTTTATTGTTGGAAGCAATGGATTGAAATTGAGGTACAGTAAAAGTTTCCGATCTATTCAATTTTGTTCAGTGATTCTTTTTCTCAAATTCAAAGATGCATAGGCTAGTATAGATCCTATATATTTAATCAATTTAACTACAAACTTTCGTTAATATTCAGTATTTGCATTTTCGGATATAACCGTTTAATTTTGACTAAATACGCCATTCGTTGTCGTTGACGTCGCGTGATCGGATTCTCTTCGATTATCGAAAAATCGGCCGCGGCCAATTATAATTATATCGGCTCAGTGGAGCCGCGTAACGGCCTGTAATCGACGTCAAATTACTATTTTTAGTAACAATATGTATTATGTACAAATAATATCCATACATGGAACATGTGGAACAGAACCATATGTACATTGGTCGTTGTACTACACTAAGAATATACTATGTCGTGACCTACCAGCTATAAGAATAGCCTTTTTCTAAGCTGTTTTTTTTTAAATCTCAGAAAGGTTTTTAAAAAATGCTTTCCGGAAAATCATTCTCAGAAAATAACAAGTTTCGTGCATATAATGTCCCCATTTTTTATTTCTGTTTTGTTCACCACATAGACACCAGCGTAAAGAATACAGTTGATAATACAAATCGACAATCGTGTGTATAAAGTGTCTGCCAAATAACACCTACATTTTGTTTTATCATATACATTCTGAAAGTTGAAGACAAAGATTGAGATATTCACAAAAGGAACAATACTGTATAGTTCGTTTAGTAACATTTTCTAAGAAAAGCTATTCATAGCATATGGTACACTTTTGTTTTCAAATATCTTATGATCAGAACAAATAATTTTGTACCGGTTGCCTCAACGCAAACTCATCTTAAAGAAAAGTGCAACGGATATATGCACATTCAACGCTGTATTCATCATCATCATTCAATCACTTATGCTAGTACAGACACCACCAACTAACTTATCGAAAGCATATTGTTTACAATGTACACCATACCAGATACGTTTTTTTATAATCAAAATATCGAAAAACACTTAATTCATATAATGTTTACTATCGATTTTCATACAACGAAACATCGTACGTGTTAGGTGTAAATGAGTGACTTTATGGCAACAGCTTAATTCGAAGGTGTACAGTGAATGTAGATGTAGACAATTACATATCACATTGTAGAGAAGGCATATTTGCCCAAATTGTTTTTAAATAAAAGAAGTTTAAATGACCAGTAAT
Source organism: Congeria kusceri (assembly GCA_027627225.1). Lineage (NCBI taxonomy): Eukaryota > Metazoa > Mollusca > Bivalvia > Myida > Dreissenidae > Congeria > Congeria kusceri. The sequence continues at coordinate 16,239,267 of CM051028.1, read as the reverse complement.
TGTTTTCACAAATTTGAATACAGAACCAACGCAATCGTCAATCCAATCTTGGTGTTGTATCAATACAAAATAATATAGTGTGTATGGACAAACACAGTCATCCTTTGAGACTGCTAAAAGACGCACAAGAGGTGAAAATGGCTAATTCAGAAATTGAATCTACAATAAAACAGTATCTTATTGCCTGTCTTAGCATGTGTTTACGTTAGTATATAACTTACGTAAGAAACATTTGGTTTGCTGGATACTGTTTATTGCACTCATCCTTCAATTAAAACTGTTTACAAACATTAGCTTTATTTACTGCCGAATTTCGTGGCGTTGCGGATTAAATCCAACTATTCACCGTTAACATTCGGCGAGCTACATGATTCTCTACATAAAACACGAGGAATGGCTAATTTCGTAGTGTTGAAAATGTAAACACCAAACTGAACTTCAAACTGTTCGAATTCCATTTATTTTATGAAAATGTGTACAAGTTCTACTTTCGGTTTTATGAACATCAGCCAACTCAGCACAACCGGACCACCTCAGCACCACCGGGCCACCTCATTTTAAGAAATTCCCAGAAAACTAGCCAATGTTATATAAATATCATATGACAGCGTTTGTGACATTTATATCGTCAACCCGAGGGCAGAATGTCAGCCGAGGCAAATGCCGAGTGGTGACTTAATGTTTCGAGGGTTGACAACATTCTATACACAGAGGATGACGTCACACGCCAAACCTCTGTACTTAACCGCATTATTTCGCCCCAAACGGCGAAATGTGCTTACGCATAAAGTAATCCCGCGTATGAAAGTTGTTTCATGAAATGACTTTAGTGATACTCTTAATCAATCTAATATTCAGTTAATACTGATAGTAGAATATATTTATGTTAAATAAAATAACAGTAGTTCGTGTTTAACGCTGTTTAGCGTGATTATTATAAAAAGCTCGTTTTGTGTGAAAATTCAAGGTTAGATGCCAGTATATCCATTCTCACAGGATCTCATTATAAAACGGCGAACTTGGATTTCAGATTGTGCAAGCTTGGTGTCTGTTAAAAGATTAATCTTTCCTCTTCCGAAAATTGCAATAAAAAGATATGGCATGTTACTTCTAAGAAAATGCGTCTCACCTGAATGCAGACACCGGTAGAAACTAGGGTTTCGGCAGTCATATTTCGACAAAAGCCCCATGCCACAGTAAACACACCCCAGAAGCTTATCTTGCAAGTTAGCCTCAAAGAAATGCACATAAATGTTCCAATCACACAGAGGATGTAAGAAATAACCACAAAAGGCTTGTCTGACATTGCTAAATGCTTTCATAGCAGAAGAAAAAAGGAACTCTAGTAAAAGGCAATATTTCGAATGTAAAACGGAGGGAAACACATTGATTTACTGTTATCTAACCACCATGCGATGTTAAATCAACCATTGCGAGCTATGCTAGAAAGTATCGCAAACCCATAATGCTTAGAGCGTGAGTACACAGGTCTGTCAGACCGGTTTAGACAAACCGGGATTGAAAATATCTTGTTTTATTATACCGAACAAAATTGAGTATAAAAGTTAAACACGTGCTCTATTCTGCCCATCAAGATTAAAGAATGCCTAAATCTTCTTTCATCTTTAGAAATACTTGATAACTGTTTTTCTGACAGTTAACTTTGAATAGAATCGCTTGTTTAAAAATAGAATAGTGACATCACGACTAAATTACGTTACGACAAGGGAGACATATTTTCATGATGCGGCTAAAAACTGACGCAGTTACTTGCCCTTATATGACATTCAAAATGTCAGACCGGTCACATGACCTGACAATCACTTTCCGCTTGGTCACGTGTAAAAAAGGTTGAAATGTTTTTGACAGTCAAAATATCTCTTTCTCGGGTAATTGGAATTTATCGTTATAGACAAAAGTGAGGTATAATAATACAAATTATTGCAAAACGTGTAATGCGTATGTGAAGACTTTTATATTTGTGATCATCGTCAGTCGTCCATTATGGTTTGTAATAAGAACTCAGAGGGGTAAACATGTCAGTACATAGAGTATCATAGACATATTCGTTCAATGACTTCAACTTATAAAAATCCTACAGCCTTTATTTTGGTATATTATTGAACGAAACTACGAACGACTGTTATTTTATCATTCCTACTGGTAAAGGCATTGATCTATTTCTTAAAACGCACCTTCATCATAAGAAAATAATACAAAATTGGAAAGTCATGCGCACTGTTTACAATATTTTTACTCCACCGGACCACCTCGGAAGTCACCACCGGACAGTTTCTTAACACCTCGAAATGAGATGGTCCGGTGAGTCTCCTAACCGTGATGTAACGTGTTCCAGACACATATTTACAATCCGTTAAAATGCAAGTGAAAATCGGTATAAACGTGGGAGAATTGATACAGGACAATCAGACGATTAAAATATTATATATTGCAATGTGTTTATTTACAGAAAATTACGATTTCCCCATTTTTCAGTAAATAAATTATCCCGTAATAAACAACTACATTTAACTTGGCTATAGAAAAATATACAGGAACACTAAAGTTTACAACTTATGTTAACCAAACTTTACATTGTTGAAGTACTTTTTAATTATTTTATTGCAATGGTTTTACAAATCAAACGTATCACGTAAATTGATAACCTTTGGCATTGATAAGAATATTGGTGTGCAATAATTGCTATATTTACGTGATTAACGGAATCAAAATGGATGACTTGCAAACCAACATCATGTTTACTTTTACGTGACTATCGTATTATTTCGGTCACATTATATGGAAAGATACCAGTCACCTTGGCAATGGAACGTATGTCGGACGTGGAGATAAGACCGGTGGGAAAGAATTTAAGCCAGTCGAATGTTCACCTCTACCAGTTTGAAATATATGTTCTGACTGTCATCTAGTCGAAGAACTACAAAAATGAAGGTAAACTTTAATGATTCATATTTAATATTTTCAATAATTATTTCATGGGTATGTCTGAACTGTATTGTAAGCTCGACAATTTACTTATTTTATTCAATATAAACTAAATGTTAACTTATACAATAAATACAAACATAAAAAGCAACGGACAGTCAAGTAAATTAGTTGTAGACTTAAGACTCCAGTTTTGCAAATCTTCCAAACTTTATTCAGGACAATGACCCAGGAAAATTGATATTACACAAACTTGCGTATGTTATTTACCTAGCATATATGTATTTCAGAAATTCTGTTATATTTTAAACTGACATAAACGAAACAGTTGACTAAAATCAAATCACCAAATATGCTTGGCATCAAAAATAGCCATCGGATATATTCTTTGTAGATATAAATTCTTATGAAAATAAAATATTACCCCACTGTTACAAAATAAATAAATAAATAATATATTCTTCGTAGTTGAAGCTTCTTATGCCAAAATATGATTTACTGTTACAAAATAAATAATTAACATTTCCCCATATGATGTGCAATGTGTTTTATGTCATTTCAACAGGCGTTTCTAGCGGTTACCGTTTCGGCCCTTTTGTTGGTGCAGCCCCTTCTGTCCCTTCAAATCCCCACCACAAAGACCCAACACAGGCTTCTTTTGCACTCCGTGATTCGCCCAGTCCCTGAGGCGTGACGAGTGGGTCTGGACTAATGCAAAATGTGTATTGAATTTGCTGGACAGGCTTTGAACGAACTGCTTAACATCATCCTTCGTAAGTATAAAATATTAGTATACCTCACGTAACCACTCTATGTATTTTGTTCAAAAGTTATGTCACTGGATGATATTTGTTTATATCACACTGCTACAACACAGAAATCGTGTTCTTCTTTATATAGAATAACGATTTTAAAACTTCATGGCGCTGATAGAAAATATGCAATATCATAAGTGCAATGTAAATCAAATGTTCAGAAAATAATTTATTGATGTTGCTATGAAATTGTGATAGTAAAAGAATCATTGGTTGAATTAAATCTTAAAAATAATGCTATATATCGCCACTCCCATTCGTTCCTAACAATTCATTCCTGTCGACGACGAAATAATGTTGAAATATATAATAAATCTGATCACTAAAGTATTTTGCCGTTTGCTCGATATGGCAGAATAAATAGCACATGATTGTGAATATGATAGTCAATAACACAAACCGTTTAAATATTAGAACATTTCTCGGTTGTATATTATTGACTATCGCTCTGTCAGCCACGTGAATACAATAGTAAGTATTTAGTAATTTAGTAAATTAATTATTGTTATTTAATTTCTATTTATTGGACAGTTTTGGATCTGTACATGGGTAAATACGACACTCATAGTACATAATTGATGACCATAGAAATGTATTTCTATGGTCATCAATTGCACAATTACGTAGTTGTGGACGAAAACTATGATCTGAAAAGTGTCTCTGTGTACTAGAAAACATCGACCAGATACTCTAAATTGGAACTGGAACAATGAGCCGGGAGATAAGTCCAGTGTGGTGTTCCAGATTAATAAGAACTCAATGTCAATGTACTTTCGAATTTTGTTCCAGTTATATTGTCAAGACACGTGCGTATTTTAAGATCTAAGCGTACACTTACATTGTAAATATTTTAATTTTACCAAATACATTATTAGATATACGTCCTAAACATTTGTCGTTGTTTTGTTTTTTTCTTGTCATTAACTAATATATTCCGCATTAATACTATAACAAAACATTGAACATAATTATATATTGAACAGAGGGTGGAGTCATTGGTGGTTGTGCCGACCTGTGCAATGCTCTTGCCTCCAAGACCTCCCCGGCGATCGGTACCGTGTGCAACATCCTCTGCGACGTCGTCGGCATCGAAGAGTTTATCAAGATTATCCAGAAGTAGGCGTCCATTTTAACACCGTCATTGTAGTTGGATATCTACGTTTTAACTGTCCTGTTTAGTTTTTTTTAATGTAATCCTGGCGTTTCTATCAGATTTCCTCTGTCACACTGTCCTTTCTCTATAACATTAATTCTTTCAAGTAAAGTTCCCCTGTAATGCCCTTTCTGGTAGGTTTCCTCTAAATCATTGTCTTTTCTAGTAGTTTTCCTAGGAATCACAGTTCTTTCCATTATATTTTCTCAGCAACATTGTCCTTGCTAGTAGGTTACCTCGGAACATTGCACATTCTAGTAGGGTTCTTCTGTAACGCTGCCCTTTTAGTAGGTTTCCTCTAATACACTTTCTTTCCTAGTTGTTTCCCTCGAAACACAGTATTTTTCCATAAGGTGTCTTCAGCAACATTGCCGTTGCTAGTTGGTTTCTTCAATAGTAATGCTATTTCTAGTCGATATCCACTGTTACACAGACCTATTCGATGATCTCTGTAACACTGCCCTTACATGTACAATTCCTGTTTCACAAGGGAATAATTAATTTAATAAACAAATTTTAGTTGCTTACTTATTGTTTCTAACTTGGATTTTGAAAACAAACTAGAATTGCATTATTACTCAACAGTTCTTTCAATGGAGGAAGTATTCGTATAGTGTCACCTGATAAACGTTCAATTGTTAACCGAAAACCATGATAAGGTAAAACAAATCTTACTGAGTTTCAAATAAAAATATACATATACGGACATTATTAGTTTTGTGTTAATACAATTAACACGTTATGTTTAGATGATATACCCTTGATGATACATTATATCTGGTTCAGGGCCGACCTGGACCCAATCTATTACTGTGAGCTGCTGCCACTTTGCCCCATCAACGACCATGGCGATGCCAAGTTCTCTGTGTTTGGTGGGTCACGAAAGTCCGGACCACAGGGTACAGAATAATAAGAATATCTTTAAAGATACACACTATTGATAAGTTTACTTGGAATATCAGTAAAACCTAAATGCGAACAATTAGTATGGATGCAAGTACAAAATAAAACACTTTTGTTATAAAAGTGGTTACTGTTTGCTCAAACGGCAACGTGTCAAATCTATTTAAGAATTCAATTATATAGTAAGTATTGGATAAACCTGTCTTCTGTCTAAACAATACCAAGTTGTCTTGTTTTTTAAGTTAAGTAATTTATGTTTCAGCGGATATTTTATACCATCTAAATAACATGACCATCAAAATTAACGCTTAACTAACCTTTCTAGGACAGTTCGACATTGACTTCACCTATGTATCGCAGAATGGTACAGGCACCGGTGAGATCTCCATAGAGATCGACACCGTTGACGGCATTCCGATTGGTATGAAGTATTTTATTCGATTCAATCAATGTTAATATGATCATTATTGCGAATGTTGGCGAATCTATGCTTATTTATAGGTAATTTTAATTTATTTGAAAGCCATGATTGAGTTTAAATATTGCAAATAATTTTTGTATTTGAAGCTATACCATGTCGTCAAGTTGATCCCTGTCGTTACAAAACTTGCTTGATCGTCTGTTTTGATTATACGTGTCCTTTATCGAATTATGCTTGCTTCTCTGTTGGTAATTCTGAGGGAGCTTCAACTTATTTCTTAAACACTTTAGGTCAGTCGTTCCTGCACGAGCTGGCCCCTAGCGGAACTTTCAACGGGGACATCCAGCTGAAGGCCCAGCCTGACCCAGACTGTGACCCCACTCAGGGACCATGCGAACAGTGGCTGCCAGGAGACTACACTGTGAAAATCGGTAACCATCTTTCTTCCTGAACATAACATATCATAGACACAGGTGGAATTCAATTGTCCGCATTTCCGCACTAACGGGAGAGTAGTTAAGTGGTTTATGTTTACGGACAATTTAGTTGAAGATAGTTGATTAGGGTTAGGGTTAGTCTTTTATATGGCTTAAAAATGTTTTTAGATGTCTATTTTTAAGACGCTTAACTATCTTTTCTTTCGTAAGGGAGCCACTTAAGTATCATCTCGTAAAGACGTCCGCGTTTGTCCAACAGAATGTACGGACAAGCGAGATTTTGTTATAACTCACTATTTAATTACTGGACGGATAAGTGACTAACAACATTTGACAAAACACACAATTAAGGCAAAAGCAAATTGTGCCAGCCCTAATCAATAAACCCCGGTAAATAGCATAAGCTACGTTTTCGAGTCAAGTCGATATTCAAATCTATGTTGACATTAAATAGTGAGGAACATATATACACACTCACCTTAATTTTTGACTTGCATGTAATTAAAGCGAACATATACGTATGCTTGAAGTAATTAAATAAAATACTGAATGCTGTATCCATAATGATGATCATATCAAGCCTCATTAGTGTTAACTTTCAAAGCATGGGAGTTATCTTGTTATCCTTTCTATGTTTTCAGCCATCTGCAATGGAGAATGCGGAAGTAAGCATCCACATAGCGCCATTTACGATGAAGCAACCGCCACCTTCACAATTACTCAGTAAACAAATCATTCCACCGAGCTAAATTATGTATTTAAATGAGTGTATCCGGTTACAGTTGTAAAATAAAGTACTGTATACTATACTATCCTGATTTGTGTTGTTAGTCTTTATATCATGTACGAATGCAATCCAATTGTACTTTGGACTTAAATGGAGGTAGATGATAAACAATAATGTCATTGTGTTAATACTGAGACTGTGCCATGACTTTCAGATATCAGACCATAAATATTTATGAGCTGATTGATTCATCTGTCACTGTTAATTATTATGCCAGATTGATATCGATATATTTCAGAGAATGCCGTAACATACTTTGTATAATATACCAGTATATATACATTTAAACGGGCATAATAAATTATACAGTGCGATCTAAAAAGACATTTATTAATTATTGATAAAAAAACTACATATATTTTGTAATGCATGTATCGTTACAAATATAACCATCAACGTACAATGTTTCAAGCAATGTTTATAAAATCATTACAAATAAGGATATGCCCCATTAAAGTTTCTGGGTAGGTATCATACAGTCTTGTACTAACCAATCAATTAAGGAAAAAACACTCATTCACGTCGTTTATTGTCGTCTTTCATCTTCAGTCTTCCCTTCAATATCTCAAACTTAACGGACTCGGGCAGCTCGTTGTAGATATCCACGCATTCCGCCTGTTGTTCGACAACCTTCTCTGAGACAGTAGGAGAGTATTTCCACTTTGACTTTCCGTACACCAACATCTCAAAATCAGGACACAAATAGAAATATGAACTAAATTTCAAGATGTATTCGATTGCAGACTTCTTAATTTTATCTAAGCTTAGTTCTATGGAAACCTTTAGAATTAAGAAACAGTCGAGAACCTTCTCACAGCTGCTTTCACCGAATTCACTGGCGGTGGAATTTTTTATCTCTGTCATCCAGTTATGCATTACTTCTTCACATTTCTTCACCAAATGTTGAACCTGGTATTTCTCAGCTATATATATTATCTGTAGTACAGTAGACCCTGAAAAGCATTAGTAAAATTTTAACAAAGAAATTACTCAATAAAGTGAACGAAAAAACAACAATAGCTATAGCTATGTACTCCATCCGTTAGTGCCATAACGTTCAGAAATGTAAATTTGCACTTTGCTACCTTGAGACGCCGATTTAAGTGTCAAGGCATATTTAATGAAACTATGCAAAATTTAAATATATATTTGTAACCAGTAAACGCCAGTGACTAAATTACAATATCTTGGTAAATTATGTGTTAATGTGTGTTCCAGTAACAGTTGTCGCCGATAAAGAAACTGAAAATACTCAAGTGGTGACATATTTTTTTGAACTTGTGTCCAGCAAGTCAAACAAAAAGAATTGTTGCTATATTATTTAATATTGGAATATTCGAAGCGTCGTGTGTATGTTAAACAGTTATCTATAGGAATAAGGATTTACTGTTGTTGTTGTTTCTGTTGTTGAAGTTGTTTTGTTGTTGTTAAAATGATCTAATTCAAAACTATTCTTACTGTTTACTGGCGTCATCGTCCGGGGATCGCAGCATTCCAAGAAGTGCACAAAATCATCTTTGGAACAATCCCGTATATGTATTTTACCAGTGGATGCTTCTTTAAAATTTCCGCCTAGCATCGTGTTGAAGACCGGTGAAATGTGTTGAAGTAAAATCTTGGTGACACTCATTTGCTTGTTTTCTTCAAACAATACCGTTATGTTTTCGTTATTAACTGTGCTAGCAGAAATTTCATCGCTTTTTTCATTGCCAAGAATATCAACATCAGTGTCGTCAATATTTTTAGACATAGTATTCTCTTCAAGGTGTTTATCAAACAAAACTTGATTAAAAAGTTCTCTCCACTGTACTTAAAAGTATTTTACGAGTTGAAACTATATATATACTCGTTTATTATAGGCTTTGCATATCGCATTTCAGTTCTCAATCGATAAGGCCTTTCCAAATCGAACATTGTTGACTTTATAAATTTATAGACAGTGTATACTGATTTAAAACATTATTTGAACGTATGCGTTATCGCTCGTATATGAATTCGAAATTCCTTTATGCATTTTTTCAACATGACAATGACATGATTACTCTAATTTAAAATACTTTATAATGATTAAAAGTCATTTGTTCTTTCTTGCTGTGGGATATTCAATCGCAGTGAAAACTTCGTCGTTTATTTAATTTCAAACAAACCTGTTGAGGTACACCGTTTAAGTTAGCTAACAAAGGGAACAAAGCGCTATAGATCAAAACTTTCACAGTATTTGCACAAATAAATGAAATAATTTATTTACCACACTCGTCATTGAATAGATTGGTCGACACAGTCTAGACTTAAACATGTCTATTCCTACAGAAGAGTCCCTCTGCAATGATCTTCCTAAAGATAATAGACCATTTATGAATAAAGGTGAATACTCGGACGAAGTTACAATAAAGTGTGCAGAGGGAAATGAGTTATATGTTTCCAAACGTTTCCTGCAATTGATTTCACCAGTGATCGAAACCTTATTTCTAGAAAAAATAAAAGATCTCATAAATATTGAAAAATTAAACAAGGAAGATGTTCTCGAGTTCCTTTTGTGCTGTGATCCTGGACACGTAAAAGAACTGAACAGTAAGTACACATTTATATTCTCAACACGAGTTGTTATTTATATCTCATTCGCAGTTGTATTTCCGTCACTTACATATATGTGAATATAATGAACCTTTGTATAAGAGAATGGATGTTATGAACCATGTGGTCGCCTACACCTATGTCCAATCCCTTTAGTATCATATAGAGTCTGACGTTACCGTCTGAACACTACTCATATGCTATATTATCAAATATATTATAATACTGGCGTTATGTAATACTTTTTTTTGCCATTGTTTATCTATTTTGTACATCAATGTATTAATGCAGTATTTACAGTTCATACATTTCATTCAATTCGGTATCACTAGGTATTTTAATATATTTTTCAGGAGTTAATGTTTTGGGCGTCTTCCCCGTTGCTGTGAAATTTCAAGTCATTACACTAATCACCAGATGCAAAACAATAATTGTAGACTGGATAAAGGACATTTGCATATCTGCTGCCTCCGGATTAGACAAAAAGGCCGTTGAGACATGTTTAAACATATTGAAAGTGGCTATTGCAACGAACTGTTCAGATGTTGAAGAGATTGCACAAAACACAATTACACGATATGGATCAGTTTTCCTCCTTGAAAGGGTCGAAAATAGAAATTTGGGTGGATTTTCAGTTTCTTTATTGGGTGGATTTGTGATGGCGGACCAAAGTGTGCGTTGTTGCTGTGATATATTTAACGAATTGCCGACATCTGTTCGGCTGAAAATATTGCAAAAGAGGCTTCGCATCGTGGATGTTCAATGATAAGCCAAAGTGGACAAAATACTTTCGGTGTATTTAATTATGTTTCTTAATCGTGTAATGCTGTCAAACAAACGATTATATTTACACTGCGTAGGTTAGTTAATAATAGGAACTTAGTAGTGATCAATGATAATTTTACTATATTGTATCTTGACAGTTTCTGCTCAATTTCTACAGTTGTGATATTTATTTATTTGGTTAAGTGTTTGTTAAGAATGACAATTAATAATTTCTAACTTATGGTTAAATGTTAAATGTACCATGTTGCGATTTTTGTTGCGATCTTTAATCGATATTTTGTTCAATCCTTTGATGCAGTCAACGGTTTAAGGAGACGTAAATGACGCATATGTATATGTATATGAGAGAGAGAGAGGAAATAGATGATATGTGTTTGTCTCCGGTGTGATAACGCGTGATATCATCACCGGAAATTGAGACAATTAATATTTTTACGAGCGCTTGGTTATCACACCGAAACCAAACAAATTTTATTATTATTTTTATGCTATTGAGTATTCTTCACATTTGAATTATTTTGAAAGGATTTTTAATACGATGTTTTCAGTTTCATGTCAGTACAATTTTCTCTATAATGCGTAGTAATTAGTGTTAGTAATAAACATTCATGCGCCATGATGGATTCCGATAAAATGTGCCGATGATTAGTTCAGCAATTTAAACCGCAACGTTTTTGACTCTAGGCATTATCATGGTAGCGTGTTTACAGTACAGCAGTCTACCATGCGATACAGTATATTCATAGGGAACGCAGAAGCCGGGTTTCTAAATTTATTTAAGTTTAAATACATGCAATTGGATACACTTCGTCGTTGAATAATGTCCAGCGTTTAAATCAAACAGTTAACACCCAATGCTAGGTTTAAATGTATTTATTATAAAATAACGTATTAAAATTGAAAGTGCCGTCAGTTCTCCAAAATTCAAAATGTAGCATGAATATACGTGTTATGATATAAACAATAGTTATAAAACTCGTAGATGGGTGTTACAATGTGAAAGATTGTTCTGAAATGGATTAAGACCCAGTCAAACTGCAGCTAAGACAGGTATAAGACAGGTATACGACTGAAAATCCTGGCCGAGTCCTGCGCGTTCCTACGTAGTTTTTGAATGTCGTGCGTTGTCTTAAGTTTAAAAATCAGTCGCAGCTGGTTTTTGAACATGTTCAAAAACCTCCCGACTGGAGGCAAGGTTCTTACATAGTTTCGCATGAACCTGCGTATGACGTAGGACGTCGTATGTAATGTCCTGCGTCGTCTTAGAGAAAGTTGACATCAGCGAAGTCGTACGTCGACGTGACATAGGTCCTACGTAGACCTGCGTGAACGTGCGTGGTGGAACGACAGTGCACGACAAAGCTCCTCAATAATGTTTTAGGTCATGTATGACTGACTTGCGACCACGCAGGATAGCAACGTTATATACTTCATTGCTGAAAAATATTCTTACTACGTCTGAAAACACGTTGCTTGGAATTTAATACTAAACCTTTCTCTGCCGCGCGATAGACTGGTAATCAGACAGTTCAATAAACAAATCAGACATTTGATCGAATATAACTGTCTACAGTTTACAATAATCTTATATGGATACTAGTTGCATATTTTACGGAGCCTTGTACCCTCCCAACTTAGAAGGCAATAATGCTAATTTGTTTGGCACACCGTCGAGGGCACGTACATTTCCATCAAAATGATAAATTGTTTTACCTGTTATTCAGTAATGAAAGGACAGTTAATTATAACCAGTAAGGTTGTATACACATGTATTTTTTCATAATTAATGATAAAAGACCACATTGAGTCTACATTTATATGCTTTCTGCCCTTTGTTATCAGGTTGATAATAAATATTGACGAAACAAAAGCATGTTAGAAATTGCATATGAAAACGAGGCTGTTAAAAGCAGACGATTTATGCACATTTTATAACAAAATAAGCATGTTTTTATTGCAGCCTATCTTTACACTGACATGTAAGCTGACTGCCCCTACTGCTGATCTTATCGGTTGGTCACTGATTAATATACCATAGTATGCCATCACAAAGGGCCCTCATTAAGGGCAATACAGTCGATAGATAAGAGGGCACGAGGCGCTAATTGCCTTTGAAAAGGGCAGGGTGGCGGATTAATAAAGGGGCGTGGCGCGGCGCCGCGCTGACTAGGTCTAGATAAAACACTAGAAACTTCTCAATCTTCTCTGTTTGACTTCTCATGTTGCATAATCGCCGCATTGATAAGCCCAGATCCAGATATCACGTGACATCGTATCACAGGGATTGAGGTATTGTCATTGCTTCATTGTGGCAATCACGAACAGCTGCTGAACTAAATTGGACAACAAATGACAGAAACAAGCAATGAACATGAATATTTATCTGGAGACTGTACCGCGTGAAGCCGTACGTCTGCACACAAGACAACTTAAGTCGACGAAGATTGTAGTACGTTGTCGTCAGTAGTCATATTAAGCAGCAAACAACTACCTACGTAACGTATGTTGGCGTTCGTCACTCACTTACTTACTTACTTACTTACTCACTCACTCACTCACTCACTCACTCACTCACTCACTCACTCACTCACTCACTCACTCACTCACTCACTCACTCACTCACTCACTCACTCACTCACTCACTCACTCACTCACTCACTCACTCACTCACTCACTCACTCACTCACTCACTCACTCACTCACTCACTCACTCACTCACTCACTCACTCACTCACTCACTCACTCACTCACTCACTCACTCACTCACTCACTCACTCACTCACTCACTCACTCACTCACTCACTCACTCACTCACTCACTCACTCACTCACTCACTCACTCACTCACTCACTCACTCACTCACTCACTCACTCACTCACTCACTCACTCACTCACTCACTCACTCACTCACTCACTCTCTCACTCACTCACTCACTCTCTCTCTCACTCACTCACTCACTCACTCACTCACTCACTCACTCACTCACTCACTCACTCACTCACTCACTCACTCACTCACTCACTCACTCACTCACTCACTCACTCACTCACTCACTCACTCACTCACTCACTCACTCACTCACTCACTCACTCACTCACTCACTCACTCACTCACTCACTCACTCACTCACTCACTCACTCACTCACTCACTCACTCACTCACTCACTCACTCACTCACTCACTCACTCACTCACTCACTCACTCACTCACTCACTCACTCACTCACTCACTCACTCACTCACTCACTCACTCACTCACTCACTCACTCACTCACTCACTCACTCACTCACTCACTCACTCACTCACTCACTCACTCACTCACTCACTCACTCACTCACTCACTCACTCACTCACTCACTTACTTACTTATTTATTTATTTATTCATTTATTTATTTATATATCACATATTACAATGTAGTTTAAATGCTTCACAATAAAGTAGGAACATTTTTGCTCACTGCATTAAGTGCCTAAATATTAAAAAGAAGGAAAGGAGACAACGAATTGAACGGCTCTATTACCAAAACAATATATAACATACCGATGTGATAATTATTTCATTTATCGTTATATTTCTGTTCCGACTGTCATTTTTTAAATCCAAATACAGTATTTGATGCATTACAACACATCTCAGTTCTCTACTTAATAAATGATTTGTTCAGTGATGCATTATCTTCCTCGCCATATCTCCCAAAAATAAAGAGATGCGTGTCGTGGGAAAACCGGGCTTAATGCATGTGCGTAATGTGTCGTCCCGGATTAGCCTGTGTATTCCGCACATGCTTATCTTGGACCTAGGCTAATCCGGGACGACACTTTCCGCCTACAGTGGATTGATGTTTAGAAGAGACTTCCTTGAAAATGAAAATGCCATAAAACTGCACAGCCTTATCCGGGACGACTCTTTACGAACATGCATTAAGCCCGGTTTTTCCACGACATGCCTTTTTTTTTTATCGCATCCAGACGGTGATCCCGATAACACCAAAATCGTATCGTTTGTTCATTGGATGATTTCCAAACTTATTCAGAAAAGTTCATGCAAATCCATCCATAATGTGTTGACTTAATGTGCTTACAAAGAAACAGATAAACAAACACAAATAAACCAAAGATCAAAAATATCACAAACACCATGGACCAGCGGTAGCAATTACCAATTACACAGTAAAAGATATACCGGATAAAAGCGTAAAAAGTTATTTTTTTGTTATCAATATTTACATATTGACAGTGTTAGTACTTTGTTGACAACATAGTGCAATATGTGGACATAAGTACAGTATGACTGTAAGACAATTCACATTTGTTCCATGGATGAAATAAGAAGACGTTATATGAATGAGTCATCCTTTTTGTATATTTGCACAGGAATAAACCAACGCATATTTCAAAGTGTTTTCTTCAAACCAGTACAGTCAGCCCTCGTTACAACGACACTTTCCGTTCCCCCTAAAAATGTCCTTATATCAAATTTCCGTTAAAACGAAATCCGGTGGTGACGGTACAGTCATGTACGTATTGTCGAGTGTTGTAAATTTGTTGTTTCATTTATTTTCCATTTAATAAATAAAAGAACACGTATATAATTATCTTATGAATAATAAGTTATTATTAATGGCTTACAAGTAGTTGTATCGAAACGGAAACGCACCAAAGTCAATACATTTCGTTGGAGCAATTGTTTAAACATTTCAAACTGCTTGATGGGATGTATTATATTTTATTGTGAAATTAAAGTGCAGGCATATATTAGTTTTTGATGTCTTTCCACTTATTGGTTTTAGTTGTTCAAGCATCTAGAATGTTTCGCAATATATTGTATGCAGGCATATGTTTCCAGTATGCAGCAGACTATGCATGTTGTTATTACTCGAAAATAACTGCACACATATGTCTCGTAGTAGTATGTTCTACAAGCGTGTAAAGTGTTGTACATCTATAAGTACAACATTAAAATGATTCTGGTCAGTGCTAAAACGACTTTACGTTGTCCACTCGACTGTCGCGCGCAAACAATGCGGTACCGCAACTCTAAAGGCAGTTTTTCAAACAGGCTGATGTTTTTTCGTTGCATATCACTGTGACGTACCCCAGCAAGGTAAATGTCCGAGTACAAACATGAGGGGAGCTTGGCAAGCGCCGAGACGCCGCGTTCTAGAATGTCGTCGTAAGGCAACCTGGACGCAACGGTCACTATGTGTAACAGTTTGTTGGCATGCAAGTAGGCATTTGTGTTTAATGGTATTGCAGTAGACAGTTTGTTTTCCATAATCATTTTGCATATTGAAACCAATCTATCGACCTCATACTTGTCAGCAATCTCCACAACTTGCAGCAAGTTGGTTTCTGAAATAAATAATTGCGTGTATTTACCTACGGCAAAATCTAAACAGTATAAAAAAATCTAAACAGTAAACACACTATATTTATTAACATTCATTATTGGAAAACAACTTACTGTTACAACTTGCAGATTCAGAAATATCAAGGACATTTAGATCTGTATGGAATCGTTTTACTGTTCTGACTTTTGTATAAATATAAGTGAATTTAATAACTGGTTAAAACCTCCAACGTCGTCCCTACAGATCCAAAAAATTTGCCTCAGATTTAATACAGTGTGTATATGTAAAATATGTACTTTTAAATTTTTTGTGTGTCTACCGTTCAGTGTTGTTGGTTGTTGGTATCTTTAAACCAATCTTCATGTAAAAACAATCGCAATATAGAATATGTTCTTCCTGTTCTTTTGTATGTGTTACCTGTTTTAAAAAGGATGTTCGTAAGCTGACTGTATGAAACATTATGCTGAATTAATACTTGCGTTACGTACACAAGTGATCGATTGTTTGCCAGTCTTTGTAATTGAGCGTGCATGTCACTTTCACTTTTCACATAGGTAAATGTAGCATTGCATTTTACGTTTTCTTAAACAGACTTATGCATGCCCTCAATTAGATAACTTCTTTCTTATGAGAGCAAGTAAAGGTCACCAATATAGAGAAGTTCACCTGACCAACCATGCGTTAAAAGCACACGCCTTAAACTATAGGCATTTACATTATCTTATTCATTGGCAACTTAATACATTCTTGTTTAATCTGTATCCAGGCCCATTCATTTGTCGCATATGGATATCGTAGCTTTGACATAAAGAAAGGATTACAGCGTATTTTTATATTAAACGATTTAAATTGAAAGTATTTAACAGGACTTATGCCCAATATATAATATGAATCGCAAGGCTATGAGGTTAAATTAAATCAGCAATTGTGTGTATTTTGATTATTTCTGGGCTAAGTGTGAGTCTCGACATGCCTTCAAACCGGTTTAAACCCCCAATGCTTTGCATTGACCGTTCCAAGGCGGTGACCCAAGTTTTAATAATTGTTATGTTTTATGTTGTTTGTATTGTCCTGTGTTGTATAGCCAATCGGCCACTTGCCTTAAATTAAGGACCAGCGGATGTTAATAAGGGATGCTCTCCTGGTGATGTCTCTGGAGTTTCAGTATTCTTATATTTGAATATGATCAGATGAACTCTGGTTTAATGTACTTACTATATGGGATTCTATGTAAATTTTCAGTAGATATCCAGATGTGGAATTCCAAATAATGCTTCAGTTTAAAAGATTTAAAACATAGCTCGATAGACAGTTGACCGAAACGTGCACTTATCAATATGTCCCCCAGGGGGAGAGTGGCGGGCATATACGGGACTTCAGACTGAAAGCGATTCCCGACAGGCGGGATGATCCGGGGTACCTTGGAAATAGAGTGGTCGGATTTAAGATCCCAGTAATATTGGCTCCCGGTCCATTTGATACACCTAAAATGCTTGGCTCTATGGTGGGGAAATAGACCCCACAAAATACAAATGGTCAAATTCCCCTAGGTCAACCCGCCGCTCCCCAACCCCGTGGGGGGGGGGTGAAATATTGACAGCTGCATAACACATATCACATTTATATTTGAAATAAACCGTTTGTTCATTTGTTTTAAAAAACATTACAAAATATATATATTTATTAAACACCTAGGACACGTGCCTTTTAAGAATTAAATTATTGATAATAGATCGTATAATATCATGTCATATGCTCAGGCATAAATGCGTTCGTGTATGACCGCTTAAAATCTTTTTAACACCTATAAACAATAAAAATTAAAACGGCAAGCATTCGATAAAAACTGGAATGTTTAGAAGTAATATTTAAAAAATATCATATTTGAAAAAAATGCAAATCAATATATACCGTACCACTAACACAGTGTTCATCATTTGCTTCACAACAAATCAGGAATTCCTGAAAATCTTCCTTCGTGAAATCTACTATATTTACGAATTTCTCGAGCTCTTCTTTATAATTCCCACTTAACATCCTTTCAAATACTGGTGACACTTTGATTAACATGTCTCGCGCAACATACAGTTTTTCATCATTGACAAAGCATAACGTTACATGGCTTTTAAAGACTCCAGGGGTTTCAAACGAACCATGTTTATGTTCGGCTATCGTTATTTTAATTATGATTTGGTCAATTATAGTTTAACAGGAATACCAGTTGCCGTGTCAGTCAAGATAACAAAGCAATTTAGAACGCAAATAAATGAACGCGACAATGACCTTTAACTTCCCGGTGACATATAGTCGAATATAAAATAGATCACACCTGTCAATTTTTAACGTATACGTGTATTATATTTTGGTCAGGTTAAACCAGTTATACGAAATAGCTATTATTTTTATTTCAGCCTATATAGGTTATGTGTCAATATCAGATACTCAAACGGATTTTATCAGCGCTTATTAACCTAATGACATATAAGTTCATTAAAAAATAACGATCAGTTATAAGAGAAAATCGACTAAGTGACAAGTACATGTATTGTTAAAGACTGCAAAAACACAACGATGCGTACATCTACTATACAAAAAAAATTACTATTAAAAAGACATATTTGTAATTGTGAATTATGACAGTTTGATAATCCTAAAATTGGACAACTGGACTAAATAAACACTATGGTATCGTGTGCAGTTTAGGACAACGCATACCCAAATTCATGTTATTTTTGCCAAATATGATTATCAGGCTTGTGTTGCTGAAGAAGTTGGTATCAAGTCTGAAATTTGCTCAATGATAATAACAATCTTTACTGTATTTCATCGTAATTTCAGTAAGGCCGTTCTGCATGTGTTTCTGACATCATGTTAAAACTATTTAACAAAAACTGATCTTGTTACATTATATTCGAATATTTCTCTTATGAAAAAATGAAAATTAAGACACTGTAATACAGTGCTTGAAATATTCCTGTTCTTTTTTTTAGATGTTTTAAACATCTGAATTGTATGACATGTAATATTCAGTTCATGTAAACAAAAGTTAAAGTTGATACATTGTTACTCCTATGCAATAATTTCAAACAATTGTATGTTTCAATATTCTTTTTCAAATTATTGTTATCTAAAGTTTTACATACATCGATTTGTAAGATTTATTAATAAAATTACACACACACAAACTATTTCCATTAATGTATTAAGAGTAATAAATCAACACAACTTTGTCTGACGCACATCATTCAAGCTTACAATTGCAGCGCCAGTGCTAGTTCAATTAAGATATGTATTTAAACGAAGTAATAAATTATATGCGAATGAAGTCTTCATTTCACAAATATGGGAAAATACGACAAGCAGTTTCAAGTACATTGTAGTGTCTGCAAGCCAAGAGTTTGACAAACATATCAGCTTTTTAAATTGATATAATGAGGACTCATCGTGGTGCAATTTCATTTCTTTCGTCGCTTCAATCGTCATCTTAATCTGTATAACCTAACCTCGCCTTCAGAATGTCTAACCGTAACTCTTCTGGCAGCTCGTTGTAAAGCCTCACACATTCAGCCTGTTGTTTCACTACAGCCTCTGAAACAACTGGAGTGTATGTCCAGTCGTAATCTTTTCCATACACAAAATGATCGAAGTCAGGACATAAATAGAAGGCTGAGCCGAAATTCGCTATGGCGTTAATAGCATTGATTGTAACAGTATGCCAGTTTATATACGCAGAAATCTTCAAAATGAAGAAACAATCAAGAACAACTTTGCATTGACCTTCACAAAACTCGATTGTGTCTGTATATTTGTATTGTAAAATCCACTTTTCCATAACGTCTTGTCATTTCTTGACCAATGCATGCACCTGATATTTCTCTGCAATATATGCTATCTGAAGAACGTTGGATCCTAAAATGAAACAATACTTTTTAGTAATATGTATCTATATATAATTATAAATATGCAATCACAATTAATATGCATTTCCTAGCTCGAATAAATTGTGCTTATTCCTTATTTCCCGCATGTGACCGAGCAACCGGATATTTGACAAAGCATCATTATAACATCATATTTATTTAAAATATTTCATATTTTGAATTAAATGACATCTCTGTTACCAAGCAAACATGAAACAACTACCACAATGTATTCTACATTCGGTCAACTCATAAGAATGTGTCAAAAATGTATTATCGTTACCTGAATATGTTTACATAAATATAATTAAATTGACGATGTAATTTACGTGCGCTTACTGTTCTTTTTCGGAGCGAAAATAAACATAGTCATTTTCAAAAGTTTGTAAAAATTGTTTGACATAACAGTAACGGAAAACCAACACAAATTGATTTTTTAAATAGTATCAAAAGATCCACATATTATTATTTTCGATATTAAAGTGTCCACATACATGTGCGTTCTTACAACAGATCGATATTGTAACTTAATTTTCGATATGAAATACGAAAAGAAAAGAAGACATTAAAAAGAAGCCTTCATGGCATAATCGGCTAGTTGTTTTTAATCACAAAGTATTTTTTTTTTAAACAGTCGAGATTTCTATAACATGTATATGCGGTCACTTGACAGGTTGTTGTTGTTGTTTTTTGGTTACACAACAATTATAATTGATGCAAAAATCGATAAATCACTTTGGTTATTTATTCGATTTTAAGTGTTTACTTCGTGATGAGTAAGATTTTTTTCTATTTAATTGCTAAATAAGCTGTCAATTGTGTCTCCTTAGTTTGCAAATAATTAATTTGAACAATCGTGTTTGCGTATGTATTGTATAAAATAACATATTTAGAATATTGATAAAAATATATAATCCACATTTTAAATATTATCAATGCAAGATTGAACCAGAGTGCAATTGTCACAAAATACGCCCGTAAAAGGAGTTTTTTATGGATAAAGATTCAATTGTAAAAGATACGCTCTGGACAAATATTTGACCTTTGACCTTTACATGTGGAATTGGCCTTCGACCTAGAAACCTTGTGCTTGAACGGGACATACCACGTCATGCTGGTGATCATTTATACCAAAATCCCTCCATGTATGACACAATTATGCTCTGGACTAAAATGTGACCATAAACTGATACACTGACTCTCAACGCTTATCACTTCTGCTAATTTGTTTTTTTACTCCTACCATGCTGAACAAAGATATGATCCGGACAAAGTCCAAACAAATCATTTCTCATATTTGACCTTTGACCTTGACCTTTGACGTAGAAACCGATTTGTTGTGTGGATACACCGTCTCACAGTTATTATCACACTTGCCAAGTTATTTGAAAATCTACCCATGCTTAAAAAAGTTTTACGGATTGATTCCTTATATGTGGCGTTTTACTTTAAATTGTGACCTTGACCTTTGACTAGGGGACTTTGTTCTTGCGCGTGACACGTGGTCTAATTTCTTATTTTGTTTAATCACTTTTGCGAAGTTATTTAAAAATTCCGTCCGTGCTGGACACATATATGCTCCAAATAAAGTGTTAAGGATCGTTTTTTTATATTTGACCTTTGACCTTGACATGTGACCTTGACCTTGGACCAAGGGTCTGGTTCTTGCGCGCGACATGCCGTCTCATAACCCTTATCACTTTGCCAAGTTATTTGAAAATGCATCCATGTTGGACAATGATATGCTCCGGGCAAAGTCTTAAGGATTTCTAATATTTGACATTTAACCTTAAGCTGTGACCTTGACCTTTGACCTAGAGATCTTGTTCTTGCGCGCGACACACCACCTTCCCATGCTTATCACTTCTGCCAAAGTATTTGAAAGTCTATTCATACTGGACAAAGTTATGCACCAGACAAAGATGCCCCCACCGTTCGCAAGCATGACCGCCCGTTCACATAATACGTGCTTTTTTTCTAACGGGCGTATAAAAAGCGATCTTACTGTTTACCGCCATCATCGTCCGCGGGTTACAGCATTCCAAGAACTGCAGAAAATCCTCTGTAGTGCAATCGACAATATCGAGAGTGCCGGATGAAGCTTCTTTAATATCATCTCTTAACATCGCTCTGAAAACCGGTGAAATATGCTCCAGAAATATCTTTGAAACAAAAAATGTTATTATTCCCATCGAAATTTATTGTAATGCTGTTTTCATCTTTGCTGACACTTCCAAAATTAAATGGGTCGCCATTTTTAATAGTTTCGAAATTCTTCTCAGGTTTGTCGACACTGTAGTCCATTGTTGAAATTCAATGCAGTAAGATTCCAAATCAAATCACGACCGCTAAGAGCTAGAAAGCTGGTGTAAACAAGTGGTTTAACAAATAAATATTGGTAAAGTCTAAGTGTATGAAATATCGACCAGTGGCGTGGCTACATGTTGGCTTTGTAGGCCGGGGCCTACAACATTTTATTAAAAGTTAAAAAAGGCCTAAAAAGTTAAAATGCAATAAAAATCGACCAAAGGGGGGTAAAGGGTCGTCTGATTTAATTCCTTATTAAAAGATCAATTAAAAGACGATCTAAATATAAAAAACATTCATGTATTCATTTACGAAATTTGCCTGACAAAAAATATACTAAAGCGGATAATTAAAGCAAGTATCTGAATATTGTAGCTTTCTTGGGACCGCAAATTAAGCCTTTCTTGGGACCGCAAATGGAAGCCTTTTATGCACTTGGTGCCCGGCATACAATGACATTACTATTGACTATTGAAAGGTCTCTGTGATTTATGTCTTCACTGACCATCTGATGGCTGAATTGTGCGAGCGCGTCGTCGAGAACAGCAATGCTTTTCTGGCACAAGCGCTTATTCCATTTAAGCTTTCAAACTTGTCTGATGACGACGTTGACAAGCTGTTCATTGCATATGAGTCAGATATACAAGTTTCAATGGCGGTCTTCAAGAACGAGGTGAGACGTTGGCGCGCTAGATGGGCGCAGGCAGGGACCACAGCACCGTCAACATTGGCTGCGACTCTAGAGTCAAACCTGGATGCTTATCCAAGCGTTGCCGGATATTAATGATATTGCTAACTATTCCAGCAAGATCGGCAACGTGCGAGCGGTCGTTCAGCTGTGTAAGTAAGGTTTAAAACATACCTGCGCTCAATCATGACAACAAACAGGCTTTCCAGCCTTGCATTAATGCACATAAATAGGGAGAAAGCTATTGACATTAAAACAGTCATTAATACTAGTGATGTCAACGGCTACCAAAGTTGGTATCCGGTTATTCGTATGTAATATCCGGATACTATCCGGATAACCGTATAGATTCATATTTAAACATGTCCACACAAAAGTCGCTTTTACATAAATATTTACTTTTGACGCGCAATATTTCGACTGGTGTTTATGCGTGAAATGTCTGATTTATATGAAGTTTCTGTTTCTCATTTTGACAAACTAATCGAGCTCGGATCTTTTGAAAAAGGTGGTGAATATGATGATGATGTTGGCTGTGTAAGTGCTTGGGCACCTCTCAAAAGGTTTAAATTTAATAAATTATTTGCATTTGTAATTCTGTCTAAATTGTATTAAGCATTTTAAGGACCTCAAATACAATTAGATGTTAGTAAATAGTAATTGTTCCGATTGACTCAACGTTTTTCAGGAGAGAACGCATTGTGTGTTTTTCCAACAGCAGTCAAATTCCAGGTGGAACCACTGATCACCAAATGCAAAACAACCGTTGTAGAATGGATGGCTGACATTTATAATTCGAAATCAGATTCAAACGACCATATCGATGATGTTAAAACGTGCTTGAAAATACTCAAAGTGATTGTCCCACTGAACTGTCCAGAAGTTCTAGACATGGCCGTCAATACAATTTCCCGATACACATCATCCATCCTCTTGCTTGACGTTCAAGACCAGATTGAATCTGAGAAATATGACGAAGAAAACGAAGATCAAGTTGTTTGTTCAGATAGAAAGAAACAGCGTGGCTGTTATCACATATTTGAAGAATTGCGTACATCCGTTCAGGTCAAACTACTACAAACGAGACTTCGGATGGTGGATAATAATCAGTTATTTTAAACACTTTTATCTGGTAACTTCCTGTTGTTAAAGGCCGACAGTGGTTCCCCTGGGGAACTTTTCTGTGATTGACAGCTAACCCATTCATCCCCTATAATAATAAATGGACCATTTATCACTGACTACGAGGTTTGTTCTAAGAGCAAAGTTTTCAGCTGTGATACAGGTAACTATTACTGCCCAACTTGACTCATGGCATATCATTCAAGTCCAAGTCGCTTAGAACACAGTTACATGTTAGTGTATGCAAATATAAACTGGATATGTTTTCAGTCCGTCGAAATGTATGTACAACATCTTGTAAATACCAAAGCATGTTAGCATTACCAGAAGTTAATGAAAACTTGTTACATCATACATGTTCGTGAAAAATGGTGGCACCATTTTATTCGAGTTAAAATCTCAGACATGGATCATAAGCAAACAAAATAAAGGTACATTTAAACACAATATATGTACAATGAGAAAAAATATTGACGACAAATAATTGAGCATTTTAACATTGTTTGCACACTAAAACACTTCTCTTACATTATCAGATACCTTGACATATTTGTTTTGTGTTGTTATGAGCCTTTTTGCATTAATTTAACAAAGTTTAATGTAATAATAGCCATTATTATTCATTACTTTTTGCATTTTTGAATGTTTTTATTTTCAAGGTAAAAAACTTTATTATAAGCATTTTTTAGATCTTAAATTTTTTCTTTACTTTACCTGTAATCGTTAACGTTATTACAAGCTATTAGTGAAGGTGCGGTGTTAATACTATTATGTTCACTTTAATTTAATTTAAAAAAGCAATTACAATGGTAAAACTAGTGATTATATACGCACAATTTTGTTATAACTGCAAAACTGACCTGTGTATAGAATTCTTCGTATAGTTTACAAGTAATATGGGTACTAATAAGGCCATACCAATTTGATTCCATGTAAAGCGTCCTCGGGCTGGTAGGTTTTCGGATGCCTGGAAAAAAACAGTTTTAACAATTTAAAAATCGAGTTGGAAAGCGTATTAAAACTTGGGGGAAAAAAAGAAAAGAAAAAGACAATAAGGTATTTTTATACCAATATTTAAAAATACTGTGCATCTAGACAATTTATACTGTTATCATGCTGTGTTTAAGTAAGTTTACAATATGGAGATGGTATATATCCATTTTGCAAGTAAACATTTGTTTTTAGCTTGTACCACTGCCATGAATAAGTTGTAAAAGAAAAATGTTTTTTTATCGACTTGTTTGTTTTTTCCTGCCTGGTTGGTAGGTTTCGAAATATCATGGGGACGCTAAACATAGTATAAAATGTATATGGCCTAACACTGTGTTGTTTATTGTTACAACATATCAACTTTAAATTCATTATAACATTATTTGAAATGCATTATATGATAAGATACTGATAGTGTTACTTTACCTATTGTTTGAAATACCTTCATATGATAATTTACTGATATTATTATATAAATGCACCTTAGATATTGTATTATTTTGCCAAGATATTAACTATTCATTCTTAATTACTAGTAATAAAATAAATTATGCCCAAATTTCCTAATACAGGTATATAACATTTTACTTGACTTGTTTTCAAATTTCAAAATAAGGGAAAGATTTTAATGTGAGAGATCTGGTTGTTTTGTATATTGTATTTCAAAATACAGTTTTATATGCAATGTAACCAAACTATAAATGTACAATGTATATTCATCATTACAGGATTTGACTAATATTGAACTGCTCCTAATTTTCCACTGAACTTAAAACGGAAACAAGATAAACAAACGACAAAACATTGTCGAAATGGTTACAATGCATCTACAGCAGACTGCATATGTGTTTAAATGACAAAGAGGATGATTCGACAACTGTGATTTGTGTGTTATATTTAATTATTGTCTTAATAAGATAAACTCTACCCACTCCTTGTCAGGTAAAGGGACTAGGTCAACTAAAAGGGCCTCAAGGGGGTAATTGTTAAAAAAACAACTGAAATTAAGATATTAAAATGACATATAAAAACGGTTTAATAAGGTATAACAGTTTTCGCATTCAGAGATGAAAATCAATGTATAATAGGGGTCATGTTTTGTTTGGCCCTTTTGGTGTTTACGTTTTTACGTCAGAATTGTGAGTATTTTGTATATCCATTGTCTACACACGTTTCCTTACAAAGCACAATAGCGCAGTTGGTTCAAGCGCTGTCTACTGTCATTTCTTCTTATGGCTCCTAAGTCGTGAGTTCGATACCCGCTTAGGGTTTTATTTTTACCAACATTTTTATTGCTGATTTGTTTTATCAAATATCTCATTATGTATTATATTATTTATTCCTCATTAATGTACATATCTTAGTAAAGCCAATTTCTATAATTTAATATCATTTATAGAGCAATAGGAAACACATCTTTCGTTGACATAATCCCTTTAAAGTAACGGCATTGCTTCTTCGTGAGATACTATTAAATGTACTAATAAAACCTGGAATTGGGCAACGTCTTGTGTAGTATATGTTTCGCTGTTGTTGATTTGTATAACCAATAAACAAGATAAATATTGCATTGCATTGCATTGATTTGCATTGCATTGCATTGCATTACATTACATTACATTACATTACATTACATTACATTACATTATATTATATTATACTATATTATATTATATTATATTATATTTTATTACATACCTTACTATAAATAGTAACACATTTACGTTGATTTTTAACGGATACGGTTTTTAAAGCGTCGGGCATACATAAGTGGTGTGCCAAATACGGGTTTTCTACATCCGGTGTGCCGAAGTACGGGTATTTTGGCATACGATCGATTTCTCGTGCCGTCGTAAACCGCGCGTTGACGTCATTACTGCAGTTAGCAATGTCAAAATGGCCGCTGCAGAGCGTATGCTCAACATTTTTGCAGATCGTTTGTTGGAATTAGACGGCAATATTCAAGACAACATTAAATATGTTGATTCCATGAAAAATGAAAATACCAAAAGAAAACTAACTTGGATGTTAATCGGGTAAAAACACTGGCTTCAAAGTAAGGTTGAAGAGAGAGAATTGTTTGAAATTCCGACAGAGGTGCTAAACGTATTTTAATGTATTTGTTGCAGTAAGTACAGTATTTTGGTTGAACAAATTGATGTAACTTATTATAAAGTTGCTCAATTGACTTGCGTAAAAGGTATGTAATAAAAAGGTCAAAACACGGCTATGGTGCGCCTTTAGGCCGAAGGTGCGCCGATACGGCCTATAGGGGGAACATTGCCGTGTTTTAACCTATAAATATTATATTATATTTTTAGGTTAAGACACGGCCATGGTGCGCCTTTAGGCGTATCTGCGCACGCAAAGGTGCGCCAATACGGCCTAAAGGCGCACCATAGCCGTGTTTTAACCTTTTTATTACATATCTTCAAAGTAGATTAAGGAATATTTTAATTAGTGACATCTATGAAGCCAGTTTTTCACCCGATTAACTTCCGATTTCGTTTTTTCTTTTGGTATTTTCATTTTTTATGGAATCAACAAATTCGTGGATATCCATTTTTGCTCATTGTTTTGAATATGGCCCACTAATTCCAAGAAATATGCTGCTGAAACGTTTACAGTACGCTGCGCGGCAGCCATTTTGACGTTACTAATGACGTCAAGCGCAGTTAACGACACCGCGTGAAATCGATCGTGTGCGATGTCACAGCCGGTATCAGGCACAACAGGAAGTAGAAAATCCATATCGGCACACCTTCTGTGTATGCCCGGATTTTTCAAGTCCATATCAGAAAGAAATCAACGTAATTTTGTTACTATTTATAGTAAGGTATGTTTTATGTGTCTTAACTGTAATGGCCAGGCTTAACCAACATATATAATCATGCTATGCACATACTCAGAGTAATCGCATACTTTGAGATATCGCTTACTCAGAGAGATATCGGATACTCCGAGAAATAGCTTACTTAGAGATAATGCATTCACCGAGAAATTGCATACTCAGAGAAATAGCTTACTAAGAGGTAATGCATTCACCGACAAAGTGCATACTCCGAGAAATAGCTTACTAAGAGATAATGCTTTCATCGAGAAATTGCATAATCAGAGAAATAGCTTTCTAAGAGATAATGCATTCACCGACAAAGTGCACACTCAGAGAAATAGCTTACTAAGAGAAATTGCTTACTGAGAGAATGTAAGACTAATGAAACTTCAGAGACATCACCAGGAGAGAAACCATTATTAACATCCTCAAGTCATTTATTTTAGGCAAGTGACCAATTGCCTATACAATACAGGACAATACGCAGAACACAACACGAAACATAAAATTGTATACTTAAAGAAATTTAAAAAGATAGTACATACACCAGAGAAATTGCATACTCAGATTAATCACATACTCACATACTCAGAGATACACAGAGAAAATGCAAACTCAGAGAAATTGCATGCTCAAATATTCAGCACACTCAGATAAATCACATACTCAGTGATATTACACTCAGAGATATCGCAGATTCACGTATATCACTTACTCAGAGATCTCGCTTACTAATCGGTATCGCATACTCTGAGATATCGTTAGATACCGAATACTCAGAGATATCGCACAATCAGAGATATCGCACATAAAGGGATATCATATTGTCATAGATATAAAGAAAAAGAACAAATCTTAACTCATCTCTCATGCACAGATATTTAAAACCAATTTTTATCCTAAAATTTATGTAGAGTTTTTTTTTGGATGAACGGTTATTTTGAATACGATATATTTCAATGTCGAACGAAAAAGTACTTTAGTATGGTGTTGTGTAACCTATGTTTTCTCTCATTGTTTAACTTTATCCACAATTAGTAAACAAGGATGTTTAAAAAAAAACGATTTTGCACAATTTTGTTCTGTTCTTTATTTGTACAACAGTAAACGCAGAACATGGTGACAACATCTTTGACAAGTCAAATACCGTTTTAAAACTTGTAACACCATGTGAACAGCGATATTTTCTCCATCACAATGCATTTAATTGAGTGTTAACTTAAGTGGCTATTCATGCGTTTACTTTTGTCTTGTTAGCAATTGTTGATATTAGTAACAGCAGTTGCTATGTTTTATAGAATAAAACATCGACTTGTAATGGGATTATTTTATGACCAAGACTTATATACTTTGTTTTGATAAGATCAAAGCAGCATGATTTATTTTTTGTTTGCATGCGTTTTATATGCACCTGCTGCAACAGCATTGGATGTAAAACCACAGAAGGAACTGTATACCCCAGACTACAGAATCTACCACAATGTATCTGAGATCTCAAGAAAACTTCAAGAATTAGTTGCTAAATACCCCAATCTTATAAATGAACATCACACAACCCAGCGCTCAAGAAATGGCACTAAACAGTTTGTAATAAAAATTACGAACTTTGAGTCCCACCAACAAAATAAAACAGCAAAAATACTTTTGTCTTTTGGAGAACATGCAAGGGAATTCTTGCCTGTTGAAACTATGTTTTATTTGATTGATAAGTTAATACAGCCAGGGTCAGAAGTAAATCTGAGTGATTTAGAGATTTATGTGATTGCACTGGCAAATCCGGACGGAAGATTGTATGTGGAAAAGTCTCGTAATTACTGTTGGCGAGGCACATATCCGACTGGAGTTGATATTAACAGGAATTTTGACTGGGAGTTCGGAGGAAATGGAAGCGCGAATGACAAAACTGATGAAGAATACAGAGGCTTGCATGCATTTTCAGGTTATCTGTTTTATTGCTTGCATGCATTTTCAGGTCAACTGTTTTATTGCTTGCATGCATTTTCAGGTTAACTGTTTTATTGCTTGCATGCATTTTCAGGTTAACTGTTTAATTGCTTGCATGCATTTTCACTCAGGTTAACTGTTTTATTGCGTGCATGCATTTTCAGGTTAACTGTTTTATTGATTGCATGCATTTTCACTCAGGTTAACTGTTTTATTGCTTGCAAGCATTTTCAGGTGAACTGTTTTATTGCCTGTGTATACAGATGCTTGCATGCATTTTCATTTAGGTTAACTGTTTTATTGCTTGTGTATACAGAGGCTTGCATGCATTTTCAGGTTAACTGTTTTATTGCTTGTGTATACAGAGGCTTGCATGCATTTTCAGGTAAACTGTTTTATTGCTTGTGTATACAGAGACTTGCATGCATTTTCACTCAGGTTAACTTTTTTATTGCTTGTGTATACAGAAGCTTGCATGCATTTTCAGTTTAACTGTTTTATTGCTTGTGTATGCGGGATGACTGGGTAACTATTAAGACTATGTTTAAGATAAACATCTAATAATCAAAGCACTTTATTTAGCATAAAGTACTGACAGTTCTTACATGAACAAATGTCAATATATGATGAATGTAAAAAAATTTAGCATATAGTACTGACTGTTCTTACATGAACAAATGTCAATATATGATGAATGTAAATTTATCCTATTTTCATGCGATATTAGTTTTATTTCACATTTAAAGGGACCTGTTCACAGATTGGCAAATTGACAATTTTCAACAATTTTGTCATAGATTCCAAAGAGAAATTATACATTATATACAAACGAGCGAAATAAAACTCGTGACTAAGAAATATATTGGAAATTTCATTTCGTTTATGGATAATCATCAATCGAAATGGATAAAATTATAGAGCGTTTGTAACGCTTTTCATTGGTATTTTGGAAACCATGTGTATCACTTACAGAGCGTTGAAAATACACCACCAAATGTATAAGTACGAAAGGCCAAGTGGCTAGCGCAAGAGATTTTTTATCGTAAAGGGACTATGGCAACTAAAAAGTGGCTTCCTATTGACTATAAATGATATTATATGATAGAAATGAGCTATACTAAGACATTTGCATTAAATAAATAATAAATAATATAATAGACAATGAGATATTTGATGAAAACAAATTACCAAAAATGTTTGAAAATATTAAAACCCCAAGTGTGTATCAAACTTATGACTTATGAAGCCATACGAATAAATAACGCTTAACAGCACCTAAACCAACTGCGCTATTCAGCTTGGTAATGAATCGCATGTAAACTATGGTTATCCAAAATATTCACAATTCTCACGTCAAAATGTAAACATGAAAAGGGACAAACAAAGACGACCCTTATTATAAATTGATTTTTATCTCAGAATGCGTACACTCTTTTCCCATTATATATACTATGTTTTTACTCTCATTATGTACCAGTATTAATATCTTAATTTCTTGTTTTTTAACAAAGTGTCCCCTTGGGGCTCTTTACAATGACATAGTCCATTTAAAGGTCCCGGGTTCTAGTTCCGGCAAAGGCACATTTTTTAATTATTTTTTTATATATTTATATTATATTTTTTTAAGATTATTCCTGATGATGTAGTATTTTTCAATAAAGACATTTAATGACATTTTTCAAAAATGCAAATATTCTGTAAACAAGTCCCACTAATAGTATTTTATTTTGAAAGAACATGACGTGTATTAATGCTTTTATTTTTCATACTAAATTGCTGAGTAAATTATGTAAATGTTGAGTTTGAAAGATAGCTTTGTGCACACAATCATAATATGTTAATTCCTGTTTATAAAATCTCAGTGTAACATACCCAGTAGTTTAACAAATCTGGAATGCAATTACCTCATTTTCTCTGCAGAGCCTGAAACAAGTATTTACAGAGAGCTGACAGTTATGGTTGACTTTGATGGGTTCCTGTCATTACACTCTGGAACTCGACAGATTTACATTCCCTATGCAGGTATATAGAGAATACTAGGTTGGTGTTCAATAACGATACGTTTATTTAGCAAGGCTTCGAAAACCTGAACAACGAGCCTAGACTAGTGGTTTGTGTTTTCGTGCCAAGCAAATAAACTTTACCTTTAATCAATACTTACCTAGTATTCTATTTATCCCATCAGTCCCAGCATATTCTGTCTTTCGTTTGATTATAAGCTATAGAAAACAAACTAAATCACGCGAATAAAATAAAATGATGTCATGATAATCATTAATACCGGTATGACAACATTATACGGTGCCTGTTTGCTATATTCCACACTGTGGAAATACACCTTAGTTTTGAACTGTATCCCACAGGGTGTTATTTGGTCAATGCTGCTGTTTAGATGGGATATAATATGATAGAACACATATTAATGCATGCATTTTCAGTGCAAAATGTATGTGATAAATATTATATGCTTACTAAGGGTTTAACCCTTCAAAATCTGACAAAGTACAGTTACACAATACATGTGTAATAATAGGCAAATAGAGTTTAATGTGTTTATATTATTTGGAGTATAAAATCAAAAGAATTCATAGGAATACTTTTATACAATGAAAACAACACACATTTGACATATAATATTACAAATTGTTTTGCTATATCAACATTTCTTCATCATTATATTACTGACCTTTATACACTTTCACAATCTATTTATATTTTGTAATGAAATTGATAAATATTTTGCTTTTTTTTAATTTTACTATGGATTTGTATGGAAATGTCAATTTAAATATGCAATGAGTTGTTATTAGACTAAGTTTAGCACAAAATCATTCGTATGTGAAAAGATAATTAAAGATGCTTGCACAGTAATTTCAGATCGCACATGTTTTAGCAAGTTGTGGTTGTAGTATTGTCCATCTGCTGGTAAGCAATGAATTGTTCATACATTTTTCAAATTTTCTATTATAAATGAAGAGAACTTCTGGTCAGCAATGAATTGTTCATACATTTTGCAAATTTTCAATTATAAATGAAGAGAACTGCTGGTCAGCAATGAATTGTTCATACATGTACATTTTGCAAATTTTCTATTATAAGTGAAAATAACTGCTGGTCAGCAATAAAATGTTAATACATTTTTGCAAATGTTCAATTATAAGTGAAAATAACTGCTGGTCAGCAATAAAATGTTAATACATTTTGTGCAAATGTTCAATGATAAATAAACATAACAAGTTTAGAATACTTGGTTAGAAGCACTATATTAATAAAATCCCAATATACTATATTTAGAAAATTACAAAGAACTGGTCTGGCTTTTCCATTGCTCCTTTTTAGCAGCACCCAGTTCCTTTTATATTCTTAGATAATTCCCTATTCTACCGTCCTGCCAAATGGGTCCTAAACTAAATAAGGGCAACAACAGGTGTAATATTAGCATGGTGTTGCGCGTTACTTATCCAACTGACCGTCTCCCTGCTACCTGTTTTCTGATATACACAAGAAATGATGCATTTGGTTATTTGTCATTTGATGATGCATAACATGATTTTATTTTTTGATTGCTAATTTTTACGGGTATGTATAGAGGTCCGTCTTTATACTGTTACTTGTTAAGTGTTACTAAAATGAGGTGTTTGGCTTTTTTTCAGATGCAAAATCTCAGAGTTTAAAAAGGGTTCCTGACAACTTTGAAGCAATGGAAATGTTAGCATGGAAGATGTCAAAAGCAACAAGACAAAAATATCAGTTTCGTAAAGTGATAGACTTGACAAAATACACCGCAGATGGGACAGTATTTGATTACATGGCAGGGGTAAAGAAGGTGAGCATGTGGCCGGATCACATGCAAAGATGCATGGAACGAATGTTTAAGATGCATGTTATAAAAATAGAGCGCCAATTATCAATAGTAAAATATATTTTTAACAGACAAAGGAAAACAGTGTACATTAACTTGGTAACAGATATGACTTTTTAACAATTTGTAACAAATGTTTAACACATTTAACAATATGCTTCCTACTACATATGTATCATCCTTCTATAATGTCCTGTACTGTACATACATGACCTAATGTTCATCCAGGAAAAGGTTTTGAACATGCAGTAATACATGTAAGTAGGCAGTCATTCTAAAATTGTGCTGAATATGAGATCAATTCAAGTTGAAGTTAATTTTTTTGAACATCATCTTATTGAATCAGACCATCATCAAAAGTTTCGATACTTTGCACAAGCCAAAATTTCAAATTGCATGGTCTAGGCTGTTACAATTGTTTACATGTTTATCGTGCTTCTTTATTATCTGTAAATTGCTACTACCGTGTATTACACGTTGAAAGACCGTTGTCGTTTCATAGGGTTTATTTTATTTCAGATTCCGTTCTCATACGCCATCGAATTATGGGGTCGCAAGTTCAGCAAATCGCCGAGCTGCTTTGATCTCTTCAATCCTCCCAATGACCAGCTAAAGGTAGTGTGCATTCATAATCGCATTCAATGTGTTAATAAATGTTGCCAAAATTAAAAGAAATATTCACAGGCTATGCTTATTGTTGATGAAAGTTAAACTGTGAGGTATTTATTTTTATTGTTTATGGTCTGTCGGTAGACCACTTTCCGCCAACAGTTTTCATCCGATCTCAACCAAACTTCACGAAAAGGGTTGTGGGCATAATATCTCGGCCAAACTCAATAAACAGCCAAATTGCCTCATGAATTGTGGAGTTATGGCCCTTAAATTATCTAAAATTGACCTTTTTAGCCTTTTCACTCTCTAAGTCCAACAATTTTAATCCAATCTTCACCAAACTTTATAAAAATCTTTGAGGTCATATCTTGGTTAAGGTCGATTATCTACCAAATCGCCCAAAAATGTGGAGTTATGGCCTTTGAATTATCTGAAATAAGCCTTTTTAGCTGTTTCCGCTCTCTAAGTCCAACAATTTTTATCCGATCTTCACCCGAATCTTGATGCAAATGTTTTAAGGCATAATATCTTAGCAAAGTATGGTGATCAGTGTCCAAAATTTTAGTCGATTAATCAGCAACAAGTTCTGACTAAATAACCGATTAATCAGGATTCTTAAAAGTAAAGGAAATACACCATAGACTGCAACGTTTCAATGATTTACGTTGTTTTATTTAGTTTGAAAATAAATAGTTGTCTGATTTATATAGCAATTATGAAGGAAATAAGCATAAAACATGTTTTTGTAAATACAGTTTCTGAACTGCATTATCCTACTAACGCGCTGGACTATAGGCAAGATACATAATTATCCGAATTTTTATTACTGAAAAGTTAAGCAACCGCACAAACACTATAAACTTTATCTTCTGTTTGGTACGAAAATGCACAAAAACGAAAAAAAAATAAATTACATAGCAAAGATAAAACAACATGTTATTCTAATGGTCTGAAGAATTACACAATTTTTATTTGTATGACCTTTGTTCAAACCTTTCACAAAAGTAATATCTCCATATTTATCAATACTGAATGGAACCATCACGGACTTCTTTGTTTTTAATCAAGACTGAACAGCTTTACAAGAGACAATTATTTGTTCTACAAATCATATTAAAATATATAAACGTATACATTTTATTTTGTTGAACAATGTATTAAATTATATGTGCAATCGTGTTATTTAATTATATTATTTGGTCACTGACACATATAAATGAATCGGATCACTTGTTCAAGTTAAAAGAAAGGGATTATAATTGTTTCAAGAAAGAAAACTCGTGCATATATATCTTCAATTAATCGACGAATCCCAAATGTTAATCAACTAATTAATCATTAACTATTAGTCGTTGATTAATCGACGAAATGATTAATCGGCACAATACTAGTGATCAATTAATTCGCCTCAGGAACTGCAGAGTTATAGTCCTTGTTTAATCTAAAATTGCATTTTTAGCAGTTTCCACTCTGTATGTCAAAGAGTTTTCTTCCGATATTCCGTGACCAAACCAAACTTTATATTTAACAGATTGGTTTCAACATAGAGGGGGTATAACGGTTTTACAAACAGCTCTTGTTTGCAATGGTTTTAAACATGTCTTACTCTACAACACAGTAGTGGACAGCGAACTTGGCTCTGTCTTCCCAGAACTGCATATTATATCACAATACTTTACGGTTCAGTATTCTATCAGGTAACATATAATTAACCATATGCAGCTGATCATAATGTGTTTTGTTACTTTTCAGACGGTTGTGAAGGAGATATACCCGTTGTATGTTATGTTTTTCAACGATATTTTGCACTGGAAACATCTCAAAGATAATCCCCACCCTACTAGCGTTCCTAGATATCACTTCAACGAGCCCGGTATACCCTACTTAAATACAGACCCGGTGAGTTATTATATGAAGTTTTTCATTTTCCAACATTGACGGAATGTCTTGAGTTCAGAATATTGATCATTATGAATATGTAACGTGTTTCATTAATTGTACGCAATCTCTAAGTACTACATTGCATCTATTTATATTGAATAATTACTAGACCAGTATGATGTATACACGTATAAATGGTTGCGTGCACCATTACATATCAGCTCTCGTCGGAACGCACGAGTCTTTAATCTTCAAATTGCATTTACTTGTTTACAAAGTAAATGTTTCAAACTATGTATTTGTGTGCAGTTAGAAATCGGAGTAATGTAATTTCATACACACTGGTAAATCGAAATCCAAAACTACGGTAATTGTTATAATTAAAACAATGCACTATTTTTGTGTATTGAAGATCCTAGTTGAAATAGAAACTATCAAATTCTAGGTTACGGAAATAAAGGCTGTGATGACTCGCGTTCGGTCGGTTTTGATAAAAAACATAATCAACTACCATAAAGCAGATGTGCAAATATGAAAACAAACTATACATGAATATTGCCTCAAGCAAACCTAAATGTTTGCCCCAAATTCATTTGTAATATGTAGTCTCGTTAGAATAGTATAGTATCGCCTGAAGAGTTTTGTATAATGTGGTATCTCCAGACTAATATAGTAGCGCCTGAATAGTATAGTAACGCCTGAAGGGTATGGTATCATGTGGTATAGCCAGACTAATATAGTAGCGCCTTAATTGTATAGCAACGCCCGAAGAGTATGGTAAAATGTGGTATCGCCAGACTAATATAGTAGCGCCTGAATAGTATAGTAACGCCTGAAGAGTGTGGTATAATGTGGTATCGCCAGACTAATATAGTAGCGCCTTAATTGTATAGCAACGCCCAAAGAGTATGGTAAAATGTGGTATCGCCAGACTAATATAGTAGCGCCTGAATAGTATAGTAACGCCTGAAGAGTGTGGTATAATGTGGTATCGCCAGACTAATATAGTAGCGCCTGAATAGTATAGTAGCGCCTGAAGAGTATGGTAAAATGTGGTATCGCCCGACTAATATAGTAGCGCCTGAATAGTATAGTAACGCCTGAAGAGTATGGTAAAATGTGGTATCGCCAGACTAATATAGTAGCGCGTGAAAACTATATTTACGCCTGAAGAGTATGATATAATGTGGTATCGCCAGATTAATATAGTAGCGCCTATTTGTATAGTAACGTCTGAAGAGTGTAAGATAATGTGGTATCGCCAGACTAATATAGTAGCGCCTAATTGTATAGTAACGCCTGAAGAGTGTGGTATAATGTGGTATCGCCAGACTAATATAGTAGCGCCTGAATAATATCTTAACGTTAAAATATAGTAT
Organism: Congeria kusceri; assembly: GCA_027627225.1. NCBI lineage: Eukaryota > Metazoa > Mollusca > Bivalvia > Myida > Dreissenidae > Congeria > Congeria kusceri. The sequence continues at coordinate 16,201,554 of CM051028.1, read as the reverse complement.
CGCAAACCTAGTACAGTATCGTCACAATATTATAGTGTCGTCGTAATAGTAAAGAATACTCAGAACAGTATAGTATTGTCAGAATAGTATAGTATTGTCTGAAATATATAGTATCGCCAGTCTTTTATGATATGGCCTGAATAGTATAGTATCTTCAGAATAGTATAATATCGTTAAAATGTTGTATCGCCCAAATAGTATTTTATTACCAGAATAGTATGGTATTGTCAGAAATCTAGAGCACGAGTTTAAGACTGGAAGTGATCTTTATAGAGCGTTGTGCATACTTGCTAGTTTGCTTTGTACTTAAGACATTAGTTGATTAATGAGATCGGTGTGTATTCTTGCTTCAGACCGACGCTCCTACGGTGAAGTTATCGTTGCCCTTGGCCTGTGTGCTATTTGTGATAACATGTGCCATTCTGGTGAACGAAAGACATTTTCCGTTCAGACGCATACTGTACCACTGAATGAACGTGTGACAAACATGTGAACACTGAATTCCCAGCCACCAACGCCTGAATGTACAGTGTGCGTTTGCTGTGCGTTATCACATCAGCAAGCAAATGATGTGCAGTAAATGTATACCAATGACGATTAACAATGAAAATCACACGGTATTGTTTTCATTGGGTTTAATATACATTTTTGATAAAATTGTTTATGAGATTTTATGTTATCATCGTTTTTATTTTCTATCCATCGATTTTGTCTGTTGAAACAATTCAAACGTTTTTACTCAGTTTTTGTTTTCACATTACGCTTCAGAAGATGCATGAGATTCAATGTTGTTTTATTTTATGTTTTTATTTTATGTCGTTTTATTGTATCGTTCTACTTGATGTTTATCTGTAATATATCACATATCAATGTTGACAACATTTTTAACAGTGTTGATTTTAATGCATTATCTTTTGAAAAAAAACATTTACTACATTGTATATGTATTACTGGTTTATCATTCAACTGTCACATTTTGGTCCGTCAAAACTGTAAAAATGTACAGTAAAAATAATTAAACATTATCTTAACAGATCACTCCTTTTGAGCCAGTAATGTTGTATTCATAATTGTATGTACATAGTGATATAGAACAGCAATGCTGAACAGCTGTGTATATTAGCAAGATGCATTGTGTAGTAGTTGTTGGAAAATAATCTGAAGGAATTGGGTTGTTGGAATGCCTGGATATACCTCGAAGAATGTACAAATAGACTTGTGTCAACTGACATTCCAAGCAAAGCGTTGCACAACAATGTGTGCAAATAATAAGAACTGATCATTATGACAAGTATATTCTTATAAGTAAGTTACCAAAGATTGTGTCAAATTTGTATCATACAACTCTGAAGACTGTTAATTAAAACATATTTTTAGTATTTTCCTTTTGTTTTTACATTGATTCTAACTACTATTACACGTAAGTCTTACAGATATATGTGTTTGTACTCTAGTGTTTATGCTTTTTTACTCTTACTGTACACTTATTCATATTTCTGATGAATTTGCTCATTAAATCCTGTGATATTATCATTAAATCCTGTGATATTATCATTAAATCCTGTGATATTATCATTAAATCCTGTGATATTATCATTAAATCCTGTGATATTATCATTAAATCCTGTGATATTATCGTTAAATTCTAAGAAGACCATTCTTTTACTTGTAGCTGTGCATTCCATAAATTCAATTCACCCCAAACATTTAGATAGTAGTGTAAAAGTTTTTCTTATTGTATCTTTATATATACATTATGATGTCGCCTTTATTTTATTGTAATAAAGGTGTAAATACTGAAATAAAAATGTAAAACTAACATTTATGTAAAATTAATTTTATACGTCAGTATTATTGTTTGATTTAGCGAAATTCCAAATGTACCTCACCAATCTTGTTTTATTTGGCTTTATTTTAATTGATTCACTGTGCACCATGTAACTTTTTATTTACTGGTTCGATTTAATGACTTTGTGTATTTATAAGTTGTACGTTTTGTGTGGAGTTCTTAATATTTGAGATTTAGATATTTTGCACTCGAATCAGTTGTCATTATTGTGCGCTTCACCAGCCGATATTTTGTTAAATACAATGTTTGCCGTTGCTGCATTCCATTGTTATAACACTGTGGTAACTTATAAGATTAATTATCTATAAAACACCTTAATAAGGTAGAGCAAATCCAATAGTACTGCGGTGATTTATATTGAAATGCATTTTAAAGGGACTATGTCATCGAAAAGGGCTTCAAGGGGGCAATTTCTTAAAAAAATTCTAAAATTCAGATATTAATAATGACATGTAATCATGGTTAAAACAGGGTGTATATAATGAAAATAAATCAGTCAATTTATAATATGGGTCTTTTCATGTTTACATTTTGACATCGTAATTGTGATTATTTTCTGTAACCATAGTTTACACTGTATTTCTTACCAAGCATGATAGCGCAGTTGGTTAAAGCGCTGTGTACTGTCATTTCTTCATATGACTTCTAAGTCGTGAGTTCGATCCCGGCTTGGGGTTTTAATTTTTCAGACTTTTTTGCTAATTTGTTTTTTCTCAAACTCTTCTTGTGTATTATATTATGTTTTATTAATTCCATGCACATGTCTTTATAAAGCGCATTTCTATCATTTAATATCATTTATAGTGTAATAGGAATCCAATTTTTCATGTGTTATCTTTGTCTAACAATGTTGTACTGTTTGACTGTTAGTTTATTTGGCACATTTGGCAGTGAACAGACGGCACTATGTTTCTAATGTTTAATCATTTTCTAGGTTTAATCATTAACATAACAGTCTTAATCTGAACTTGTATCTCGTTTAATTGTATAACTTGTTATTCTGAATATTTCGTATTTTTGCACCTATATTGACTATTTATCCAAGTAATTGTGTTCGCACATGAATGACCATTTTTGAACATCTTGCTCACATTTTAAATGGTCTAAGTCACAAAAGCAGTACGCAAAATACGACCTCATGTAGATTTATAATAAATAGTAGCTTTTAAAACTAAATCTTATTGTTGTATTTATAATGTCATGCATTTGCCATTGTAATATTACCTGAACAAAGGGTATAACATTTCTTATTTTGTTTTAAATATTTTTTTCGTCAAATTGTCTCCCTTTTTATTGCTATTGAATATATTTTGTAACAATCCATTCCTGTTTGTTTATTAAACGAGTGGTTTTGTTGTTGTGTTGTATTATACTGTATGAATGTCATTTGTTACGTATTTATCTTAAGTTCGTGAACAGTGTTAAGTCTGAATACTGGTATTGAATGCATCGTTTTTTTGTCCGCCGGTTTTGAGAATCAACACACAAATAATGGGTTTTGTTTGTCAGATCTGAACGGGCATACGGAAACGACATTATGTAGATCGTCGCAAACTCCTCGATTTATATTAAAAAGAAATCAGACGCACACACATACTATTAACTACCGGTATGAGTGCTGGCAAAAACAAAGTGTGAACACCAATTCATTTCCGACCTTTTGTTTCTATCGTGTACCTATAACACTATACATATAGCTCACCTGAGCCTGGAATATGGTACCAATCCTGCGTCGTCCGTATACCGTCAACAATGCTTTTGCTCGACTATCCAAAAATAGGTGAGCTACCCTACCCGCCCAGGCGTCCGCGTCTGTACCAAAACTATACAAGTTATCCACTTGAAACTTGGAATTACCTTTGTCATTAACTCCAGCATACGGTGCAGCATTTCCCATAACTCTGTGTTGTATTTTGACAGAGTTATGCTCCTTTTTCTTATAGATTTTCTGGTTAAAGTTTATTTTCAAAAGTCTTATAACTTCAAAACTGCATAAGGAATTCACTTGAAATGTACATTTATTATCATCTCCAACATCAAGTGCAAAATTCCTCATAACTCGGTTTGATGTTTTTTATGCCCCCGAAGGAGGGCATATAGTAGTCGCACCGTCCGTCTGTGGCTGGGTGCGTGCGTTTGTGTGTGCGCGGGTGCGTGTGTGGGTGGGTCCGTCCGTCCAGACTTCGCTTACACTCTGTAACTTTGTAATGCGTGGATGGATTTTAATATAACTTCAGATTATTATTCCCCATGATTAGACGATGTGTCGCGTACAACTCGTCGGTCAAATGTCAAGGTCACAATTTAAGGTCAAAGGTCATGAATTTTTGTTTCCGCTCCATAACTTCTAAACGCCTGAATGAATTTTAATATAGCTTCAGATTATTATTCCACATGACTGGACGCTGTGTTGCGTTCACCTCCCATACTCGTCGGTCAATAGTCAAGTTCACAATTCAAGGTCAAAGGTCATGAATTTTCGTTTCCGCTCCATAACTTTTAAATGCCTGGATGGATTTTAATATAACTTAAGATTATTATTCCCCATGACCAGGCGATGTGTCGCTTACAACTTTCTTGCAGGTCGGTCAAAGGTCAAGGTCACAATGTAAGGTCAAAGGTCATGAATTTTTGTTTCCGCTCTGTACCTTCCTAACGCCTGGAAGAATTTTAATATAACTACAGTTTATTATTCCCCATAACCAGACAATGTGTCGCGTACAACTCCCATGATGTTCGGTCAAAGGTCAAGGTCACAATCCAAGGTCAAAGGTCAATTATTTCTGTTTCCACTAAATAATTTCTAGTTATCTAGAGGGAGTTCAATGTTACTTCAGATTAGTATTCTCTATGAACAGACAATGTGTCGCATACATCTCCCATGCTCGTCTGTCAAAGGTCAAGGTAACAATTCAAGTTCAGAGATCAAGGATTTCAGATTCTCCACCATAACTTCTTAACGTTTGGAAGGATTTTAATATTACTTCAGATTATTATTTCTAATGACCAGGCGATGTGTCGTTTACAACTCCCATGGTCCTCAGTTAAAGGTCAAGGTCACAATTCAAGGTTAAATGTCAAAGAATTTTCTTTCTGCTCTATAACTTCCAAAAGCCTTGAAGCATAATAATACTACTTATTTTTTCCCATGACCAGATGATGTGTCACATACCACTTACACGCTCCTCGGTCAAGGTATGTGGGTCCAAGGTTACACTTAAAAGGTCAAATATAAGAATGAACTTTTTGTAGGGATCATCATTTTTGCCAACATGTAAGGAATGTAATAACTTGATGGCAATGAAGATCATTATGAGGCAGTGTGTCACAACAACAGCTGTGTTGCTGAAATCTCAAGATATTTGTCCAGGGCATACTATTTTACATTATCTGACATTGTTTTGCTTTCCTATGACAAGCATATGCTTCGGGGGCATATGTCACTTAAAACTTGAAATATACCGTTGTCATCAACAACAGAAGCAGGTGCCAGCTCTCAACTGAGGAGGGGGGGGGGGGCATTGCATAATCAGATATAGACTCCACTGTGGCCATTGTAAGCACATACTGATCTTTGGGTAGTAAATATATATTCCTGATGATTCAGTGGGGCCGTTTACAGTATTTGGATTTCATTGTCCACTTCTCAGCTTCCGTGTATTAGTTATTGATTACTAGTATGTTTTCTATATTTTGTTAGAATGATAAAAATACTATTGGATTTTCGATTCTTGCAAACAGAACAGATGCAGTTAGTTTCAGTAATATTAAAAGAGGGAAACAAAATCTTGTAAGTGCATTATGTAATATTTATAACAAATAAGGCTTTTTAAATATTATTCTTGCTCAACATGCGTTTTTCTTCTTCAGTCTGATTATACAAATTTCTGCATACGAAAGTTTTCTATTTTATACAAATGCCATACAGGGTTGTGCCTTGATATTCAGGGACTAAGTTTTGATGGGGAAAATATTACTATTGTTCTACATTTGTGGAGGTTTGCATTCACTGAAAATGAAGTTATAAACACTATGCTATTCGTTAATAATAAGGTACATTTTATGATCAACTTTTGATTTTTAATACCAACATAGTGCCAACTACCTAATTATGCATCATATTTGGGGCAAATTATCACCGAAACAGGGGAATAAGCAGGGAGAATGGGCCTGTATTACTGTCCATAAATAACGAGCCTTACTATATGTCCTTGTTTCCCTTTAACATAAACATATTATAATGCTTAGCGCCTAAAATTACGCTCAAGAAATGTTTTGCATATCCTTAATTGAGTGTACGTATTCATGTAGGCTTTAAAGTTTACGTATAATATACACGTGCACGTGCATAAAATTGAATTTTAATATTGTTTCTAAATTTATAATTTTACTAGAATTACACGTGTGTAGATGTGGTACTGCATTATCGATTGCTATTTCAAGGTACTTTTTTCCCATCAATGTCTGCTGCTTTGATTGAGGCCATAATATCTTAACAAAGTTAACCAAATAGCTCCAGGAACTGCTGAGGTATGGTTTATTTAAAATTGGCCTTTTCAGCTATTTCCGCTAAGAAAAATGATCGAGAACCATAAGCGAAAAGAAGGCACCAGCACTACACAGACTAAAAGCACACATCACATTGCCTTACACAAGAAATGTACGCAACCCATCATGATTCTTCATATTGCTTCATTAAAACATCAAACATCAGGATACAGAAACCTGGGTGCGGGTACCTGTTCAGTCCTTACTTGACCATGAGTTGAATTGCTTGTTTGTTTGTTTTTGATCCAAGGGTCACAATACACAATACACAATACAATACAAAATATTAAAGAAATATTTCAGTAAATCAGCTAGAACAATTATTTAAGATCTTTGTGGCACACAATTCATGCTTAATAACATGCATTCAAACTGCCACAGCAGTAAGTTATTCGTCTGCGCGTGGTTACTCAGATGAGCCATTTGGGCCATCATGGCCCTCTTCATATTCGAGTTTGCTAAATAGATATTCCATATGTAGAATAGTTACTGTTTTGTTATTATTATTATTATTTATTATTATTATTATGTCAACTATTATTTTTTCTGCTAATATTTATTACATGTATGACTTTAGGTCGCCTCATCACCACTGTTTACGTTTACACATACTAATTGTGTTTAACAAACACGTATGTATAAAAGGAATTTATTTTAGTTGTTTTAGCTTGTTTTCCAATCCATAACATAAGTTTATGTATTATATGTCAATATTTCCAAAATAAATACGTATTATATAGTGTGTGTGTTTTTTTCTTAATAAATTACAATGTTAACGCCATGTGAGAAGTAGACAAAAGACATGAATTTTAATGTAAGACATTTTGATGGAATATCGCACATCTCGTTACTTGTAATGTAAACAATAATCGTTTAAAATTATTTTCTTGGTTGATGATTGATTTTTTGTATCCACATTTACGTTTTACTTATTGTTTGTTCACAAATGGTCCACTTGTAGGCCATAACGCTGATCAAGGTTTTGGGCTTCAAAGTACGCTTTGATTGCATGTACATTAAAGGGACTAGGACTATGTCATCGTAAAGGGCCCCTAGGGGGCACTTTCTTTAAAAAATCTTAAATTAAGATATTGATACTGGCACATAATGACAGTTAAAACGGAGTATATATATAATGGGAAAAGAGTCTACGCATTCTCAGATAAAAATAAATTTATAATAAGGGTCGTGTTTGTTTGGCCCTTCTCATGTGTATATTTTTACGTCAAAATTGTGAATATTTTGGATAACCATAGTTTACACGCGATTCATTACCAAGCTGAATAGTGCAGTTTGTTAAGGCGTTGTTTACTGTTATTTATTCGTATGGCTTCGAATGGCTTAAGTGGTAAGTTCGATACCCACTTGGGGTTTTAATTTTTTCAAACTTTTTCTTAAATTTATTTTTATCAAATATCTCATTGTGTATAACATTATTATTTATTTAATGTAAGTGTCTTAGTATAGCTCATTTATATCATATAATATCATTTACAGTCAATAGGAAGCCACTTTTTAGTTGCCATAGTCCCTTTCATATGTTTTTTTCATGTATAAACAATGAAGTAATACTAATTAAAAACAATATAAATGTGTATCCCACCATCGTGGTTTTACAAGAAATCTCCGACAAATGCTTTTAAAATAAAATATTGTCGTACTGTTATTATTAATCTCCGACAAATGCTTTTAAAATAAAATATTGTCGTACCGTTATTATTAATTATATAACTCTGATTTTGAATGTGGCTGTTGTGCCTGTTATTCAGTCACCTTAAAGTAAATTAAGTAAATACCTATAACTCAATGAATATTGAAGACAGGGTTATGATTCTTGTATTATGAACAACTTGAACAGCCTTTTCTAACATTTCTTTATCTCTAAACAACTTTAGGGACATCACAGAGTTGTATTAACTCGTAACGTAATTATAGTGTGCAATACATTATTAATGTATTCCACGATAAACAAATTGGAAACATTTAACATTTACGTATTTTGCTTACATCTCCTAACGTACATTATTTTGCTTTCCGCATTTAGAATATGGGTCGATCAACACTGCAGATTTAACTATACGCGAACGCACGAATTCGACTTTGCCTTATAAAGCTAAACTGTTTATATATCGTCTGCTTAATTAGCTTAAGTAACAAGTTGTTTATAACCGTTTTCAAAAAAATGACATCGGCGTAGCTCGGTCGCAGTTAATGTGGTAATGACACGTTCTTTAAGGTTTATTTCATCAGCTAAACGGAACGTGTTTACACGTTTTCCAATATCTATTAATTAATCAAAGATCTGCGCAAGAAAATTGATGAAAATCTTGATATACTTGAGAAAAATGCCATTCAAGAATTAAACACATGTCTGAAAAAAATCAACAATGCCTCATGTCCGATATCGAAAAGTGTACTAAACAAAGTACAGAGTTACATTTCCTTGGATGAGTCAGTTAAGATTATAAATGAGAAAAGTGAAACCTTGTCTTATATTGTACTGAGGAAATTTACTGATGTTACTCAGTCATATAAGCAAGCACAAATAGAAAGAAATTCAATTACATTCCATGCCAACACTGATATTGAGAAATTAATCTCAAATCCGTATAATTTAGGATAAGTACAATGTTCCATTAGCAAATGCGTCGATCCAAATGACATAATTACGGTATTTGGGGCTTCTTCAAATTACAAAGTGAACATTTGGATTCGTCTGACTGTTACATCTCAAGCTTGCATGAATTGCCAGATGAACATATTGTATTAAGCGACAGAAATAACAAAAGTATAAAATTGTTGGACGAAGAGTTTAAGATTGTCTCTCATATGGAGCTAGGTGGTCGTGTATGGGATGTGTGTGGCATCAATGCCCATGAGATAGCCGTCACGGTTAATGAGGAAACATCGCACAAATTTGTATTCATTACCATAGATAATAGGAAGATTATAACGTACAAAACGCTAAATCTCCAACATCCATGTTATGGAATTTGTTTTTCGAAGTCAAGTGGTAATGTCTATGTAACTTCTGGAACAGGGCTCTACTGATACACACTTAGTGGTCATCAAACAAGAAAGCTATACGAAGATTTGTCTTCTGAAAGAGCAGGTTAGCATTAAGTGTTTGTTTTGTGTTTTGTTGTATTTTTTGTTTCATTCAGTCGAGACATATCATAACACGTATTTATAACATGTTAATTAACAGTTCCACTCGTTTAGCCGTTTAAGCAAATTACAGAAAACAAATTGCAAACATATATTCCGGCAATATGTACCTCATAATACGCTAAGATACGTGAACATTAATGTGTGTTTACAAAGCAATTATTTCTTGGTATCTTTTAAATGAATTGTTCTGTTAAAACCACGCATAACAGGACAGTTTAAAAGCATTTGTTTTAATATTCTGATTTGTTTGCCTCTTCCATATTGGTAAGGAGTAAAATAGTTAAAATAATTTACTGATATTTGTGGCCACACTGGTTCACGAAAGGAGTATTTACATCTTCTTTTTAACCTCCGCCTTACTCGGAAGATAGCACGTGTCTATTGAAACTTAAGAGAACAAGAGCTGCTTGTAAAACCGGCATTACTCATCGAGGTCAAAAGCAATCTTTAAAACATCAAGTTTGGTGTAGAGTGGATGAAAACTATTGGACTTACAGAGCGAGTACGGCTAAAAAAGGGCAAGTTAGATAATTTAAGGGACATAAGGCTGCAGTTCCTGTGGTGATTTGGTTGCTTATCAAACTTTACATGAGATATTCTGCCAACAAACATTTTCCTCAAGTTTGGCCAAGATCTAATGAAAACTGTTAGGGTTAGAGGGCGGAAACGACTAAAATGTTAGATAAATCAAGAGCCATAACTCAACATTCATGAGCTGATTTAGTTGGTTATCAAACTTGACCAATGTATTATACCCACACACAATTTAATTAATGTTGATGATGACAACTGCTGGAGAGCAGAAACGACAAAAAGGCCAATTTAGATAATGCATTGGAATTAACGCAGCATTTCCTGGGGTAATATGGCTGATTATAGAACTTGACTGAGGTTTTATGCCCACAAACATGTTCACGAAGTTAGGTGATGATTGGATAAAAACTGCTGGAGAGCGGAAACAAACGTGGTCTACCGATCGACTGACTGACCGACATAAGCAATCCAATATACCCATCATCTTCGATGGGGGCATTATTATAATGGTAGAGAGTATTGAATGGAAATTCGGAGTAGACAGGTTTTATATATGTAGGATATGTCCTTTATTTTTGATTCCAATCTACCATCCTAACCAATCACACTTATTTTACCAGATTTTGTATGTGATAACGACATTTGCTTGCCCGTTTACCAGACCGCATGTGAATAAATTATATATAAAAAAAAAACATCAAATGAAAGTTAAATGCAAAACATTTCTTGTGTCTATATTTGTAGTCTACAAATGTGCAATCGGCAGCGATGAAGCGAAGATATATGTCACCAACTACGAACAAAACAAGATCACTACACTGACGAAAGATGGAACACTCGTATCAACATTGGCTTTGCCTGGATGTACAAACCTTACCGGCGTGCACGTCACTGAATACGGACAGGTGCTTGTGTTTGCGTTTGGGAGCAACGACATTCATCAAGTCGACATTGATGGAAAACAGCACTTACAGACGCTGCTACAATCTGGGAACGGAATAACCAAACGTGGTTCCGTCCTATACAGTAAGGAAAAGGGTGTGATCATTGTTGGACAAATATCCCAAAATATACATGCATTCAAAATACGTGAATGATATAAATAGCCTGCAAACCATTTAAATGATTGTTTACTTTGAAATGCTAATATGTACATATATAAAGTTATATACAGAACGTTCTTAAGGTCAAGTTATTACATATTTTGACTGCTGTATGTTTTCTATGATGATTTTATTTTGTTAGTTTTTTTCTTTTTTCGCCCTTAATAGCAATCGGAACTATACCATTAAAATGACTGGGTAATAACAAACGTTTAAACAACGCTATATTCTGTTTAGGTTCATTTGCTGTTAAATCGTTTCGATTCTTTACAATAAATTTGTAAAACTCATTTGAAATTGTTTACAGGAATTAAATAAAACACTTTCATTTGTAATTTATTGTGTTAATGCTTTTAAAAAATTCTGTCCATTATCCGTTTTGATTTTGATTTTTGGAATGTCACAGCATTTGCATATTGCTCAATGAAGCGATGAAAGTCTAAACGACAATGATGATGACTCGTATTTAAGAATGTGAACGCGGTGTTTTACAGCTCTAACGTTAAATCGTCCGCCGTCTCCAGGAAGATCGTGTACACTGGTACACTGGTGTACCGACAGTATAATGGTGAACCAGCTTCGTGGACTTTAAAATTGGCAATTATTGTAGCAGTTTATTATTTGTACACGATGCTCTTTGGTTTGCACAGTCTTCGAATTCAGAGCAGTCGCTCGTTTGCATGATCTACATAACTCCATTGTGAAATGTTTTTTCACTTGAGCCGTACTGCAAATAAAGCACATTTTAGCTCGACTATTCGAAGAATATATGAGCTTTCATACTCGCCTCGGTGTCAGTGTCTGAACTCGATTAAAGTGTATATTTTGTTTCTTCAAACTACAGACGTTATTCAATTGAAACTTGGATAATACCTTTGTCATACATTCCAGCATCAGGCGAAAATATTCCCCATGTTTTGTATTTTGGTAGGATTTATGCCCCTTTTTACATAGAACTTTAGGTTTACCAGGTAAGTTTGTATTCAAAAGTCTTATAACAAAAGTAAATAAAGTATGCACTATACACTTGAAATATATCTTTGTCAGCAATTCTAGCATCAGGCGCATTAATACCCATAACTCTGTTTTGTATTTTAACACAGTTATATCCCTTTTTTAGCTCGGCTTTTCGAAGAAAAATAGTTGAGCTATTGTTTGGTTAAGTTTTTTGGTTAAGCTTTTTGTCAAAGTCCATTTCTCAAAAACTATCAAAGGTATCCGTTTGAAACTTTCAAAACTTGTTCACTATCCAAAGGGTACTTCCAACATGGCAGGTAATCCTGTAATTTATATTTCCAGAGTTATCTGCCCTTGTGTGGGCTTTCAATTTAGCTTATTTTGACATTTTTTTGGTAGTTATAAAATTTCTCAATAACTATCAAAGACATTAAATTGAATCTCAGTGTGCTTTTTAATAGTGCTGACACCATTCTGCAGACAACATCGAGGAGTTACGGTAACCCTTTTTAAGGATTTTATTGGAGTTGTTACCCTTTTTCAACTTACAATTTTCCTTTAAGGTCAAATTTCTCAATATCTATATGAGGTATTGACTTGAAATTCAAAGTACTTGAGCGCAGTGATACACTTATTCTGTAGACATCAGGAGGTGACTCTATCGGGGATTTTGCTTGAGTAATTGCCTTTTTTTCAAATTAGAAATTTAGCTTTAGGTCAAATTAAACAATATCTGTAAGAGGTATACTGACTTGAAACACAAAATACTTTATCACAGTTGTGAACCCATTCTTTAGACAAGATGAGGTAACTACCGATATATCAAGGATTTTGGTGGAGTTATTGCCCTTTTTTCAACTTAGATTTTTTTGCTTTATATCAAATTTCTCGATATCTACAAGGGGTATTGACTTGAACTTCAAAATACTTCATGACAGTTATAAACTTATACTATATAAACAAAAGCCTAGAGTACTATCAAATATGATAAAATTGAAAATCCAGCTAACAGTTGACTGTATATACCTATCTTATATAATTTTAGTAGAGATTTTTCTAGGGATTGTGGTGTTTATCTAATGTTACTACCTTTATTAATAAACAAGTTTATAATTCTAGTTTCCTTTCTCCTGTCCATCTCAAGCAATGGCCCCAACTGAAATACTTCGAAAAGCCCAGTGCGCTGTTCTCTGGCAGCTCTTGTTATGGCGGTAACTACAAATAATTTTAATATTCCTGAAGTATTTTCTGAGGCATTCACATAACAGAGTGATGTCTTTGCAGAGTAACGTAGTTATATAGCGCAATACATAAATATGCCGCTTTTACCAAAATAACACTACACGTACGTAAACAGTTAAGTTATATTTGTAGTAAATGATACTCTATTTTAAAGCTAGAAGTAACAGAAATATTCGTTTAACAATTCGCTCATAATTATATTTAGTTTGCTAAATGATACTACCGTTACAAAAATATATCGAGTTATTTTTGCCATAAAGACGATTAGGCCTAAAAAATATGTTTGTTTCAGGCAACCTGCCCAAAATGTTTTTTTTTTTTTTTTTTTGGTAAATGGTCAACTTGAAGATTCTAAAACTGAATAAATATTCAAAACGTATCAGTAATATCCTTAAACATTGTTTATAAGTGGACACTATAAAAAAAAACACTTATTTATCAAAAAACACATTTAATTATTGAAAAAGGTACATAAACCAAAAATAAATCTGAAAAACCCAATAAAAATGTTCTAGGGTCGGGCATTTTTTTAGGGTAGTTCTGGTTACCTGGAACAAGCATATTTTTTTTTACGCCTAATAGAGAAACAACCCGCGTAAAACCATGAATACCGTACAGTCCGACAGCGACCTCTGAGACACCAAAGATCAGCACAGTCCATTTAATAGTGGTATCAATGCAATTGCTATTATTAATGTCCGTTTAATTTGCCATTCATTTCAAATACAGTATTTTTATATTGATAAACAGAAACTAGTAGCAAAGGAAATATAGTCGAGTGGTATGCGCTGAAGATTTTTGACAGGAATGCAAGTCTTCATCAGTGAATGAATTAAAACTGTCAATTCATTTTGACATATCGCCATTCCTAACACAAAGTGAGGCAGCTAGCGTTGACAAGGAGAGAATAAACCTCAAAACCGTCCTTGTGACCTCGCAGCAGTCAGAAATATGTGGTCGGCATGTACTGGATTCTTGTTGTATGTAAAGTATGGCCTGCTTTATTTCCGACTGAAGAAATTTTAGCCAGATTGTGCACAGATGTTTTATCCAACATCAAACAGTCAGTGTCAAGACAATGCCACACATTGTTGGTCTGGACATCTGATTAAGGTATTTTTAAGTTATTAAGTAATGGGGTATCCGACAATGTTATTTTGTTAGTTGTTTTCTAGTTTCATCATATATAATTTGTAGGAAGATAGTGGTGTAGGCTAACTAAAGGAGATGTTTTGTTTGTCTTATTGCGTTGGCTCATGCAAATTTTTAAAACAAATCTATAAATTTATTAAATTAAATCAAACGGGTTCAAATCTGGTCGGATACTGAAAAGGTTTTATTTTTTATTGCAATATATGAAGTGATAATATTTTATTCTGTTTTTTTTTCAAGTATTTCTTTTGTGTTTTTGTTTATTTTTTGTGTTGTTGTTTTTCATTTATCAATTGCATGAAAATAATAACATTGACAAAATAAAAAACCATCACGCCCTGTAGTTCCTGTATCGGTCACAGCTAGAGTCATCAGCATCCCCTTCACTAGCGGTGTCCGTCTAAGAGTCATCAGCATCCCCTTCACTAGCGGTGTCCGTCTAAGAGTCATCAGCATCCCTTTCACTAGCGGTGTCCGTCTATGAGTCATCAGCATCCCCTTCACTAGTGGTGTCCGTCTAAGAGTCATCAGCATCCCCTTCACTAGCGGTGTCCGTCTAAGAGTCATCAGCATCCCCTTCACTAGCGGTGTCCTTCTAAGAGTCATCAGTATCCCCTTCACTAGCGGTGTCCGTCTAAGAGTCATCAACCCCTGTATCTGACTCCAGACTTATAACTTACTAAATATACTACCTTTATAATTTTGAAATTAA
Organism: Congeria kusceri; assembly: GCA_027627225.1. Lineage (NCBI taxonomy): Eukaryota > Metazoa > Mollusca > Bivalvia > Myida > Dreissenidae > Congeria > Congeria kusceri. The sequence goes on along the minus strand of CM051028.1, from coordinate 16,186,286 downwards.
GTTTCAACAGCAGGACTTGAACTAATGTCCATTGGTTACAAAATAACGCGCCGCGCTTATCCCGCTGTTATTCATATCGTATCCTATTTGTATATATACAAACACCAGTGCAGTGAATGTTCATTTCATTGCAGTTACCTCCCGTTTATGTTTTAATAGCAACAAGGTTTTGATAACTTTGCAGAAAAAATGAATGTATGAAGAAAGTTAAGCTCCGCAGAAATGTCGTATTCTGTATGATTCATTTGATTTGAAATTTGCACTTGCTTACAAGTTTATTAATATAAATCGAATACCACCGTCCTAAATGCAATGTAATTATAGTATGTTTAAATTTACTTGATAACGATTGGACACTAGGACTCCATTTACTAAAAATGGGGGGGAATTTTCTGTAAATAGACACGTTGCAATTGTCTGTGTGATAATCGGCTGATTAACCTGTATCGATTGATCCATGTTTAGACCGATTCTCGCTTAAATGTTACCGTCTTAACGTAAGCTCAGGCCATTAGTGTATATATCTAGTTTACTAAAATGTACATAATAAAACCTGCGTTTAAGCAATCACTCGGGTCAGGTACCTGATAACGATTAGATATCACGTGATTCATATATACGTTGCCACTTTACGCATGTATTTTCGTGTGATCGTTTGAATTATTATTACGACAATAAATGTGTGGATTAATTTGTAGTTTTATTTATACTGCAGCAGTCGTAACTTTCACTCAGAATTGATACTTTTTTCAATTGGAAGTTAACAATTCAACACAAAAGGGGTCAGACCAAATACCGGATTATTGCTGTTGTTTAAGCAAACACTCGGGTCAGGTACCTGATAACGATTAGATATCACGTGATTCATATATACGTTGCCACTTTACGCATGTATTTTTCGTGTGATCGTTTGAATTATAATTACGACTATAAATGTGTGGATTAATTTGTAGTTTTATTTATACTGCAGCTGTCGTAACTTTCACTCAGAATTGATACTTTTTTCGGAATGGAAGTTAGCAATTTAACACAAAAGGGGTCAGACCAAATACCGGATTATTGCTGTTGTGCCTGTCAAGAAAATGGCGTTAATAACAAGGCTCATGTTTACTGCCAACAATGTAATAAATGCTTTTGCAATGACTGCTTCCAACCGCACGGACAACTGTACAAGAAGCACGAGATCGTGGGTAGAGAGAATATGGAGTCATGGCCTGTGGGTCAGGCCACGGTTGAACGGCTAGAACAATGTAAAGAGCACCCAGACAAGAAAGTTGAGTTGTTTTGCGAGGATCACAGCCAGCTGTGTTGTTATCAATGTCAGTGTAACTTCCACAGGTATGGTATATTGATCCGTACCTAATTTCAAATAGTATATAGATTAACGTTTGGCACAGAACACAGATGTTTCACATATGCTGCTTGACACAATTACAAGTGTACTTAACAGTTGAGTTCAGTCGTCAATTGTATGGTAATATAATATTCATATATTTTTAAAACAAAAAAATATGTTTTATTTAATAAAATATGTTTACTTACTTGTATTTTCTGTCATATTGCGTTTATCTGACCTAGTTTTTCGATTGTTGGCGGAAGCCAACGGTCTTTTTAGAGGGTAGTTTCCAAAACAGGTGTCGCGGAAAACTACTTCTTTTCTTTGCAGGCTATAAGTCAGTAAATCGAAACCAGAAAGGGTCCTTCTTCAAAACAGCAACATTTCACACCTGTTTTCTTACATTTTAGTTATTTAAGATAATGTACGAAATATGTATTATAATGTGTATTTCATGTGATTTATTACAATTACAGTTTCTAAAATGTCAATTTATTACAAATGTAACTTTAAATTAATGACACCATTACATTCGCTATGCTTGTATGTATAGAAATATATACCTGAGTGTCATGGAATAAGACCACCAAATTAATGCGCCACATCGATTATTTTTGACTCGTTCGCAAAAGTGATTTTTCTGAGTACCGGTTCTAATTCTGAATATTTTAAAAACAAATTACTGAAAATTATTAATTGTAAACTGTATTATGGACAATCGAGAGCCATCGTATGACTTACTTTTGAGTCACCATACGTAAATTTGGAACGCATGAGATATGTGCTTTATCATGTACTTGATAAAAATGGAAACATTTGGGCCTTAAAACAATTAATTATTTGGGCCAAAAATATAATTTGCACTTTTTGCTGTTATTCCATTACCTTTGTACATGTAAGAATTTGTTTGCATTATTGCTAGATAACAGTTTTCGCGGACTATTGTCTAAAAGCGAAACCATATATGATCATCAGATCATTGTAAACATACGAAAATCTTAATACCCCGGTAATAAGTACATTCAGAAAATACTCTATTCGGGCAACATAACACTGCAATATGTTTGCTATATTAATTTACCAGTGATTATAGAAACCACTAACCCCATGTATTATTATTTATTCTATCTAAAATTATCGTTGTTAAATTACCCATAAACAACGCAAAAAGAAGTTACTATTCTGACCGGAGCATAGTAAAAAGTAGTTCCATTTACAATTGCAAAAATATATGTCAAAAAATGTTGGAATTGAACCAATGTTCGCATTATCGTTGTTTATCGGCCAATAAACAACTCTTTGTTGTTCTACTGCGTGTCTATTAAACAACTCGGGCTAACGCACTCGTGGTTTAATTCCTACGCATCAGAACTTCAAATCGTTATTTATTGGCCGATAAACAAAGATTAATCGAAAATTATTTCTTTATTTAAAGCCGCATTAAAGGTGAAAATGGTCAAATTTAGAATAAACGATTCAAACAGTCATTTAAATGTCTGGTACAATTGTATGATTGTGTGTTTAAGCTTCAGCTATACCCTGGGTTATGAAACGCGGTCTTAAGCCGAATATTCACCGTTACTTTTCGTAAACTAATAAAACACAAGTTTTGTCGTGTTTAAAATGTCAGCAATACAGTTGAATTAAACCTTGTCAAATACCGTGACTTTTAAGAAAATGTAAGAGTGTTTCGGTCCTTATGTTTAATTGTATGTGTTTGTAAAATATTAATTAAAATCCTAATGGTTGTCACAACTTGCAGCACCTAATATGTTGCTTTTGCATATGGCCCTATTAAGGAACCCTATCGACAATAACTTTGGCAAAAGTAAAGTTCATTTAAAAACAAATTATATTTAAATGCATGAATCCATTTATGAGTTTATCGAAAAATATTGAAAACACTACAAAACATACATGATAGTTTCCATCTTGGTGGTACCCTTCCTCAATATTTTGCGCCGTTGATCATTAATATCTTTGCATGACTTGTTTTGCATTAACTGTTTTTAAGAAAATTGATTACATGCGTTATGATATCAAAACAATGATAATATATGTTATATAAACTATAATTAGTTCAAAACATCGTTTTTTTTATTGACAAATAACAAAATATAGCGTTTTTTCTGCATTTAATAGCTGACGTCACAATTAATTTGAATTACATAGTTTTATTACAGTATTACAGCTGTTCTGCGCGCTATATTATAATGTACTACACATTTAAATAGAGAAATACTTGTAAAGCATATTAGAATAGAAATGTTGAGGAAGAAACAACGTGTTAAGGTTTTGATACATAGGATTTATCCACGAGGGCTTTAATCGTAAGAACGATAAATCGATGATTTAATCGTATTATTATATCACGGTATTCGATATTTTGTTTACAGAAACTGCAGCAAGATTGGTTTGATTGTTGAGAAATCGAAAGGTATCCTTCAAACCAATGACTTTCCAAATCTCTTGGTGGACATTAAAAAACAACAAGAGGAGTTTGAACAAATAAAACATGAGCTCATCGATGATCTTCAAATTCTAAATAAATCACACATCGGAGCCCTTGAAAAAATCAAAGCTTTTCGCAAGAAAATTAATGATTGTTTTGACGAACTTGAGAAGAAAATAACCGATGAGGTAAACAAGTGCTTAGAAGGAGTGCAAGAGTCCTACAAGTCCGATATTGACCGATGCACAAAGGCTGACGAAGAGCTGAGTTATCTCAGTGGTGCCATAAACACTCTAGCCACGGAAAGTGAGGCATTGTCTTTTATACTACACCAGAAATATAAAGAACTCACACAGTCTTATCAATCCATCAGAAGAGAAGAGAAAGTGATCACATTCCATGTGAATCGAGATATAGAGATGTCCATATCAAGTTTATCAGTCTTGGGCACTATTTCTATCGGTAGAAGGAAATCGGTCGGTATATTAGTTGACCCTAACGAAAATATAATATTAACTGGAACATCGAAATCTTATCAAGTGAAAATTGCGAGCGATTCTATGACATGTTACATAACCGGCATCCATGAATTTCCCAATGGAAACATCGTTCTGAGTGACAGAGATAACCATAGGGTCAAGTTGTTGGACAATGGATACAATGTTGTCTCTCATGTGAACTTGCCTCCTGGACCGGTCTGGGATTTATGTGGCATTAACACTAATGAAATAGCAGTCACAACTGATGATAAAGCAACAGTCCACAAGATTCACTTTTGTAGAGTGACTGATGGACAGATAATTAAGTTCAATACTCTGAGTTTGAAGCATTGTTCTTTTGGAATTCAATTTGCAAAGTTGAATGGTTTCCTGTACGTTACTTCTGGAATAGCCATTTACCAATACAAATTGTGCGGTGAGCTCATAAGGATTCTTCACGTAAATAACTCCTCTAAACGAGCAGGTGAGAACACCAAATAACATTCATTCGATGAGTCAGTTATGCTGTATTAGATATGTTTATGCATAGCCCTGGCAAACAGTATGCTTATTTTTAAACGAATTGAAATGTAAATAACTTGTTCAGAAAAAAGGGGTTTCAGACGGAACTGTGTGTACAATCAGATTATATACTAACGATACAGGTATATGTTAACACGTTTTTGTTTCAGTCTACAAATGCACAATCAGTCCAGATGAAACGAAGATATATTTCACAAACCATCAAAATAAATCAATAACCATACTGACCAAAGAGGGACTTGTTCTGTCAACTTTGACCTCACCAAATTGCAAAAGTCCTACTGGTTTACATGTCACGTCAAAGGGTCAGGTGCTTGTTTGTGCATTCGACAGCAATACGATCTATCAACTGGCCAATAATGAGAAACAGTTACAGACGGTGCTCGGAGTAGAAAACGGAATAACTAAGCCTGGATCAGTCTTCTACAGTTCAAGAATGGATGTAATAATTGTTGGTCAAAATACTGGAAATATCATTGTTTTCAAAGTACAAAGAAATGCCTAATATACTTATTGAAAACGTGAGCTTCTAATACTTAAGTGTTTGGATTATATATACGTCATTTTATTGTTTTCGTCTTCTACATGGTTGTTTTATATCATATACTATTTATTGTTTTACGACAGTCTATATTGTTTATTGACGGTAATGAGTTGTATATCCATCATATGCATATTGGTGTTAAAAGTGTATGTAATTCGTATCACTGACGGTTATCTGTTCTGGAGTCAGAGCTACCTGTGCATGGACTGTCTAAAGTGTTATGTGAAACGTTTGTTTTGGCATTTTTCAAATTGTGTCCATTCTAAAATATTACTTGGAGTGGTGTTTATAGAAAACTGATGGCGGTAAACATATATTAAAACACATCAGCAACCATCACAACAACAAAAAAATACTCGACAAAATACTAACCTTTTTTTGGTTTCACGTATTTCATTATATTTCCTATAAATTTCAATATACGAATGCACATTCGAAATCACGAACGAGCTCGTCTCCGAAACCCACGAAAGTTAGGTTTCGACGAATATTATTGATTTCATAGAGTTTAATATTGTGCGACAGTTTTAATACTCGTATTTTGTCTGTGCGTGTTTAAAAAAAAAAGATATTATTTTTCTAAACAGTGTATTAGGGCCCCGCAAATTTTGTGAGAGTGCCCTATCGTAATCTGTCTGTCTGTCTGTCTGTCTCTGTCTGTCTGTCTGTTCGTCCGTCCGTCCGTCTGTCCGTCCGTCCACATTCTTTATGGTTGTCCTTCATAAATTCAAAAGCGTTTAAGCTATTAACTAGAATACTCGTAGGTGGATATATCTCATTTGGGAGAAGTGCAGCGCACAAGAACTGCTGCTCTGTGCTTCATAAGTTGCCTTTGTTAATTGATTATACTTCATTTTACTGGGAGCATAACTCCATAAGAAGTATTTACTTGAATCTTCATAGGTGAAAAGATCTCACTGAGGAGAAGTGCAGTCCAAAAGAACCGTTACTTTGCACTTCATATTTGTGTTGTTATTGCCCTTTTTTAATGTTTCATACTTCAATTTTGCCCAGAGCATAACTCTTATCCAATAATTTACGAGGTATTAGCTTGTAACTTCATAGGTTAATAGATCTTATTAAGGAGAAGTGCAGTGCACAAGAACATTAATGCACTTCATAATTCTGAAGTTATCGCCCTTTGTTAATTTTCATATTTCGAATGGAATACATAGGGAAAATTCCTTGTTAACGCAACTCCTCCTACAGTTTCACCTCACCTTCAAATATGCTATCATTCTGGGCCCGTTGTCACTCCTATGTCCCTGACGAACGATGGAACATTCGTGTTAACATTGGCTTTGCCTGGATGTACAAACCATACTGGCGTGCACGTAACTGAATACGGACAGGTGCTTGTGTGTGCATTTGGGAGCAACGACATTCATCAAGTTGCATTGATGGAAAAGAGCACCTACAGTCGCTGCAGCAATCTGTGAATAGAATAACCAAACCTGGTGGCGTCCTCTACAGTACAAAAAGGGCGTGATCATTATTGGGCAAATGTCCTAAAGTATAACTGTCTTCAAATTACTGTGAAATACATAATATACAAACTAACGACTGTTATGCATTGCCATGCTAATATGTACCGGACCATAATAATGATAATTATGCATAACGTACTTTTCCTTGTTTGTCATTGATTATTTGTGACTTATAAATATTTGTTTTTTTTTCTATGGCAAATTTTGGTGTGTGTGTGCGCACGCGCGTGCGTGCGTGTGCGTGCGTGCGTGTGTGCGTGTGTGTTTGTTAGTCCTTATCTGCCATCAATCGTGACTATAATTAATACGTTTACCAGAATGTACCGAGTAGTTACATCTCACAATTCACCGATGACGAATCATGTAAACAAGTTTTTTTTCATCTTCTCGTAAATCGTTTTTATGTGTGTCCTTATATCACTTACATATCAGTTAAACATTGACAAATCATTACGCAATATGTTTGACGTTGTGCGAGTAATCAGTATATGAATTCAATTTTGTCACTCATTAGATGTTTAATTAATTGAGTAAATAAAGTGTTTCAGAATTAGGTATTTACGTAAATGTGCGCCTTATCTGTTGCTTTTTTGCGTCGCCTGAGAAGGAGACATCAAGGGGCTACATTGGCGGCGTCAGAGGCGTCTGTGACGGCGGCGGTGTCTCCTGTAGTTTGTGCAGACTTCATAAGTTTTGTGCAATCCTTCTGAAACTTTAGATACGTACGTATTAGTAGGCATAAATGAAAGGTTAATTTCTGTTTTCGGCATAATTGCACTTATCTTACTTTTTTGTGTCGCCCGAAAAGACGACTTATGGGGGTTACTTTGGAGGCGTCGGCGGCGGCGGCCTCCCCTTTTGTATTTTTTTTTTGCAATCATCGCGAACGTTTGACGGCAATTGATACTGTTACATGAGAGGGCTCACTACATCGTTTTCCGAGTTAACCCAATAATAATAATAATTCGTGTACTTCCAATTTGGACTAGTTATGTGAACAAACTCAAATAAATTAAGCAATACGAAAAGCTGATAATTTCAACTATAGACAATTCCACAAATACCAATCATATGCAATTTTATACACTCATTGCATTTGGATATCAAGTGTTTACCGGTAATAACTATTTCACACAAAAGAGCACGTGGTAATGTTTGTGAAATTCGATGAATGGAAAGTAAGCCTTTAACAATAGATGGGGAGGAGTTTAAACTATTCGTGGAAAGACCTGGAAAGGTCTATTACACAATAGTGACTGCTATAAATCCTTATTATATGCATTGACTAGCGCTGGTCGCCGAATACCCATCGTGTAAACATATCTTAAGTATTCGCTAAATAATTACTGTACATATGCATGATATGGAAAGGAATTTATAGAAGATTTTCAAAGGTTTTCCGATCAATAACATAATTGTGTGTGTTATATGTCACTTTGTACAAAATAAAGTGTGTTGTCTGAATGTGTGCGTGCGTTATAAATTAATGCGTCCCTGCTGCATCTAAAATTGAAATAAATATACCGTGTGTTCACATAGGTTTAGGTTGGCAACTTAACAACAAGTTATTTATAGCCGTTTTCGAAAAATGATATCGGCGTAGCTCGGTCGTGGTTTATGTATGGGAAATACGTCTTCGCGGAGAATTTTAAGTTATGCACAAATGATACATTCTGTTAGTTGATTTGATCAGCCAACGGAACTTGTTCACATGTTTTCCAATATCTATTAAAATACCTCTGTCTTAAAATACTCTATCACTGTATAGTACATGTGCCTATAACGATTGTGTAAAGTTAACTTGCTGTACACGATTAAGCAAACCACTCGATCGGGTCAGGTACCTGATAACGATTACATATCATATGATTGCTTTATTTTACGCGTCGCATATTGTGGATAACAACCATCATTACGTGGATTTATTTGTAAATTTACCTATAATGGAACAGTTCTAATTCATAATGGAAGTTAACAATTCAGCTCAAAACGGATCAGACCAAATATTTGATTGTTATTACTTTACATGTCAAGAAAACGGGACAAATATCGAAGCTAATTTCTACTGTCAACAATGCAGTAAATGCTTCTGTGATGACTGTGCCAAGCTCCACGGACAACTATACAAGAAACACGAGGTCGTGGGCAGAGATATAATGGAATCATGGCCTGTGGGTCAGGCCACGGTTGAACGGCTAGAGCAGTGTAAAGAACACACAGGCATGAAAGTGCAACTGTATTGCGAGGATCACATTCAGCTGTGTTGTTATCAATGCCAGTTTATTTACCACAGGTATGGTGTGTTGATCCATGTATTATTTGAAAAGCTTTATACGAGTACATGTGTATATATATCGCTTATTCTGCAATTAATAACCGGCGAAAAATAGTTCCTAGTTTGATGCCATTCGTTCAGTGTGTTAGTTTTTCATCGTTTAAGCTGACGTTGTTATGAATCTGTTCATTTTTCTTCGCTGTAACATCTGTGACTCATGTACGGATGTTTGGACGACAGTTCGGGGAGTCATATAACACTAAAATGTCTGTTTTAGTTCTAAATGTAACCGAAACGTTTTTGCAGCTCGTTAGAATCGAAAGTTTTGTGGCACCTTAATTATCGGGGAATAAACAACGGATATTAGATCTGATAAATAGTTATTAAACCACGATGGTTTTCAACGGAGTTGTTAAAAACCCGTCCGTAAGAACGTTATTATTATTTCTTAATCATGTGGTCATTGTTTTCAATACATGTTTACAGAAACTGCAGCAAGAGATTGATTACTGAGAAGTCGAAAGGTATCCTTCAAACAGCAGACTTCCAAAGCCACCATGTGGACATTAAGGATCAACAAGAGAAGTTTGATAGACTGATTTATGAACTAAGCAATGATCTTCAGATTCTAAAAGATTCACATATCAAAGTCTTGAAGATATGAAGTATTTTCGCAAGAAAATTATTGATTATTTGCAGAACCTAGAAAAGAAAGCAACCGATCAACTAGATACATACCTTGTTAATGTGCACGGTCCTTTCAATCTGTTATGGACCAATGCACAGAGCTAAACGCAGAGCTACACATAATCGGAGATGCCCTTAATACTATAGCCAAAGGAAACGAATCACTGTCTTTTATACTACATAAGAAATTCCATGAAATTTTTCGGTCTTATACTGATATCCAACGAGAGGATAATCACATTTGTTGTTAATGCCGAGATCGAGAAGTTCATCTCAAGCTTATCAGATTTAGGCATGATTGTTTCTGGCAGTAGTAAAACAGTCAATAAAGTAGTTGATCCTAACGAAAAGATTGCAGTACCTGGAGATTTTACATCACACAGTGTGGCAGTAGTGGGCGATTCTGGCCAAAGTTACATAACCGGCTTTTATGAGTTTCCCGATGGAAATATCGCTCTTAGTGACAGAAACTGCAAATGAGTCAAGTTGTTGGACAAAGACTACAAAGTTGTCTCCCATCTAGATTTACCTGGTTGTGCTTGGGATTTGTGTGGTGTGTGTTCCAATAAGATAGCTATCATAGTTGACGTCCCAGTACACGAGGTTCATTTATGCAGGGTTGCTGAAGGACAGATTCAGAAGGACAAAATCGTGAGTCTCCAGCACATTTGTATTGGAATTGCATGTGCGACGAGGAGTAGAAATGTGTACAGAACTTCAGGAACAGCGTTGTATCAGTATACACTTGATGGTCAGATCGTCAAAGAGCTGTACAATAATCAATCAGCATTATCAGGTAACAATGGCAATTGGAATGCGACATTTTAATGTCCAGTATTTGCTCTGTTATTCATAATTTACTACTCTATTATACTAGTATCCAGTCTCTATTCTTTAATACTAGCTTATATCCAGTCGCTATACTATTATGCACACTTATGTACTGTCTCTATATCATATGTACATACGTTAATGACCAGCCCAGTGTCTATACTATTATATTAACGTGTGGCCAGTCTCTATACCATAATGTATAATCTATGTGCATTCTGTACATCATTATTATACATCATTATACATAATTATATTCAGTCTCTATATTTTATGCATACTTACATCCAGTAATAATAATATTATACTTATACCTACTTGTGTCCAGTATATTATTACACATACATACGTCCACTGTCTACTTATGTCCAGTCTCTACACTATTATACATGCGTATGTCCACTCATTCAACTATAATACATAGTAGTTTACCATGTCTACTTAGTGCTTTTGATAACAACTTAACTAAAAGAGAACTAGTATTCCCTAAATTCAACAATAAAGGGTCATTTACCCCAACGTAGGCACAACTATTAATATTCGTATTATTTTTTATGCTTTAAAGATGCTTTAAATATGTATAAATGTTGAATAAACAATTGTTATTCAATACTATATCCACTTTATGTACCAGATTTCCATCCACATATACTGAATTTATCATTTTCAAATTAAATAAATGCAGTTTCGACAACAGAAACAATTTTTGGCAAGATTTGTGAATGAGTACTTGTACTCCCATTTTTTATTGTTAAGGAGTATATTCAAAATTGTAAATGAGTACTCAAAAACTCCTCTTATGATAAGAAGATTTTTTGAGTACTCATTTAAACTTTGGCATATACTCCTTAAAAATTCAAATAGAGTCTGGAGATCCTGTAGAAGACAGGGCTCTAGCTAAGACTTATCTAGAGCCCTGTTCTCTACAGTATCTCCAGACTCTATACTATAATGCTTACTTATATTTAGTATCTGTGCTATTGTACATCCCTATTGTTTACATTATTATTTTTTTAATGCACTATGAATACACCCTGTGCCTTGCTGTATATTCAAATAACCAAAATCACATGTTGTCTTCGCTAAAATCAATAGATAAGATTATTATAGTAAACGCAGTATTATTACATTTTCTCTACAGTGAACAAGTGTGCATTCAGCCCCGACGGAACAAAAATATATGTTCTAAACCACAACGGGAGTGAGTTAACTACGCTCTCCGAAGAAGGAACTGTGTTATCAACAATTGTTTCACCTAAATTCAAGCTCCTTACTAGTGTTCGAGTCACAGACACAGGACAGTTGCTTGTGTGTGCATATAATGGCAACAGCGTTCATCAAATTGACAGTGAGGGAAAGGAGATAATAAATGAAGTGATCGCGGCAGGCCAGGGAGTAAATAACCCAGGATCCATTTTTTATAGTTCAAATAAGAAAGCGCTTATTATTGGACAATTCACCAATTATATCGTTGTCTTTAAAACTAAATGATGTATTTTATTTCCAGTATTAACTTTTTTTACATATATAACATTCGTGCCTGTATGTATTGAGTTTTAAAAATTAAAGATTTGCATTTTCTTTTGTACACTGCCTCCCAACAGTAGAAACTGTAATACATATTATTTGTAGATCTCATTATCAATTTCAATACATGTAATAAGTAAGCATACATTCCGTTTAGCAGTATAAGCATAGCTAAAATTGTTCATACAAATAACGACAATTGTATTTTATATCCTTCAAACGAAACAAGTCAACTATAAAAGATGCAACATTCACTTCAGCATTGGATTCGCCTGAATGAACAATAACTGGCGTGCACATCACGGAAAATGTGCAGGTGCTTGTATGTGCGTTTGGTAGCAACGACATTCATCAAGAAGACATCGATGGAAAACAGCACTTACAGACGCTGCTATAATCTGTGAATGGAATAACCAAGTCTGGATCCGTCTTCTGCAGTACAACAAATGCTGTGATCAGTGTTGGGCAATATATACATGGGTGCGAAATACAATGACATACATGTCATGCGAATTTATGTAACGGCAATTAATATATTCATGATTATGTTATATACATCCATATACATCTACATCTAACGTTCTGGGCGTTCTGCCATTGCTTGTTTGTGATTGATGTATGCATATTTTCCCTTGTGTATGTTTCGTTTTAATTTCTTATCAGTTATCGTTACTATATATACGTTCACCAGAATGTTCTGAGCAATAATATCTCAAAATGCAAGTATGTGCATTAGTTCTGTTTCATCTTCTGAAAAATCGTTTGATATTTAATAACTATTCACATTTCAATACATTTTTGAGGAATACAATAAAATACTGTGTTATTCATTATGTTTATGGTTTATTCACTTCTCGTTCAAAGACAGATGAACCTTCAGATCTATTGTCTGTCCTTTCACAATATTAATTTCGATTTACAGTCACTATCTTAACATCAAAGAATTAACATATTGCCCATTGCAACGACAGGCGAATAAGGAAAATGACTCGTATGTAAGTAAGTGAAAGCCGTGATCTCCAATATCAAACAGGTGGCCAATCAGTCGAAATTAATTTGTTGAAGAACACTCACATACAATTCTACAATTCTGATCTTCAGGAAATTAGGTTTAGCATTAGCTTAAATAAACGCGAATAATGACTGAAAATATATAATTTTCCACATTGTACCCATAGGAACGTTGATTGTTATTGTTAACAAACGAGATTTTTCGCGTATGCGCACTGACTGCTTGGAAAAAGCGCTGGTTACAGATACAGTAAACATGCATAAATGCATGTGTTTACTCGATAAATCTATCAGAATTTCTGAAATGTATATACAAACACTACAAATAATATAAAAATAAAACACCCATCACATACCGACTTTGGTATATAATAAACTAAATTAATATATAAAATGGGCTGGTCATCTAACAAAAAGTCTCAATGTTTTGAACGAAGCTATAAATCATCCGTTAAATTTCATTAGACACGAATAAAATAACTGTTATTGTTAAAAATGATAATGTTTGCTACGAATCCTGATAATTTGTACCAGAACAGTAATGATATGAATGCACTGTGTGTGCTAGTGTGTGTTATTTTTTTACGAAAGAAAGTGGCAGGAGGTGTATGGTAACGTACAACGAATGTATTGATCAGCCATGTAATGTCAACCTTAAAACAAACCTGTAGCTTAATACTTGTTAAAAGACAATATTTAAATATGATTTATTATTTTCCTAGCACATTGGAATACAAAATTAGATGATTTCATTACTTAAGTTATAATCCGAAAAAAAAGAAACAACAAAAGGCGTCTGTAGTTAATTAGCAAATATTAGGAATGTAAATTAAACTTCCTAAATGTCTTACATTTTAAATCATTGTCTTTATTTAGCGCAACAAGGTTCCAACGGACATTGGTTCCTACGCTAGTTTTGATATAGGCGGACTTTGGTTCCTACATGATTATGACACCCCGTACACTCGTTCCTACATTATTTTGATAGCCCGGACAATAGTTCCTACACTATTTTGACAGCCCGGACATTCGTTCCTACATTATTTTGTCACCACGGACATTCGTTCCTATATAATAATTAATATGATACGATGGTCATTTGTATATAATTGTCGCAGATATTAAGCCATTCTGCAGATATTGGAATAAAAATAAACATAAGAACAGCGTATGTAGTCGATATGTATTTATTTCATCATTATTATAAATGTTATCTATATATAACATGCATAAACACACACAGAAGGAACACCCGCGCACCAATAAGCAAATTTACATCTACATATAATCGTATCGGCTTTCCCCGTGCAGCAGGGTGATACCGGACAGATAGCCTACTACCCAAGTAACAAGGTCGAGGAAAGCCCCGGAATCTTTAATCGCAAGTGGATGAGTCGAACTACTGGAGCAGTCGAACTGACCCTTTCAGACTACGCCGAACAACGCGAATCAGATGATTTCAAATTCACACTCACCATCAAAAACATCAAAAGGCATGACGAATACTATTTAGAATGTCTCAATACAAATTATAGTTTGACAACACATGACGTAGACATATATCCAGGTATTTCATTTTGCCTTATCCGATTATCAAATACATGCATTACATAGTTTTTTTCAGTAGCAAGTGGTACATACAGTAACGTCTTTCTCGAACAATTTATTTTTCAAGGTTCCCCCGAGGCAGGTTCGAGGTGCACAGTAGACGACTGTGTTGATTGTCTGTGCGTCAAACCTGGTGATACAATAAACTGCACCTCGTATAGTCCCAACGTGTCGATGTCGATTGGTGCAAACAATATTAGTTTACAAAGGAACCTGGAGACCTTTCCGTATGTTTATTCATCCTCTGGTGTACGTGTCGATGAACGTCATCACATGGCGACGGTTTCGTGTCTCGCTGCTATTCATTATGGGGATCTTGTTTTCAACACAAGCGCTTTGTTATGCGTTTATGGTAAGATGCATAATTTGTACAATTAAACGGTGTTTTTATCAAGCAAACACTATGAAGACGTGAGTCCAATTAATGAATTTCAACATGTTAATAATTACAGTGTATATAATGAATCGACATCCAAAGTTCATGACGTAAGAATATGATCAATGTCAATGTACTTTTTTCAAAATAACCTTATTGCTATATACCGTACTATTTAAAATCGTCAAGAAATATTCTATAATTGAGGCTTGTCGTGGGAAACCCGGGCTTAATGCAAGTGCGTAATGTGTCGTCCCGGATTAGTATTGGCATTCAGCACAGGCTAATCCGGGACGACACTTTCCGCTTTTATGGTATTTTCTGTTTCAAGGAAGTATCTTCTAAACATAAATCTGCACAGGCTTATTCGGGACGACACTTAACGCACATGCATTAAGCCCGGATTTTCATATGACGCGCCTCATTATTTTATCATAAGTATATTAATAACATGTAATGTACTAAAAAGGACCACAGATAAGAAGCATACGACAGACGCACGTTAGCAACTCGGCGGGTGAGGCAGAAATAATACTGGACTATGAGATCTACGACAAGTCCTTTGCAAACCTTACCTGGATTGACGAAACCGGATTCGTCAAATATAAAATGTGTTTTACCGTGACACGATGTTCTATTCGTATTACTAATGCTGATTTGAGATTGTCGAAGGAATACTCTTGCCTGGCCGTAAACATTCCTGGCAAAGACGTACAGACTGTGATAATAAGCACGAAATAAGGTATTTGATATTTCTCAAGAATGCATTTTATTCCGGTTATACTTGACAGGATATTGTAATGTAAGATCGCATTCTTTTAAACGTCATAGCACATCATTACATTACATTGTTGGTTGTCTAACAGAATCACTTGGTTAAAGTATTACCTTTGACCTATTCATGTACATTGTCACACGAAATATCTTATTCGACGTAAGTATAACTAACAATCAAATGTAAATATACTTTTTTTAAATTCCTTACAGCCCCGTCAAGCACTACCAATCTATTTGCGGGGTCATGGATATATATCTGGACTGGTACAGTGTTAATTGTATGTGGGATAGTTGGCACGTCGATCTTCTTTGCCAAAAGTAAGTTTCTTGCTAACGTTATCTGATTAAAACTTTTCTTAACACAATATTTGCATATATTTGGCAGCTGTGTCTAAAAAAAGTTACCATTAATTTGTAATAATTATATGAAATTAACTTCAGGATGTTACCAGTCCAGTGTAGAAACAAGAAGTGGTCCACCGTACGTTTTACGTGTTTTTATGTGTGTGTTTACTTCATGCATTGATAACAAAACAACTTTCCTCGTATATCCGAATCACTAAAATCGTTATGTAGTTTGTAATGACAGCTTTTTCTTTAAACAAAGTACAACTGGATATTGTCTTCAATCGCTTTTTGAAAGTGGTTCGTGATTTAAACGTGTTTCCTACTATTGGTGTTTGTACATTTAGATCTATTTAGATTTATTTCGTAGCGATTGCTGATCAATGTTTCGAAACTTTGTTACAGACTTGGCCAGAACAAAAATCTTCCACAAGGTATTTACATTTTGATTTTTTTTCGTTTAGAAATAATAACTTTCTAACAATAGGATTGTTTAAATGGTTGGTGCTTTTATATGCTTGTTCGTAATCGACAGTAAGTGAACTGGAAGT
Source organism: Congeria kusceri (assembly GCA_027627225.1). Classification (NCBI taxonomy): domain Eukaryota; kingdom Metazoa; phylum Mollusca; class Bivalvia; order Myida; family Dreissenidae; genus Congeria; species Congeria kusceri. The sequence goes on along the minus strand of CM051028.1, from coordinate 16,169,457 downwards.
GAAGTTTGAAGAGGACGAAACCGTGTGCAGATATGAAGAGCTCGATCCAGAATGTATGCCTCCATCAGGCACTTCTGAGGCACAGGTATATTGTATTACATTCTTTATACGTGGACGTTTGCCTTTAATGTAGATGTTTAAACAATAGTAAACGAGCCATTGTCTTTGGTGCTATTAATTAATGCATATAAAATCTTATAGTGAGTTAGCGTCAAGCACTGGTGGATTATTTGCAATCTATAAACATGTAAACCACAATTGTGGTATATCTTACTATAGGTGACACTGGGTACTGTGGCGCCGTATGAAGACTTGCTATTGTTAAGATTCAACAATGATAATACTTACAATGGGCTTCAAACAGCGGCATCTACCTACAAAAAGGCTAAATAAGAAATTGAGATTTGCGATTTGAGTTTGAGTTTCTTTCCGCAAGCAAAATTGACATCAATCTCATGATTTTAACTTGCTATACGAGTTATTCAAACATGATCGGTGATTATGTGTTAAAATCCTTTAGTTTGTAATTTGCTGTAAATGAGTTTTAAATAACTTTCATTCATTGAACTATTCTTTTTATGCGACTAGACTTGGTTCATTTTAACGTCTGCTTTTGTTTCTCAGCGAAATTATAGTGTTTTGTACAAATTAAGCTTGATGTGTTTGTTTATGTCAGAATAAGTTCCGTTTGTTGTGCTGTTTTTGTTGAGAATAATGCTTACAACATTATTCGATTCCGATATTTACTGTGTTGAGCTCGGCAATAACAAACGGTCGGTATCTATGATTTCGTATTGGTCCTGCAATGACAAACGACTGAGTAAATATGGCGTCGTTAGTTAAATTGTTCATATTAAATGCGACTGATAATGTACATGCATATGGAATTTACGTTAGAGCCGTTAGTTTTACTTAGTGTATGTTGGAAATGTTTGTTTATGTCGTAAATTGAAGTTTATATTTATATAGTGCTTTAATGCTAATGGTAAATCCCTCTCTGAGTACGTATCTTATAAACGGGATCACAATTTATGTCTGTATGAACATTTAGTTGTAAGTTTAAACAAAATATAAATAACTTGAACTTGTACATATATATGTAGTTACAGATAATGAACACATTCGTTGTTTTGTGAATGACTGATTATGTATTATGTATAAATTGTATATGTTGGACGGATTGGTTTAAATAAAATGTATTGAAGTGTTTATACTTCACGAGGCCAATGGTCACAATTAATAATCACTTAAACTCACTTCAAACGAAACTGAAAGCATGTGTTACACCTTTTTTTTTTCCGTTAATCATAACTCGAGATCGTATAGTGGTTATTTTTTTAAGGTCTATTTTACTACGGAAGATGGGAATTTTCTACTGACGAGCCCTACACCATGCGTCACGTCACGTCACGTCGTATGCCCATGATTTCTCTAACTCACTTCTACTCTCACTACTTGCGTTATTATGCACTGCATTGTGAAACATTTGTTGCCGTTTGGAATAGGAATATTACTTCGATTAAAATTACTTATTTAAAAATTTAACGGAACGGGTTTTTAACAATTGCAACATACATATGTGCACATAGTGCTGATAAATGCATTTCAATGTACATGCAACCATGTGCTGTTTCGATCAATTATTAAATTCGCTCAACTTCGATATGATATCTTATAAACATAATCGATTGTCCGCATTCCATAATTTTCAACACAAAAAATTCAGACGAAGTGTCATAATATTCGTGTCTCTTATAATTTATGAGCGTATCAACGCACAGTTGCACAGAGTGGGACCTAATGCCCGTCAGGAAATGATGCAGAGTCACTACGTGTAGGTGAACAGCTGATAGCTGATGTTGCGGAGTAATTACCCCGCGAAATTTCACGCAGTACGCAAGTCTACTCCGCACTGACTCGCCACTGACTCGATGGCCAAAATTCCGCAAATCGCGAAATTTGATTCGCCCGAGCCGTACTGTAAGTGTTTGAAATTGATAGTGCTTTTTTCATTCTGTACGTCTGCAATTAATCTATTCAGGCATTCCCAATCCATACAAACCACGTCACAATTTGTGACCATACGAGTTGTTGTGGTTGTTATTGTCGAGACCTAATTAGCGGGCTATCTCAGGCTCTACAAACATCCCGAAGATTCCATAAGACAAGTCCTTTGTTGTTTCCAAGTAATTGAATGTCATACAGAATTATTCGTTTCAATCATTCGTAATTTGAAATTGTCAAACTACTACAACAATTTCAGTGATCGTATAGTGGTTATAAATTAATAAATAGTTCTTATTTTCCGGTTCTTTTTAAATGTAAATCATAAGAAATTATTCACATTCACAAACAGTCACTTTGAAAATTTTTAAAATCCGACACAAAGTCTCCGTCCGCACTCCCCTGACGCCGTTAACTTGGGAATGTACTCGTGCGATTTCGATAGATATATATGTTTAATCCACTAGTGCTTAGTAATGCTTACGTAACCATCGCGATGCAACAGGTGCTCTTATGTCGACACCCTGATATATATATATATATTAACGTATGATTTAACTATCCTGTAGGTTTGGCTGCGTTAAGAATTGAAAATAAACAGTCAATTGCTAAAAACGCTATTTCGAAGCGTTCATAGAGCAGTGAATCATAGGTTAAATAATTAAGAAGCGTCTTTGAAACGGATCAACTGCCGCGTGCCCTAGGAAAAAGTATTACAAATTATCAGCATGTAAAATCACATGTAAATGGTGTAATGCGTGTTAATTAAACAACAATTCGTCGTTGGTTCACCGGTGCGTAGGTAATATATGCTTGTTGGGTATAAAAAGTTGATTTAATCAGTCGACTGAAAAAAGGTTTATTCTCTCGGGACAACATATAATACAACTTCCCTTATACGTCTACAAATAATACATAAATATTCACCTACATATTCAATTGTGAAATTATGTCTAGACAATATAATATAATGATGTTAGTTTAAACTTTCTGCAAATATATCTTCTTTTATACAACATAAGATTTGTAAAATATAAAATTAAAACAGCTTTGTGAGTACTAAAAGACGGACCACGGACTAGATTTATAAAACAAATTATCGAGTTTTCCAATCTTAATATACCAGTTACACCAATAACACGTTTAAAACACGTGATATTGAAAAAATTCTGAATAGTTCTTCAAAAAAGCTCTACCTGTGAAATAAAAAGAATTGAGATTTGTACAGCGAATTACCTACTTAATTAAATGTGTGCGTTAAGGTCCAATTTTGGCCTCATTTTGAAAATTAACGAAATTTATATCACTGAATAGGCTATTTGTCAATTTTTAGGATCTTATATTATAAAAATCTGACAACCACACATATGTTTACGCCACAATGTCAAACACGACTACTGTAAATGCGTTCTGACGTAATTTGACGTTACTTTTTTTTTTGGAGTTGACGTCGTTGTATATTTTTTGGCGTCCCGTTGATGCGTACTACTCGACTAATCACAAACACACGTCCAACAAATTCAACTCATATACTGATTAAAAAAAAAGAATTGCATGTAAAATTAACGATTTTGTGTTGTTGCACGTTGACAAGTCAATGACTTGCAATATTACATGGACAATTCAGCCCTTTCCGACAATCCCGCATTTTAGAAATTAAAATTAAATTGTTGTGCTTTTTTATAACTCGGATCATTCTAAAACAGGCAAGGATATACTATTTAATAAAATATTAGTTGAACTCTTACGTACGGAAATTTTAATATGCGTACGTCACATTCAAAAAAAGAACAACACATGATGCTGTAAAGAAGCGGGCGTACCGAGTATGGTGTCCGCGACAATTAATAGAAGCGGGCGTGCCGAGTATGGTGTCCGCGACAATTAATAGAAGCGGGCGTGCCGAGTATGGTGTCCGCGACAATTAATAGAAGCGGGCGTACCGAGTATGGTGTCCGTGACAATTATGTGGTTGACAGTATCATGTTAGTGTACATTATATTTCGCATTCTAATGTTTTTGGTGTTGAATGAAAATGCAAATTTTGTGAATTGTATGTGGTTTGGTTACAAGAATATAATTATATCGGTTTCAAACATGTATGTTATTTTATTCAAATAGCGGGATGTGATTTTATTGTGAACTGTTAATTAATCGCTTCTCCGTACGTATATAATCTGTTGCTCTCGTTACGTATGAGAGCATTAAATTGAAAATAAATCAGAAGTTGTATTCTCATGTATTACAGTTTAATTTGAATACAAATATTTTGAGGTTTATATTTTTTTAACAATTTCTTTTATATTGATATATAATCGTGAGGATTGAAACGCATATAATCGACATAAGTCCATATGTGGCTTGCATTGACTGTTGGTCCATGACCGTCGCAGTTGTTTGTTGTTTTCTTGTTTCTCATGTTCTTTAGAGCGTGACATTGGAACTTGCGTTTAGAATTTGAAAACAACTATGGGTACTTACACGTGGTGACATTTCCCGTGCAGAAGGGTGATGTCCCGTGATGTCTGTTCTTGTCTCCCTATAATGAACATCGCAATTTGCGTCAATAATGATACTTTATAAACAATTCGTGTTATCCGCAAGCAAACCTGGCATGTATCTCAAAAATGCAAATTTTTATATGAATTTTATATAATGGGCAGTAAGTGATAATATGTTACCACTCACAAAACTTGTAATGTGCTCTTATGGAGCTGATTCAGTTTCAAGTGTCTATCATTCATAGAATTTCGCAGGTCTCAGTGTAATTGGTAATAGTACAAGAACATAACCTCAAATAACTATATTGATTGGATAATTATTTCTTGGTATAGCCACTTAACAACGAACCGCTGTCTTCTTAATAATTCCAGTAGTTATTATTATGTTTCAAATTCATTTCAAATGCAGATAGTGCAAGAAGTATTCGGCTCTCGTGGTATATAAGCTTGATTGCAAGTCTAGCTGCTGTGTCATGTCGCCCTTACCATTTATATCATAAGACGATGTAATCCGTTTAATTCTTCTGCTAACTAATAAAACATGACTGTATTCATATTTAATAACTGTTTACTTGTATTAAATTACAGCGACTGTTTAACCATTGTACACGTTTACTTCTGTTCTACTGAGAATGTTTGCATCATATATCATTGTATTCTATAGCACTGAGATATAGAGAATATGAGGTGAGTGTTGGATAAAGATGACATTTATCATACGAGGCTTAGACACAGGTGAGCGAGAAGTTTTATCTGATTGCATAAAATCATGTTAAAATATATCAATATGATACATAAGAGTTAGCTAAACATCCTAAATAATAATAAGATAAGACTGTAAATCGAATGAATTACATTAATGGTCGATCTATTTTGTTTTATTTATAGAGTGCGGACAAACAATTGATAGTGATGCTCTTGAGTTTTAAGTGAAGTTACGAAGTTTATGCTAGAATATATTTAAAGATATGCACATATAAATTGAACTGTGATTGTGTTTTGGTAAGCATGCACGCCGACTTATAGAATATCGATACCAAATAATGTCTTGTAAAATTAACTTCATCTTGCGTTTGATAATTTAACAAAGGAAGTTGTCAATTCAATGTTTGGTCTTTTTATTTATTAAGGTGTACTAGACTTGATGTAGTTCAACAACAACATCACACCCACGACGGTATAGTCTCATACATTAAAATGTCATGATTATTTGTTAATATAAATCGTTTTAATATTTTAAAATTATAATTTCTACCATTTCATAATTCGACGAGACAAGATAAATTTCACGCATTACCAGTCATTTAGTTGAGTTCATCTAGAGACAAAATCATTGTATGGGTTTTATTTTGCACAAATGATTAAAAAGTGCATTCATTACAGGTTTATTACAATTGTTCCTAAATCAAGAATTTCTTATTTCGTAGATGATGACGATACTTGCAATGACATCGGCACAGGGATGATAATGAATATTGCTCTGATAAAGGTATATTTAAGAGAATATATACTAACAATCACAGATATATCTTTTAAAATGTATTTCAGGTTAACATGCGCATTACTATATTTGCTTATTTTACTACTGTAACCTTAATATTCCATACACTGATCTGTGTGTTTTGACCATCTTAAAATACTGTTTTAGATTCGACCACAATAACTACGGGTCTCAAACGGTCGATTAGAGATTTTCCCACCACAAACACATTGCAAAAACCTATCGGCGGATTCGTTCATGCCGTCATGGGTTAACCCACGTGGTAAAACAAAAATAACGAGGACCGACACATACTATATTATTACAATCAGTCGTTTGGAAGGTACATAACCGTCAAATAATCATAAAATGTAATGTTCTCGGCATAGATAGATGCCTTGTTTGGGTAGAACATAGCATAATACAGTACATGTAATCGTTAAACATATTTTTAGTAGTACGATATACATCGTTTATTTATATAACATGATAGGATTTAGACAAACTCGAGAGAGACATAACCATGAGTAAACTGTATGAATGACTCGCGGGTGATTTATAATCAGTTCAATCCCAACTTAGAGATTATTTTATTAGTTTATAGTAATTACAATTGCCTCATTAAATGTTGTTCAATTAATGGTGCATGCAATGTAATATAGCGTTAGTTGGTATGGTTTAACATGGTAATATAATTTCGCCGTACTTAGTAATGTCGGATTAAGGTAATAACGAATACATGTAGCTACCATACGTATATTCTTTGTACCGAGAGCTATTCAAAGTTGAAAAACTCTGGTTAAAAACTGGCGCACAATCGCAAACAAAACAATATGTAAATAAACTATTGTAAATAGTGTTCATAAATATTTCAAGTAATTATGTTGTATATGAAGTTCCAGGACGTAACTGCTAAGATTTAAAACAACATCATTAAACATTGTCTTAGTGATCGGATCGTAATTGTTTTCCGTTGCCACAGCGGCTCATCCCATTGAGGAAATGGCATTATCATTGAGGAAATGGCATCTCATTGAGGAAATTGGATTGACTGCTACTTTGGAGAATTTGTTGGGGGTGAGGGTAGGGGGTCTACATCAACATCATCTTCTGTACAATGCGATATTTTTTGCTCGGGGTTAGGTGGGTTTTCTAACGGAAACGCTACAAATTAGTATTTTAATCATAGTATGTTACCGTTGATTGAAATAAAAATAAAAATATGTTACGTATTTTTACGTGAGTGGACATGCATTCTAAATTTTGAATTTTCATTCAGCATACAAATAAGAAAATATAAACGTTTTGTTATTTCCTTACACAGACAAATCATTGTTCAAGTGCCTGTTCAGTGTTCATGTTTATTGCTATTATCCCGGTACTGCTAGGCATTGCTGATAAATCATCGATATCAGGATACTTAGACGTAATTGCCACTACCGGAAGTGGAAACGCACGACCGGGTTGATACAATTGCAAGTGACGTCGGTTTCGCTACAGTTTAAAAAATTCGTTTTCAAATTGAAGATATTTTATAAAAGATATCTATGCAAATAAAAATGCATCAGCTTATCATCTTTTGTTTGTACTATTTACGTTTTTAAAGCATAATAGCTGCTATGAAGATAATCAGTAAAGTCATGAAATCGTACACAATTTCACAGCGTGTCAACTTTTGCATTCTGATGCTTTTAATGGTAATGTTTTTTTAGATTATTTGAATATTCAAAATGAATAAGGTTTTTAGACAAAACTGTATTTTGTGAGAAATATCATCCCACAAAGCCAGGCACTGTTGTTTTTGCGGGAACGAACAGACACGAAATGAATACCCACAATGTGTCGTAAATTGTTGAATTGAATAATTTCTTGTAAAATTTAAACTATTAGACATCGTTCGCCTTTGCAAATGCGTACTATAATTGAAACCCATTTAAAACAGCAGTTTTAAAAGTGTTACTTTCCTTAATTCATTGTGTGTTTTTTTTTCAGAATTGAACGTATGTGAGGAAGTTAAATATTGGACTCGGGACTACGTCTCATAATTTTTATGTTCGTGAGTTTCTACTGAGACATTATGGATTTGTTTAGTTATTTTGTTTCATGGATATTTGTTATTTTGTCTGCATATGGTAATGTTATATATTTTTTTATTTCGTCAATAACAATGTAACCACAGCTCTTGCTTACATTTTTCTTCACTTTATACAATGAGGTAACAACAAATCAAGTTCAATTTAGGACATTTTTGGTTTTATAAATTTTGCAAATGCTTCATTTATAAATGTGTTGAGAATATTGTAAAGACTTTAAAATAATAACCTCATCTCTAACAATCTCAGCAATTCGGCGGCTATATGGAAGCGTCCTAGTGCCACAGTCTAAATTATTTTTGTATTCCATTATCTCGTAATTAGGAGAAGTCCCAATTATCTCCTAATTAGGAGACACAGAGTCCTAATTAGGAGATACCAAGTCCTAATTACGAGATACTTTGTCTTAATTAGGAGATTGTATCTACTAATAAGGACTTAGTATTTCCTAATTCAGAGATACTATCTCCTTATTGTTTCCTAATTAGGAGATAATAGTCCTTACGAGATACAATATTACCTCCTAATTAGGAGAAACCACGTCATTAATAGGAGATACTAACTCCAAATTAGAAGATTATACGACCTAATTACGTGACACTTATTAGGACTTGGTATCTCCTAATTTAGTGATACTATAATATGGAAATACTATCTCCTAATTAGGACTTGGACTTAGCTTCTCGCAATTAGGATTTAGCATCTCCTAATTAGGGCTTTGTACCTCATCATTAACGGATGCGTTAAACAATTTTTTAAAAGAATATTAGCCTTAAAACTCTAGCCGTTTCTATGGCAATGTTTAAGACATACGTTGATGTCCAACCTACATATTATTCTTAAATTGTTTGTTGAACATTATGTAGCTAACAACCCTGGAAAGCCGACCACATTTGGAACGCTTTCGGTACTCAGCCCTACGTTTGCTGGACGAGATGCTTTCATTCGCTTATTTCTGCCGAACGGGACAATTCACATAGACAAAGAAGCAGTAATCCTTCCTGTGATGTTGGCCAATGATACAGTGTCCCGGTTAAAAAGCTACCAGTTTGCTATGCCTTCCGATGCTTGAATATTATGGTGGAAGCTACCACGTGTAGAAAATGCACGGATAGAAGCTTATTACCACGAAGAAATATACAATAACGTTTGCATTGAATTACAAGGTAATTGACAAAAACCTGATTTTTGTTTTCGAGTATCGATTACTTTAAAGTGTATCATCTATACGTGTTTTGGCCATTAACCATTTTGTTATTGTCTATACACCTTATACCAATACATAGACCGTTGTGTCTACACCGGTCTTGCAGACCTGTGTACTCACGCTCTAAGCATTATGGATATGCGCTACTTTCCAGCGTAGCTCGCTATGGTTGATTTAACATCGCATTGAGGTTAGATACCAGTAAATCAATGTGTTTCCCTCCGTGTTACATTCGAAATATTGCCTTTTACTAGCGTTCCTTTTTTCTTCTGATATGAAAAGCATTTAGCAATGTCAGACATGCCTTTTGTGGTTATTTATAATACCTTCTGTGTGTTAAGAACGTTTTGGTGCATTTCTTTGGACGCTAACTTGAAAGATAAGCTTTTGGTGGGTGTTTACAGTGGAATGGGGCTTTTGTCGAAATATGACTGTCGAAACCCTAGTTTCTACCGGGCCCGAGGTTATACAACTCTTGAGATCAATCTCCAAGCTCAAATCTCAACTCCTAGCTCAACCTGAGACTGAACTCAGGAAATCTGAGATTATAAAAATATTACTCTGAGCTCAAACTCAGGCTGAGCAAGAAATCCTGAGATTGGTTGCTACCTGTCTCAGAGTCGATCTCAACATGTAAATGTGACAAATAATTATTTAAACAGTGATGATATCAACTGTTTGATGATAAAATCAACATGAAACAAATGATTAACATATATAGTTCTATACTTTAAGTATTTTACAACAGTGAAATAAAATCTAAATTCCAATTCAACCATTAAACAGCACACCATAAAATTGCATGTTTAATGCATTTATGAAAGGTCTTACCTTTATATCTACATAAAATATCCATTGTTATAATTGTAGTGTCAACCCTATTGATATTCACGTCGTTTTTGCAACAGTGTAATACACATTATTTTAAAAATAATTGCGTTTACCCTGTTGCAACCATTTTATCTACACATGAAAATGGAAATAATCGCCAAATGACGCAAAATAAATACGTCATAACAGCTTAATACGTAACACAATTTTAGATTTAAGATTTCATCATGGTTATTGCAATTTTCAAGTGTAAATTAGTTTTTGTGACCATTGCCCTTTTAAAGCAACTTGTTTACTTTATCCAGTGGTTATAAGCACTGTTTTCGTGGTTTGGTAAGTAACTTGGACAAAAAAAGAAGCCGCTGTAAAAATATACCACTGTTTGCACAAATGGGTTGCTTAGGGCAACACCACGTAAATATGGATGGCCGAATAGTCGCTTAAATATTAAACTTTAAACTTAAAAAATCATCTCCACTGAGTTTGATCTCCAAATGTTTAATAACCTCAAACTGAGCAAGAATCTCAGCTGAGCATGGTGATTGAGCTGTGAGTTGAGTTTTGAGCTGAGATTAATGAAAGTTTTATAACCTTGGGCCCCGGTGTTTGCATTCAGGTGTGACGCATTTTCTAAGAAGTAACATGCCATATATTTTTATTGCATTTTTTGAAGAGGAAAGATTCACCTTTAAACTGACAGCAAGCTTGCACAAACTGAAATCTGAAAGTTCGCCGTTTTATAATGGGACACTATGGGAATTGGATTTACTGGCATATAACCTTGAATTTTTACACAAAACGAAAGTGAAATTAGCTTTTTATAATAAACACGCTATACAGCGTTAAACAGGAACTACTGATATTGTATTTAACTGAAATATATTCTACTATCAGTATTAACTTAATATTAGACTGATTAATGGTATCAATAAAGTCATTTCATGAAACAACTTTGATACGCGGGATTACTTTATGCGTAAGCACATTTCGCCGTTTGGGGTTAAGTACAGAGGTTTGGCGTGTGACGTCATTCTCTGTGTATAGAACGATACATATACGTTATTATGATTTCGTCCTATATTCTATACTGTTATTAAATTGTGACATGATCTATAAATTAAACGTTTATGATTGGTGCGTGAAACTTTTGCTGCAGGTCATCATTTTGGCAGTTGTCATCAACGACTGTGGGTATCATAATATTATTCCTTTTCTACTGAACATTGTTCGCACGTAATAAAGGGTAACCCGGATACACTTTCCTATCTCCAGTCAACAGCAAAATGTATTCAGCTTGTAGTGTATTCCTACGCGCTTAAGAGATACACTGTCCAGAATGACACTCAATACAAGAGAAATACACCTCTACTCACCCGAGGTTCTCATCGATAAAAACGTCCTGTTGTCTAGTTTTACAGAGATCCTAACTTATATTAACCCTCACATGACAGAGTAATCGATAAAGGTATAAACAAGATCTTCCTACCACTCCATTTCAAACATTTTCAGTTAGCGGGCTATTCTTTGTGGATTGACTTTCTGTTATCAACCAACACAGATACGGTTTATTCATCAAATAAATAATCTTTTTTCATAAATGTCCGTTGGATCGTTATTACATGTACAATTGAACGAAGACTACATACATAAATTTACTAAAACATTTATTTTGGCCACGATGTTCTCCATCCACAATCCGAGTACATTCTAGAAAATTGAACAATGATCAATCTCACCGGTTCCATACGAGGCGCATATTCCTTACACTTTTAGATATAAAGTTTATAAATATAATCCATCCAAAACACAGAAACACTAAAAATTGTATTCCGATTGCATTAATTTTAAATTCTAACACACGTGCGTCCTAGTTTGTACACTGTGTGAACTGAAAACTCAGATGCATGACGTAGGCATGACATAATGCATCTTTCCAAACATCGATATCTGGTTTAAAACAAAGACGGATACAGTATTCATGTAATAATCTTATTCGTGTATCATACTGACATCAGCAAATCGGGCTTTTAACATTTCAGTATCGTTTTTATGTAAAAGTAATTAATAAGAAGAGGACTATTTTTTCGGGTAGTACGTATAAATGCAAGCCAGTTATAAGGTTCGAGGATGGTCATAAAACATATAATTGAAAGCTTAAACCTGTAAATAAAGTGCTTTCAAAATGTAATTGAGTAGAAAATAGGAGAAAAAGAATACATGGTATGTGCCAGGAAGGTAAAAGTTTATCTGGTTCGGCCCGAAAACAAAAATATGGCTCGCTAAACCTCGCCCTATGTTCATTTTCAAAACCTCACCGGATAAACCTTCTCCATCCCGGCACCTAGCATGTATTATCTATATCCTTTTCCCATTTTACAGGGTTCAACAACGACTGTGGGCATCTTTACATTTTTTTCTCATCCCACGCAGTCGGGGAAAGGCGCCCAAATTGCCTTCTATCCTACACAATCAGCCTTAGAAACCGCGAAGTACGAATGGTTTAGTAGAGACAAAGGACAAATCGTTCTGCCACAAGACGCATACGAAGAACGAGTTGAAGAGCCGAATTACAGACATATACTTTCGCTGCATAATGTTACTACATCAGATATATATGTAGTATTGTGTCGGTTCCCCAACTATAGAGAATTCACAATTCGTGTTAAACCTTTTGCCGGTAAAACAACTTTACTTTGGTCGTCTTCCCTTAACGGGTTCATGAAATTGCTTTGCAGATATTAAACGCAAAACTATTCATAAATATCGACACAAAAAGTATGTAAAGAATTAACTCTGTTTAACATCATTGTGACTATGCGTAATACGATTATGAACAAGTATTTTGTCTTATTTTGTCTTTATGTTGCGTTATTAACTTCTACAACTATGTACTTCAAAGCTATTTACACGATACTTTTAACTAATACTTTCATTGGTTTAAAGTCCCTTATCCTGTGCCCTATTTGTCCCACTCGGTTCTGCTCTGACTGTCTGTGCATCTTCCCTGATGATGTCATCAGCTGTACGACTCCCAGCAGAAACGTGAACTTGTCAATTGGGTTGTAAACGTTAGTTTTCGGAGGATCGAGTCCGATGGTAAGGAGTATTCGTACATTCCCGACAACTTCTCTATCGACGACACATATGACGAGGCCGAACTTACATGTACAGTGGGGACAGAAGACAATCAAACAACTATTACCATAAGTTGCGTGGTTCTTGTTATTGGTAAGCACACTATATGTCTCGTTGAATGCAATGACGTATACGTTTTTATCAATTAATATTACATTACCCAATATTTTTACAATTCACGACGCTTTATCTAAACTGATGAGTAAAACCGAACTTATTCGCAGAATTTCGTATTTTTAAGAAATGTTTCATCTGGACTTAAAAGACATATATCCTCTGTCCAAGTAGCTTCAAAAAGAGAAAACAGATTTGCTTCTGTCGAGGATCAAATCCACGGCCTCCGAATCAAACGTCTGAAACGCTAGCAGCTAGACTAAAGCGGTCAAAATAGGTGATAGAAAGTTTGTCAATTTGCTAATCCGTGAATAAGTCCTTTAAATAAAAGCTATAATTATTCACAGCATAGGTAATGTTTTATCTCCCGACTATTGCAGATTATCTGCTTTGGATAATATCCACTTTCAGCATAATGATTATGTTTGTATACAAACATATTTTATATTCGCATGTCAAAAAGGTTGATAGAAATACCGATGCAATACGATTTCTAAAACATATATGAGGCAGTTTAACATTTTAATTGTTTTTACTTAGCTTAAACACACATTGTCAATAGTGCATACCATTGACGCGTTTAAATGTTATTGACATTCGTGTCATATCGTTGGTAATATATGCGTATATGCTGTTCCAGATAATCAAACATATTTTGGTTTGAGCAGTACTTCCAGATGTCAAAATAGAGCAAACCATACAATACAGCCAATGGAGTCAACTTGAAGTGATATTGCGTTGTAAATGGGACACCAGACCTATTGGTAATATCACATGGATAGCAATGCATGACGGTAACGTGTACATTACATGCGAAAACTCATCCGAATGCGACTTGCACGTGATTGGAAAAGACATACATCGAGCAAAGGAATACAAATGCCTCGCTGTGAACAGCATTGCAGCAGATGAGACAGTGTGCACATTAAATCCCTTTAAAATATGGTAAACAGGTGTATATGCTTGCCATTCAGACTGCTATTGGGTGCTCCAATCTACAATATTTATTATATGCTTTTTAGTGAAATATCGAATTTTATTGGTGGAATAAAATTTTATATTTTCACTGTTCGAGCAGTGAAAATATAAGACTTTACATTTTAACTGCAGTAAAAATATAACATAAAACGGACTATTTTTCCATAAATAGCATTGATCTACCAGTAGTTGTTTACAAGCCTTGGCAAATGTATATACATGTACAGTATGTACATGTGTTGACATTAAACACATCATCAAATTCAACAAAATTATAATTTAGCGACAACGACTCACACACTATGGCACTTTGTTCCCCCCATACTGGTTGGCGAGTAGTATCCGTGATTTTTTAGTAGTTTTTTTTTATTTTCAATCGCGTAAGTAATACTTTTAAAGAAAAGCATGTTGCAGTAAAAAGGTGGGCTCCTTCTGTTTACAAGGATGTAAATATCTTGTCATGACGTCATATGGTTTGTTTCCATATAAGGGGCTGCTCCAAAGGGGTAATTAATAAGCATTACTTGAAGCAATAAAATATGTACTATAGGGTAGGCCCGGCGAGAACCACCCTTGGTCTTGTTAAAACCATGACATTTACCAAGCCCTCAAGATTTTAACCACGCTATACTATTCTACATTATATTACCTTCATCATAATGATGTAATATTATTAAATTATATGCCAGATTAACGGTGATAATGCGACTATAAACATAAGTAGATGCCGGAAAATGGGTTTTTGATACCCCTTTGGCGCCCCTTAAAAATTAGCTGATTGTAAACGGGACATAACCATGTTATTTTCGAAGTAGACGCTTCCCCGGCATTGAAATCATCCCGAAACTAGCCGTATAATTTAGTAAACATTTTAAAATTGCAATTCTTTGTTAATATTTTCTTTGAGTAACCATTTTGCAATTGCAATTCTTGATTTTGTAAAGAAAATCTATTTCACGAAGAATGCGTGTTGAATAAATGGATGGTGGTGTTTAAAT
This sequence comes from Congeria kusceri, assembly GCA_027627225.1. Classification (NCBI taxonomy): domain Eukaryota; kingdom Metazoa; phylum Mollusca; class Bivalvia; order Myida; family Dreissenidae; genus Congeria; species Congeria kusceri. The sequence continues at coordinate 16,154,116 of CM051028.1, read as the reverse complement.
ACTAAAATTGCTGCTTTATGTGAATAACCTAGCGATCACCCTTGGTAAACCGAAAATAGGGAAGTACAAGATAAAACTAGGGGTTCAATTATAGATTAATGCGCATGAGCAAAGACGTGGGCGTGAATACCCCGCGGGGAGTTAACTTGTTTTGATATTATTTTTTTACAAAAATGTAAATATCTTGAAAAATATGAAGTTTTGGAGACTTCAACTTATTCTGTGTTTGGAACAGTTGCTAGGTGATTTGTGTTAATGCAACATTCAATGCTGGAGAGCTTTTACACCATTTAATATTCAAATCACGGATACTGTTAGTTCACGGATACTACTCGCTAACCAGTAACAATTTTGGAATCATTTATGACGTCATTTTTATGACGTCAGAATACACGAACTTGAGACGTGTAAGCTTATTTCGCGCAATTTTATTTATTTCTTGTCCAAAAGCATAAAATAAAAAGAAAATGTGTTGGAGCTGCCGTGGTATATCATCTTGATAGCAAGTCTGAAGTTCTTGCTTCTGTGTACATGTTTTTTTGTGAATTCGATAATAACCTTTTGTACTTATACATGGCACTTTTGACGGCACTTATGGGTTCGTTTTCATGTGAAAATACGACAAAGTAACCAGGATATTTTATACAAGTGGTTATCGTTATATTTTTATACACAATCAAGACGTTTATACAATTTTAGTTTTTGGATATTTTCATTTATTGAAAAAGTCTTTTAAAACAGGATACTTAATATTATATTTCTGTTTGACATCGCTTCGTTCACTGTAATTTTGTCTACTATATGTATGCATTTTGTTCTGAAAAATCGAATTAAGTATTAAATTAAATGTATTTTGTTCTAAATGTACAGACACTTTTTGCGGAACCAACCAGTATCAATTTATTTGCGGTACCATGGGTATGTATCTGGATTGGCGCAGGTGCTTTGTTGATTGTGTGTTGCATCGTTGGTACCTCTATCTTATTTTTAAAAAGTAAGTTGTTTTATATATCCTCTCGCTAATACTACACATTCCACTTCGCCTACACGTCTATAAGAATGGTTCCATTTGTCTTAAAAAATAAAAAAGTGTAACAATATGTAACAATATGTATATTTTCAGGGATTAGCCATGCCAGTAGACACACAAGACGTGACAAAAAGTACGTTAAGCTTTGCGCAATGTATTTGTAAAGTTGGACATAGAGATAAGTTCAAAATGACTGAGACCTTGTTATTTATGTAAATTGTTTACATGACCAGGCCAAGGCACGTTTTTTTAAATATTATTTTCAGTCAATTTCTCGACATGTAGATTAAGTTAATTGAATACCTGTAAATACTTCCTTAAAATGAAAATGGCAGAGCGCATTTGTATTAGTCTTGGTTCATTTGAATTAATTTCCTATGTATCATATTTTCAGAACAAAAAACCCCTGATCACGTTTAAAATCCATGTTACATTTATTTTCCTGTAAAACAGTCATAATCAATTTCTGCACATTTACATATTACTTCCATTGCATAGTGACATAATTTGGACCAGAATGACTGGATGAAATTTGGAATGTTGGGCTTATCTAGTTTATACGTTTACAGAAAAGTCCTACTTATATATGTACCCGTATTTGTGTTTTAATTATTGAATATATTTTATCAGAGTGGCTATGACATATTGTCAGCGAAGTTTAAATATTATTAAAACAAAATTTGCTTTTAGAAAGTAGAGTTTTGACAATAACCATATAAAAGCTAGGTTTGCTTTTGTACCAAATCTAATTGGTTTAAGGAGGTTACCCAAATGAACATGTTTGCACTTTTTAAAAATGACTACATTAGGTTCAGACAAACATATTTACATAATTTCATGTTGCTTTGATGTTATTTCTTTGCATAGTTAATATGTAATGCGTAGACTTTTATGAAATAAAATACAAACATTAAACAAAAATTTCACAAACTCTTGTTTTGCTGTTTATCATTCGAAGTGAACAATATTGTTTCAAACACATGTATATTGCGTGTAAATAACTTTGCTGCAACTTAAATATAACATCATTCTCGAGGCGTATATTTCTAATGTAAATATGTAAATAAATGACCTAGAAACTGCTGCACGTTATAGAAAACATACAATGTTTCGTTGCAATTTGTTTATAAATTCATTCATTGATTGCAATAAGTTAATTAATTAATTAATTAATTAATATTTAATTTATTTAAACACGACACGCGCAAATTGTTTACAAACAAAAAATGACAGAAAGGATAGTTTAAGCATGAGTTAATCTGCAATAACCTATGGGCATCACGCGTTTCCACAAAGTCATTCCTGGTAAAGGAGCTGATATATTTCCCTATGTACAACTGTCAATCAACGAATGCGTAACATTGACATATATTTTCGCGCATTGTACGTCTGCATTACATATTTCAGGCCTTTTAGACAATCAATAGTATTATTTAAAATCCATAATTTGGGAACACGTGTTGCTCAACCGGATGTTGAATGGGTGTTGTAACCAGAACAATTATGGTTGCATAAGTAAACAAATGCTTGTTTGATACTGTTCTTTTTTCAAGCTATCGCTGCGGGTACTTACTGTTACAACTCGTTTTAAAACGTTAAAATTGAATGGGTTTGTTTAATGGTTGATTTAGAAAATGTATTTGAGAAAACAAATACACTTAATTAAACGACCTATCTGACATAATAGCTGTTACTGACGAACCTGGGCGTCGCTTCGCATTCATTCAATTCCTGTGCATCTAAGCTGCTGTCCGTGCATTTTTCGACAACAAATTTAAAAGTACATTTTTTATTTCTTAATTAAAATTAGATAATGAATAATAGAACAGACTCCAAAAGATTGTATCACTAAAATGATGATTGTATAAACAATATATATGTAAGATACAATAGCGTTTCATTTAAATAACACGCAAAAGGCATTTTTCAATTTTCAGTTTGTGTAAAATATGTGTGCCATTGTATCATTTCACGTGAAGGTAGGACGTGCAGGTAGTGGACTGAAATGCATTAAAATCTACAAATCTATGATTGTAAGGGACACAGAGTTGATGCGTGTTTTAATGAACAATTTAATACATTTAGTATGTCAATTTGTTTTACATTTATTTACATAGGACAACATGTACTGACGTGTTGTGTCTTTACAATATGCCAATTATACTGTTAAAATTAGAAACCAGTACCTCAAATTCACATAGCGTCCCATTGTAAAGTAGCAAAATCTCCTGGCATCGATCGCACTTTTCTTTATTTCAGATGTTGCAAGTCGGGTCTCTTTGGAAAAATTATTCACTCTACGTTTGAAAATTTAAAATACAAAAATGCTTCTCCTAAGAAAATGCATCTCACTTGAATGTAGTCACCCATTAAAAACACAGAATGCAATCGCGATTGCGACAAAAACACATGCTATCTAAACATAAACTGCTTAAAATTCGGATTGCAAGTAATTCAGTGTCATGATACATCAAAAAGCCCAGGATACACGTCTTGTTCAGGAAATAACTATTTAAACAAGTGTTCTTTAGGTAAAATGTCCCTTTCAAAGGAAGAAAAACGAACTATGTAATATACCGCCTACAACCACAAGGGATTTCCCGACAATTTACTGGTTTCTAACCTTCAACGCTATCCTTTCGTGCTACGTTCTGCGTACTAGATATTGCTGCATGCTCGCACCTGGTCACTGTTGAATTGTTAGTTAGAAGGTATTTACCATAACCACTAATACAAACGGTATCTTATATGAACCGACAAACACTACATGCAGCTACCTGTAATGTATACATATTTTATGCAAATATTACTTTTACATGACCTTACAATAATTAGAAGTACGACATCGAGTGCTACAGATGTTACAACAAGCAATGAAAAAATATACACAGACTTGTCTTGAAACGTTATCATGAATCTCGATTCTTGATGAACTTACAAGCAATAGCAGATCTAACTAAATAACATGTTTACGAGTGTCGTTTAGGTTATGTTTGTTTGAAACTGTAATTTATACTATATTTTGTAGTTAGATTTACTACATATTTTTGTTATTTTCTACAAATATATTTATTACTTGTATACTTATCATATTTATGACTTGTATGGGCCATTTCAGGAAATAAAATATATGTTCCGGTATTCATATAAACAATGCGCACAGGAAACCGTGTTTGAAACAATCTTGATTATGTCTCATTACCAGACGGATTGCTGCTTCCAATATGGACGCTTCGTGTTTGGGCTATATTTTCTTGATATGGACGTTACTTCTATTGCTTGGTAGTTCCTAAAAACTACATATATTTGTTCGTCTGTATTGTTGCTTTTGTACCAACACAATTAAATGGGTACATATAGCTACATAATAAAAATATGATATGTTTAATTACAGATATACACAATAAAGAACCTCCAAACACAGTTGGAACCGTGAGTTTATTGGATCCGGTATTTCTTGGAAGAAACTCTACGTTAAGATTTACACCGTCCAATACAGATGTCAACGAATCAGCAAATGTTGAATGGGAGGCCATGATGCATGGCACGTCGTCATTTAGATGTATCTCGAAAAAGCACGTGCTGTATAGTAAGGATGAAGCTCATTACATAAAGCTGCTTCGCTTGGACTCGACATGGCAAAATGCATTGGTTCAAGTTCGATTCAATGGAGGTGTTTCAAATGTGATTAAACTTAACTCCCAAGGTAAGATTAATTAGTTTGTTTACCCTGGTCAATTATTCGTGTCTACTATGTATACTATTAGCTTGAAAACATGCATGAATTAGAATGAGCGCAATGTATGTTAATCTTGCTAGTTATAAAGCGATTGAACAGGACTATACACATCATTTGTGAGATACAGTAATAACAAAACCGCATTAAAGCGTAAAATGCACGCGTTTTTATTGTTTTGCAACGACTTTTGTTATGTTGCAATAAGTCTCCATTTAATTGATAACAGTTTTATTGCTTTCAGATGCATGCCAAACAAATATTGTATCAATCACGATTTATGTCATGAAAGTAGAAAACTGTGCAAGAGCCTTAATTTTAAAAGAAACATTAACATTATTTTAATATATATTTAAGACATAAAAAAGCTTTAACAAATTATCGAGCATCAAAATGATAACCTTTCTGGAACCTAGATCACACAGTAAGATATTTTCATTTTAAACTTAAAATTCAGAATCTAAACAAAATTAAGAAATCATGTGATCCAATGTATACACACTTCAACATTAACACGTTTAAAACACATTGTCTTGAAAAACGAAGAATTTCTAAATCGTTTTTCTTCAAAACAAGCTCTACATGTGATATATATTTGGGATTTATAAAGCAAATTACCTTCTTTATTAAATTGTATAAAATATACAGGTTACTTTTCAGATGAAAACGAATCCATTAGTGCTGTCAATAATGCCATGTATAAGTACAAAAGGTTATTATCGAATTCATAAAAACATGTGCCAATAGTCTACGCCCCTATTTGATTATTAACTATTGCAGCAGTGGATTCTAACTTTAAATTAAAGTAACATTGACATAGAACGATATTGATCGATATAAACACCCAAGGGACATACGAATGCTATGGTGTCCGCGACATTTATTTGGTGGAACGTAACATGTGTGCATGAACGTTATAATTCCTAGTCTATTGTTTTGGTTGTTTTTAAAGAAACATTGGTTTCCAATTCGACTAGGCTATGTAATCTGGCCTTTTACATCACGTATTACGGCTTCTTCCTGAAATGCATGACGATGATCTGGAATATCTACAATATGATGCAAGGTTTGAAATTTTGTGAACAAGAAGGGTGAAGCTGGCACTTGTTTTACCACATTTCATGGTGCCTCAGAACGTTGCAATTCTGTTGCTATGAAGAACATGAAACCATTGTGTACTTAAATTGAAATGACATTTTATTTAAAATTCTCTTTAATTGCTGGGTTTTTCCCTAGGTGATGTTTCTGAAGATTTTTCATCTTATATTTGTAAAACGTGTATTAACTATTGTATATAAGATACTCTTCATTTTGACATCAAAAGGTAATCAAGAAAAGGGCCAAACAAACTCGAAAAATTTAAACATTGATTTGTATCTCATAAACCGTAAACTCTTTTCCCATTTTATATCCCTTCTTACAAACGATATTATATGCCAGTGTTAGCAACATATTTTCAGTTTTGTTTTAAGAAATTGCCCTCGTGTGGCGCTTTTCGTAGATATCGTCAACGCGAGTATTGTTAATTGTAGGTGGTAAGGTTACACGAATAAAATTATATCAAAATCCAACTGTTTTTTTGCAATAACCGCTGATCCATCGTCATTGCAGTTCGTTGTTGTTTTATTTTCGTTTTCGTATGTGTGTGACTGTTTCGTGGTTCCATGTTGTTTACAGCGGTATATTGAAACTTGTTTTTAGAGTTTACAAACGACTGTGGATACTTACACGTGGTTTCTTTTCCCGAGTTGCATGGGAATACTGGACAGATTGTCTTCTACCCGAGTAACACGGTCATGGAAAGTCCCGGAAATTATTATCGCAAGTGGATACGAAGAAATACTAGAAACATAGAACTGAGCCAATTTGATTATACAGAACAACTTGATGCAGATGATTTCAAGTACATACTCTCTGTCTACAACATCACACAGAATGACGAATACTACTTAGAATGTCTCAATACAACTTCTACTAAACAAACCACAAATGGTGTAGACCTGTATCCAGGTATACGCTTTTCCATATCCTTAAACTACTTTTTGAATTGAATTGCCACGCTGTACATAATATGAATATCTTAATTAAACATTAACAATATGTTTCAGGTTCCCCTGAGATGAGTCCGAGATGTACAGTCGAGGACTGTGTAGACTGTCTGTGCGCCAAACCAGGTGATGCTATCAACTGTACTTCATACAGCATCGACGTAAGAATGTGGATTGGCGCTGATAGTGTTAGTCTACAAAGATATCCTCACACGTATCCCTATGTTTATTCGTCGACCGTTGTACGCATCGATGAACGTCATCACATGACAACTGTTTCATGTCTGGCATATATTCCACCTCTTGCATTCAACAGGAGCACCTCGCTATACGTTTTCGGTATGATAATGTTATGCATGAGGTTATCATTAGTATCCAAAACCTTATGACATTTATTTTATGTTATGCAGCATGTACTTAAAAAGCTCGGTTGTGGTAAAGTATATTTGTAACACAGTAAATGACTGGTTAGTGTGAAGTATGCGGTTAGGTAAACTTTTAGAAACTGATTACAATTTACAGTTTGTGTCATTTTAATAAGGACTAATGTTGACTCGCGCTTTATATAGCACATTAATTCAATGATATGAGTATTTATTTTAAAGTATCGCCAACGCAGCAATTTCTAAATGTACCCGAACTAAAGGAAGGTGCACATAGGAAGACAACCTGTGTTTCCTACTACGGTAGACCGCCGCCAAAACTGGAGATGAGCTTGGATGGTGAACTGGTGTCTGATGTGGAACAAGAGGATATACACAATGTGTCCTCTAATCTATATACTAGCGAACTAACTTCTAGCTCTGCCAACAGGACCTGGCACGGCAAGACATTAACATGCACGTCAATGGTGTTGGACACAGACATAAATTACAAAGTCGGAATCATTACCAGCGCGAATGTGACGTACAAATGTAAGAGAAAGTGTGTTATTTTATATTTCTATACTAGCGCGCTGTATGTCCCGTCTGCTTAAACTCTTTGAATGGTCAAAACCTAATGTGTGATTCACTAACTACTGTGAGGCAGGGTAATTATGCTCACAATTACAGCGTCAATGCAATGTATGCTATTAGGATTCATAGGTGTTATATGTGTAATGTAGTTACAATCACTTGAGATTACTACTAGAATCATTTAAACTTTCATATTTTATATCCCCCAAGTAGACTGCACATGGTTCCACCTCATTTCCCACGACATCAGGCTCCATTCTTCGAACTTTCTTTTAAATGCATAGCTGTTGACACAACCGCTCAGTGCAGAATAGCGTGGGATTCGGATGCATTATTGATCGTGACAGAAAAGACAAATGTCACAAACCACAATATTACGTCATCAGTCAGAATAAACGTATCACATTCAATGCAAGGTGGATACGTAAGATGCAATGTTATATGTGACGAATTCGAAACGAAGTTAGAAAAGATATATGTCTTGACTTTCGATGGTATGTCTACCTTCACACAACCTGATTACATTTGTTACATCGTAACATTTATATTGAAATGAAACTTACGATAACTTTAGTATTAAAGGATAATGAAATTAATACCGCAAAATAAGCAATGATATATATTTTTATATATTATATTTTATTAAATCTAAATCTTTATGTAATTCCTGATACATATAAGAACTTCTTTGTATCATCCTCCAAGTATTACCGTGTAGACAACAGTCACACAATCGTTTATCGGCTAGTCATAAGTACAAATGTTATATAACATGTAGTTTTAGTTAAATACATTTTAATATGTTATAGTATAAATTATACAAATGAAACAAAACAATCTGAAAAAAAGATGTTTGCGAGATTTGATTAGGTTTAATCTTATTGTAATTTGAGCTCTGCCATATATCGGACAATACCTTACACAATAATTGATTGTAAAACAAATTTAAGAAATTTGCATACCGATATAAAATTGCATTTAATATGTTTTCAAAGATGAACAGAAGGTCAGCGTCACAAGCCGAAACGGTTTGGTTACCAAACCAGGTAACGACATTTAGACTAACTATACAAACCAGCCATACAAACAGTTTTTAGTAACATATGTTCTCTAAATAAAACACGAGGAATTCTAATTATTTAATGTAAGTATTAGTCGTTTCAGCGTGTGAATATGAATTTGAATTATTATCGTATAAGTCAAGTATATCATAAAAACAGAAACAGAAATAGTTACTAATATTCACTCAATGATGTTCGAATTTCAGTAGATGAAGCAGATTTTTTGTCAAAACATAGCCATGGGCACTAAAGATTTGTTATACAAATGTATTTATCCATAGCATTGTATTTTCTTAATAGTTTCAGAGGCTTTGCCGCACGCCGCAATGCCAGTGAAGGAAGATTTTATTGTGAACATCATGATTGCGGCTGGTGCCGTTGTATTGGTGTGCATTGGCATTTCTATCACTGCGATCAAACGTTAGTATTATGATAATTGGAAGATAGTTTAATAATAACTTAATGCAACAACATTGCTGCATTGATGCTTATGATGATTACATAATTATTATATCCCAGTATGCCCGATTGTGGTTACAGATTTGTAATATGAATTCGAAATACATGTTTGATGTACTTTTTAATGTTCTGTAAATGGTTTACAGGGAGAGAAATGGTCATCTCCCAACAACCTAGGTATGCTTAGAATTATTATACCCGTTTAGTCTGTTGATATATTTGTATAAAGTATGTTCAATGCAAAACAATTCAAAGAACATATTTAATTCTCAACAGAAACCGCGAAATAACGAGCCGCACATATAAAACTTCAACAATTTAGAATATACGTTGGCGATTATTTTCTTGTTTCAGAGCTGTTGAAAACGACTTAGTATTTCAACAAAATATTGCTCACCAAGGTAAATGTCATTTAACTAAATATTCTTCAAATGCATGTATTTCTTTTGTGATCCTTGAACTAGTTTTCTTTCTGTAATGCATTCATGTCGACTCGAAGGCGCAGTCAAATAAAAGCCCTCGAATTCGGAAACATATATTGCGTTATTTTATTATATTTTTAATTTATTTCCATTGTAGTATTTTTCTTCATAAATACCGTTTGATGATGCTGGTTATGACTTTAACACGAAACGCGGATTTAGTCGAAAGATGTCCGGCAATGTTCGTTGTGTAGCAGCACTGCACGTCACATCACTATAGCCTTGATTTTCCGATCAAGACATATGTCGACAAACATGCTTTGAACTTTTTATTTGAACAGTGAAAATATTATATTCTGATTATATATTTTAAACTAACTACAACTTTAATACTTCAACTTTTTTTCCGAACAAGGTTCTCGGTCGATAACTAGAAGTAACATTCGGTGATATACATGTATATTGACCGTTTTGGAAATTCAGTTGTTGCTGTTTTCGCCTTGATAGTCAAAATACTATTATCTTTTGCAGCAATTATTAATTGTCGCAGAGTAGTGTTAAGGCACATCCTTTTCTTGAGTCTTACAGTAAATCATCAAAACAAATGTCATTTCACACGAAAAACTGACCTTATTACGAACCGCCTTTACAAACTAATCCATGTAAAATTGTACTTGTGTAACGGTATAATATTGAATGCTTGCAGACATAGATGATGGGCCTACAGGTCAGCAGGAGGTGCACTATGCAAATGTCAATCGAGTTTGTAGCGCTTCAGAAACCGAGAATCAGGTAAATCGGAATCGTTCAAACTCGATTGTTCAATATTCTGTTCAATAAAACAAATTCATACTTGCAAAATGTTACGTATAAGTTCTTGACTATAAATCTAATATAATCATATATGTAAAATACATTTATTTAATATATTGCTCGATCCATTCATCAATCATTTATTCTTACATTCTTTTAATTTTTTTTATCAAAGGATCATCTGGGTCGGGGAATGCAACTTATATATGCTGACATTGACATAGAGTTTCTAGAAAGAAATAGGGTGCCACGATCAACGCACCGTGGACATGTTCCGACTGTTTATTCAAACATTGATTTCGAGCGAACAGTACAAAACACGTTGGAAGAACCGGACTATGTGAATGTGTAATGATTGCGATATGACATTGAATTTGACGCTGCAACAGCAATACTTTGAAAATGTGTATGATTGCGAGATGACAGTGAATTTGACACTGCAACAGCAATATTTTGTGAATGTGAAATTATTGTGAAAAAGACAGTGAATTTGACGCTGCAATAGCAGTACTTTGTGAATGTGTAATGATTGCTATATGACAATAAATTTCATTAAAAGAATATTATCTTTTATGTAAAAGTACTGTACATTTATTCATAGTACAACATTTCCAAAGTTTCTCTAAAATGGCAATTTTGTTGGCATGTAAATTCGTAGCTTTTGAGTTTTGGTGTTTGTTTTATTCGCACAAAACGCCAGGAAATAATCCAATTCACATATATAGCTGTAGCCTACTGACTTATATGCACCACCAAGGCATCAGACGTTTTGGCTACATTTATTTATAGTCTACCATGTCATAAACATTCTGTTGACTTAGAACTCAGAGCTCAGAGCTACATCCTGAAAATGTAGAATAGCCTGCATAAGCATATTGTATGAACAATTATGTAGAAATGTAATAATTACTACATTAATCAATTATTATAAAGCATCATATATATTATTCTCATTCATATGTTCTAGTGGTTCTAGAGGTCATTATTTATATACTCATAAAATGAACCTAGAAACATAATAATTAAATACATATAAAGTGACAAAAATATAAACAATCACAATCATAGCAAGCAACAACCACCACAACAAATAACATATACACTCTTACCAATTTATGGAATTGAGTGTATAACAGCCTCTTTCGCTCCTCTCTGTAATCTTACATGTTCTGCAAGTTAAATTGCCATGCATTATATAAATGTGCGTTATTTATATATATAATATAAATACTCATACAATTATGTTAGAAGAAGGCTGCTGCCATTTTAAATGCCCGCGAAAACATATGAAATTAACAGGCTGTACATGTTAACTATTAAAATTTTACAAATAAATAGAAAACAATACATTGCAATTATTCCTCTTTAAAATTAAACCAATAAAACAAATATTCACCAGAATTGGAATGACCAAATCATGAAAATTGACAATCAATGTCCAAACGACCAAACCGCTTCCCGCTAAAGTGTCATGTGACTCAATCCAAACTTTCCAAAAAGAAATCCAGATTAAAAAGGGTTACAATACACTATTGTCGTTAATAATCAACTGGGCCACATAGCCACCCCTCCCGCTGGAGTGTCTAAAATGTTTGTCGTCAACAATCATTAAATTTAAGTAAAACGTTTTCGTGCTCGTGTTCCGTTAATGGAACGCTCGTGCAGTTGATTTGATGCGTGACATACGTTCATCATATGTGACACGTATTTCTATGATCAAACGTGTCTAACAAGAAATTGGCGCCAAATTCTGCAAGGTCACCTCATGGAAAACGTTCCTGTATTGAACAGGTGCAAAACTGCATAAGCATTGTACATGTACAATGCGGCTACAAACGGACAGCGTAAACAACAACGTTTTGAGAACTTCAGCAAATACCACAAGCTTAACTGCAGGGCATTATAATAACTGTCGTGCATATGTTTTGGTTTGAAGATAATTAAACGTAAAAGCAACGGCTTTCATTTGCTGGTTGTTTAGGTATTATATTGGTCATTTTACTCTTCGTCACTTAAATTCGTGGTTTCGTCTACCCACGAAATCAACGAAAAGAAGTACCCCAAGAATAATAATGATTTGTTTTGTGTTGTTTTTTTCAAATCTATTGCGAAGTGATTTGTTTTTAAATTTCATTTACGAAGTATGTAAGTAATATATCTAAATATTAGGCAAAACATCTGCAAATGAAATGAGCATTTTTATTATCAACATGTGCATTTACAAAGAAAAGCGCTGTATATCCTAATGTTGTTTGAAATTTCACTATAATGAAAATACATCTATTTCAAACATGAATCAAAACATTTTTATTCTTAATTTTGCATGTTTTTCGCGTGTCTGTGTGTTTATAATAACGCACTTATTTATTTAGAATTGGATTTTGTCTAATTCTGATGCAATTGAAGTGTGAGACGCGGCATGACGTTTAACCGGTTTAAAACCCCAATGCTTTGCATTGTCCGTTCCTAAACGGTGACCCAAGTTTTAATCATGCTTGCGTTCTTTGTGGTTAGTATTGTTTTGTGTAAGTTTATCAATTGGTCACGTGTCCTACATAAATAATGTTATTAAGGGTTTCTCTCATGCTCGATGAAGCAGGCATGACTTATGATGATGTATGTACAGTGGAAACCACCTAAATCGAATGACCCCCTGACCATGCAGAAAGAGGGGATTTCGGTTAAGAGGGGAATAACTATTTCGAGTGTCTGATCAGTTGCTGCACACTCGACAGTTGTATTAAGTTTTTTGACATTACTTTAAATGAATAAACTGCAAACATTGGATGGCCTGCACTTAATATGTCGGGCGCTTTATACATTAATTCAGTTGCAATGTGGTATAACTTGACCCAGAATAACTAGATACAGTTTTTAAGTGTGCGTTCTTTTTGAATTATACCTAGTTTATTTACAGAAATCCCATGATAATATAATATGAACGTCATTTTGTGTTTTATTTAGGCTATTTTAACAACAACAATAAGCAAACGTTTTAGCTTCGCATTTGATTTTACGCACCACTGAGTTTATTATTAATTAACTTGAGGCTTAAATAAACATTAGCTGTAGCACATAGTGGCATAATTCTGCTTAGGAAAAGCAGATACTTTTTGTGCAAATATGACTTGTTTTCAAAAATTAAAAATTCAATTATTTATGACATTATATACAGTTTTCAGGAAAAGGTGTTTTGTCTACTTCACTGACGGTCACCATTTTAATGGAACAGTTCACGTGAATTCATTTAAAGTTCTGCATACGATAAATATTTAAATATTCTACAATCTTTCGCGAAAGGCTTAGTATATTATACAAGTTTTTGGAAAATTTCATGAAGTAATAATTATCCTACATTTATGATTGTTTTTTCACGATATGTTGATATAACACTATTTGCGAAAACAATCAGATTATCTTATGCAGACGTTGACACGTTTTCTTGATAGATAGAGAATTGTCAACGAGCATATGCGATTTTGTGTGTGAAAATTGCTACATTAGTTTCAGACAAGGAGAATTACATTTCTAATCCGTAGTACACTATACTATAATAACGTGCTTCAAGACTCCAAGATAGCGCATTACTTTAGTAATTATTGTCTTAAGCGTATATCAGGGCAATGTCACAGGAACCAATCGGAACTAGGCTTTCGTGAGTTATTCAAGGGTTTTTCATACATAGCTTTATCTGGTCTAATATTTAATACTGTGCCGAAACAAGGCAAGGATGAGAGACACAATGCGTCACATTCCCTGTATTATTAATTCGAATTACTACGGTGATTTTACTTTTTACACTATATAGACAATGGAGAGAACGCTACTGTCCAGGACGAGATCTTGCTAGATGCATACTCAAGTACGCCTTATATTGGTCATTATGCTAACCGAATCAAGTAATGCTACATATAACACTGTCTCAAGCGTTCATGCAATACCTCATAGTGTTGGATTCGCCCCTGTCGCAGATTTCATAAAGGACTTTTACCTTGCAATTGCCTTATTGAAAACTCTTAAGCTAAGTTAAAGAATTTAAACTCTAAAGACAAGTGTCACATTTAATGATACTACATGGGTATATAAAAACGTACTGGTAATAATCATAAATATATGATTCATGTAAATATATTAAACGTTTGCAATTAGTCAGTGAACCGTTTTCTGCATGTCAATATTTTGACATATTGAACGATTTGATTATATGAATATTGAACTATCTATACATTAATTAAGGAATTTCATAAGTTTGATGCGAGCGCACAACACCGGATTAAGTGCATTGTAACGTATGTATGAACAGTACATGTATTAATCTATCGTCAGTTAATATGTCGGCATTCCTTAACAGGAGCTAACAACACATATACATAGCAATCACAAAATCTTTACGCGATGACATCCCAGAACGTACGCACTATTGTTCCACAAACACAATGATTGACAATTTCAGAAGTATTCGTGGCATCACCAGTGACGTCAATGATACACAAAATTGTGACTTTTCAGCGTACCTTTCACAGGTCAATGTATTGTTTATCAAAAAAGCATTAAATAAAACAAAAATGTGCTGATTTCAATGTACGAGTAAGATCCATTTTTTTGTATTCATTAATGGCCATAGAAAAATTGCAACATTCCTGAAAAAAATGTGTTTTATGCCCACTCATGAGAAAAAATAACACGAATTTACACTGAAATTAACTAATATCCTTTATGTCATATGGATCATATAATAAGACAGTTATTTACTCATTGGCTATGATATATGCTGTTGATATGGACCGCAAATCCATTTTCCCTCTGTCAATAATATTTTTTTTGTTCCATATCACAGCAAATGTCACAGTCCAAAAGTAAATACTTGTTTATGATCAATTAATCCACAGGGCGTCAGAATAATTACATATAGTATTCTGTGTTTCAGATGTCGATTTCTCAAATGGAATAAAGCAGCGGCTTCCATATGCATAGTAAAGTGAATACGCTATAATACTAATACTGTGAATACTACAACAACAACAACAACAACAACAACTACTACTACTACTACTACTACTACTACTACTACTACTACTACTACTACTACTACTACTACTACTAATAATAATAATAATAATAATAATAATTACTATTATTATAATATTAATATCTGAAAAAAATGAGAGGTAATAATTAAAAATGTACGCGTGAACAAAAAAAAAATCCGTAACATCAATATAAAAAAACAACACATTTTTATCCTGTCACATACCCTAAAATTAGCGTAATAACCAGGTAACCTAATATCTCAAAAGTTATTAGGTTAGTTGACCACGTGACGGCCCATCTCCGTCAGTAGCTCTGACGGATTACTTTTCTATGACCTTACTATTGACTTATTATGTAATGTTTTGTATGTACATGTTTGTTGTTGTTTTGTTTTCGTTTGAAATAAAATCCATGGAAAATATATGTTTTCAATAGTAATGTTTGTGACCTACATAATCAAGCGTCTTACGACTAAGATTGCTGTAAAACTGTAAACAGAGTCTGCTGTGGCTAGTTCTAGTAGTTGACAACTTGACGGTATCAATATTGAGAAAAATCTTCAAATGAATGAAAATTTAGGACTTTTTCAAGTAGAATGGCCAGATCTTGGTATTGTCTCTGAGTATGACACTGATTTAGACGCTCTTTTTGATGACATGCATCCTGAGATCACCAATAATGAAAATACAGTCGCAGAACAGGCTCCAGTCACTACAAAAGAAAATCATAATCCAAAATTGTAAAGCCTGTCAAATAAAGATGTAAAGAAATTTATTGAAAATGCAGAAAACAAAAACACTCTCAAAAAACTATTTTAGATGTGGCAAATTTTTCTTAGAGGCAAACAAGAAACACGGCCAATGCCTCAGCTAGAGCCATATCTCTTGGATGCAAAGCAAAAGTCACTTAAGCGCCTAGGAAAAGGAAACAAACCAAATACATCAAATGCAATAACGGATCAAGAAATTGAAATTCTCTACCAGAAAGATATTCTTGGACATGCATCTGCTATAGTTTGGATGAATAACTGCATCTTATTTGGCCTAAGGGGGACAAAAGAAAAATATGACTTAAGGTAGCTTTACAACTTCATGCATTCAAAAATGTTTATTACATGCATTGTATTTAAATGTACATCTATTTATAGTGGAAAAAAAGTCTATGCACACTGTTGCTCTTGCTGAGATTTGAACTCAGAATTCCTCTTAGTTCAACAACTGTTTAACCAGATGTGTTTTTCCAATTAAACTACAAGAGCTTACTGCTGTGTTAGCCAAACAATTGTCCTAAATTATATAATTTTCTAAAGTGTAAATTAACAAGTAGCCATTAGATTGGAACAAAAAAAAGCATGTTAGGCATTTTAGAGTTAAAATTTTATTCAAATACAATCATAAATGGAGGTAAGAATACAAAATGCGATTGTTTTCTTCCAAAACTTTAACATTATTTAATCCTATTTGAGTAAATATCTAGAAAATAATAATTTGAGCACTTACAAATTTTGCAAAACATTACACAAAAGTGAAATTATTATTTTTTGTAACTTAAATAGATGGCGGATATGTGTTGGTTTCTGTAGAATATCTATTTTAATTCACATGCCGAGTGTATTTTTTATTTTTTTGTTTTTTTTACTGAATTAAACAATCACTCACCCAAAAATGCCAGAGTGTTTTTATTGCTAGTTTCTATTCCTGCAGTTATACATATAAGAAAATAAAAACAATAAATGGAGAGAAATAACATTAATTACACGTTTTTGTTTGCAATCTTGTTTTTAGATGGGGTAATGTGCAACTTAAAACAGCCTCTGATGGTCGTCAATATCCAGAGCTGCAAGAACGACAGACCAAAACTAGAACAGGTTGTAATTTGAATGATATGAGAGATGTCACGCCAAACATATTTGCTGCACCAAAAGATCCTAAACGATGTCCAATTGAAATTTACAAAGTATATGTTAGAAAAAGACGATTGCAACCCAGATGACCCATTCTACATTGCCCCACGTACTTCAAGTCAGCAATCAAAAAGTGATGATACATGGTTCATGAAAATGAACCTTGGGGAGAAGAAGATTAGGAGTCTGCTGAAATGCATGGTAGTAGAAGGTGGCTTAGATCCGAGCAAACGCTTGACCAACCATTCAACCAGGAAACATTTCGTTCAAAAGCTACGCGACTCGGGAATAGCTCCAACAGCCATCATGCAAATAAGCGGCCATAGAAATATCCCGTCTGTTTTAAATCATTTTTCAATATCTGATGAAAAACACAAGCTGTGTTCCAAAATTCTATAAAGTTCAAGGGCAGCTTCTGCGTGCACCATGAATAATCCTATGCCAGTTGTCAAGTCGATCACATATTGAACAGCTACGCATCCAAATCCAAAATCTGACTCTAATCCAATAATAAATCAGAACTTACCTGAATTGCCCGTACCCCGCCCCGCTTCCCAGGCTGATGCATCTCGACCATCAAGGAATTCAGGAGAAAATTCCATTTTCATTGTTAATAACACAGTCACCATGAACACTCACGTGAATTCTTTGTTTTCTGGATCCGTTTTAAATATCTATAATTTCAATTTGTATATGAAATAAATTCCATTCTTGTCCAAGCGCTTGCATAAGGTCTATAAACTTTCTGTTTCACGCGCTGACTGTTCCGTGCCAGGAGACTACGTACCACTATAACTGGAGACTGCGTACCTCATATGAATATATAGACGATCTGTTCAAATTTTGTTTATATGTCTATATTTAGTTATACTATGCTCTACATAAAATATCTTTATTCATAAGGCCTATGTCTTTCAATAATAATTGTTTAAAATACTTAAAATGTAACGTGTAAGATACTCGAGAATACATGTATATTGTATATAATCACCTATATAATAAGAAAGAATATTATATCATATGTATATCATATTTGTTATGATAAAATCATACGAATATAACATATAATTCATTATGATACAAATTAAGTATTTACTTTTAACTGTTCAGAATTAAGACATTTAAATATAACCTTATTATTACTCATTAACTCGTGTATTATTATTTGCTTGTGATCAATAAAATTAATGACATTTTAACGCCTCATTAAATAATAAGGGTGATATTTTATTGTTAATTGTCTATTAACATGCATACTTCTTTTTTTTTAACCTAAACTTCGTGTTTATTTTCTTCCTATAACAAAACTTTGTGCCTGTTCCCGACATGTGTGCCCTTAATATCATTGTTATCTAAAGAAATTATCAAGCTATATTATTTTATTTAATAGTTTCATTTTTAAAATTAAAATCAACAATTTTTAGTTTACTCACATTATTTTATACTTGCCGATCCATTGTGGTATCACACCCACGGAATAAATAATCCAGACCACACAACAAGTGTGATGTATGAATTTACTTTTCATGAACATATGCACATATTTTGTTTGAAAGGAGTGATAACATCTTACACATGCACATCTTTTTTCCGTACATGAAACATTTTTACTAATATTTTATTAATGACATATACATATTATATACATGTATATATTTGTAATGTTAAACTTCTATGCAATACAATGCTGCAAAACCAAGGTATGTTGTTGCATTTTAATCTGTGTGTTATAAAGTTACATTAAAGTTGTTAAAATTATTATATTATATTAATTTAATTTTGAACACTATTATCATTGTTCATCTTCTCCATGATGTTAATACACGATTTTCATTTTGACATGTACGTATGTCCGCATGTCTTATAATTTCCTGGAAAGCCTGTATTTTTTTTCAAAAATCGATTTAAAATTCACATAACTGTAATTTTTACACTTCATGTGATGTTTTCGTTTAATTACACATTGCACTTGTTTGTCCGTTTATGCGCTAAAACGTATTAAATTGAAATTAGTTTTGTTAACACACTGCACTACAGAAAACAAACTCATTCCAATGAAAGTCCAACACGTTTGTGTATGCGTGCAGTTTATTTCTTTCGCATTATTTGTGTTACTTGATTGATTAAATTCACTTAATTAGCAATAGTGTTCATTTGTTTTTCATTTGTTACAGAAAATAGACAATATCTGTATAATGACAGTAATAAACAAACTTTACCAGAACAAATTGTCGTCGCCGATGCCTAAATGTTTAGATTCTAAATATAGAACATGACGCAACATCGACTATAGGTAAAAAAAGTATGGAATACCTTAAGTGATATATGTGCGGAGTTCGTAAAAGTGACAGGATAAATAGAATAATAGAATAGTTACATGGATGGAGAATGCTTATCTGGCTTCGGCTCAGCCGATAAATTCCTCCGCCTCGCCAGACAAACATTATCCATCCATGTCACTAACCTATTATTCTCTGTATATTAATTAAAAAGACAACAAATCATATGCAAAGCAACTCGCAAGAATCACAATTATTTCTGTCTGTGAACATAATGCTACACAAAAATGGCAGAGTATATGTACGCTGTACATTTCTTTTTATACACTTAACAGTGACACATAGAGAATACTAGGTCAGCGTTGAATACAGATAAGTTTATTTAGCGAGGCTCGTGGTTTAGGTTTTTGTGCCGAGCAATTAAACGTATTTGTAATCAACACTCACCTGGTATTCTATTTATCACGTCATTTTCTGTCTTTATTTTGAAAATAAACGGTAGAAAATCACTTAATAACACGAAAAACATCAAATGACGTCACGAAACTAAACAACATGACGTCATTATAATGCGCGTGTTTGCTGTATTTGACAAGGTGGAATACAGCTAAGTTTATCCCACGGGGTGTTATATCGTCAATGCAGGCGTGATGATGGGATAAAATTCTATTATTATGTACACTGGTTTGTTTTTAACTGAAAATTACATGATATATTTAGTAAACATTATGCTTATGTTTTTAACACATATAATGTATGTATATGTTTAAAATATTTATGCCGCTTTTATGGTTCTTATAAGGAAATAAAACTTAAAATTGTCCCTGCATTTACAATGCGATGAGAAACCCTTGTAGGAAATAAAGATATGTATGTCTCATAACCAGACAGACCGCTGCTGCCAATATGGATTTGTTTTGTTTTAAATATGTGTGCCTAACTTGGATGCTATGCTTAGTTCTTGGTAATATTTAAAATATATATCTTTACATTTCTGCTTGTACGTTTTATTTAGAAAATTAGTAGCATTATAATATGTTATCTTTTTTCTTAACAGATATACACACTACAGAACCGTCAAACACAGTTGGACTAGTAGTCGGTTGGTCGGGCGTAGTGGGCGCGTCAACCTTTCCTTTCCGCTCTCTAAATCGAGAACGCATTGAGCTATTGTGATGAAACTTCATGCATATATACCATATACCATATAGCAAGACCTCGCATGGAATTGCAAAAGGGGTGGGTGGGGGCAAGGTTATGGTCACTGTTATTATCAATAGAAAAACGCTTTCCGCTCAATAACTTAAGAACACAATTATATATTTTGATGAAACTTAATACATAAACACCTTATATCGAAACCTCGCTTGGGATTGCTTATGGGGTGGGTGGGATCAAGGTCAATATCACTGTTACTATAAACAGAAAAACGCTTTCCGCCCAAAAACTTGATAACGCAGTTAGATATTTTGATGAAACTTAATATATGTATACCTTATCTCGAGACCTCGCTTGGGATTGCGTATGGGATGGGTGGGGTCATGGTCAATATCACTGTTACCATAAATATAAAAGACGATTTTCGCTCAATAACTTGATAACGCATTGAGATATTTTTTATAAAACTTAATACATAGATACCTTAAATCGAGACTTGGAATTGCGTATTGGGTGGGGGGATCAACGTCAAGGTCACTGTTTCTAAAAGTAGAAAAACGGTTTTCGATCAATAACTTTAGAACGCATTTAGATATTTTAATGAAACTTAATACGTAGATACCTTATACTGAGACCTCGAAAGCAATTGCATAAGGATTGGACGGTGGCCAGGTCAAGGTCACTGTCACTGTTACTAACCATAGAAAAACTCTTTCCGCTCAATAAACAGATAACGCAATGAGATATTTAAATACAGCTTAAAACATACATGCCTTTTATTGAGGCCTCGCTTAGGATTGAGTATGGAAAGGGTTGAGTCAAGGTCAAGATCACTGTTACTATAAATAGAAAAAACGGTTTTAGCTCAATGACTTGAGAACGCATTGAGATAGTCTGATGAAACTTAATACACAGATACCTTAAATTGAGACCTCGCCTGGGATTGCATATTGGGTGGGTGAGGTCAACGTCAAGGTCACTGTTACTAAAAATAGAAAAATGGTTTTCTCTCAATAATTTGATAACGCATTGAGATATTTTAATGAAACTTTTGTACATAGATACCTTATACTGAGACCTCGCATAGAATTGCAAAAGTAGTGGGTGACGGCCAGGTCAAGGTCACTGTTACTAAAAATGGAAAAAAAAGCTTAATACATACATACCTTATATCGAGGCCTCGCATTGAATTGCGTATGGGATGGGTTGGGTCAAGGTCATGATCATTGTTACTTTAAATAGAGAAACGGTTCAATAAACCTCAGAACGCATTGAGATATTTTGATGAAACTCAATACATAAATACCTTATATTGAGATCTCGCGTGGGATTGCGCATGGAGTGGGTAGGGTCAAGGTCAAGGACAATGTAACTAGATATAGAAAAACGGTTTTCCGTCAATAACTTGCGAACGAATTGAGATATTTCAATGAAACTTCATACATAAATATCGTATATTAAGACTTCGCTTTGGATTACGTATGGGATGGGTGGGATTAAGGTCAAGGTCACCGTTACTAAAAATGGAAAAACTCTTTCCGGTCAATATCTTGAGAACACATTGAGATATTTTAATTAAATTTAATACATATATAATTTATATTGACACCTCGCTTGAAATTGCACATAAAGTGGGTGGGGTTAGAGTCGAGGTGACTGTTACTAAAAATAAAAAGAACGGTTTCTGCTCAATAGCTTGTTTAAACATTGAGATATTTTAATGAAACTTTGTGAGTAAAATTTTTATATCTAGACCTCGCTTGGGATTGCATATGGGGTGTGTGGGGTTAAGGTCAAGGTCACAATCCAACATTAACACAATTTAACCACGTTGTATTCAAATAATAGTTTCTATATAGTGTGTTTCGTAGCAAGCTGTACCAGTGATAACGCTTTAGAATTTGTTTAGCGAATAACCTTTTAAATTAATTCACATGGTCCATAAGCGTCGCAGTTGTTGCTGTTTTGTATTGTGTTCGTTTCGTGACTTTTGTTTTTGTTTTTTATGTTCTTTACAGCGTTACATTGGAACTTGCTTTCAGAGTTTGAATACTGTTGTGGGTACGTGCACGTGGTAACATTTCCCGTGCAGAAGGGTGATACTGGAGAGAATTCCTACTACCCGAGTAACAATGTCAATAATAACCCAGGAATGTTTTATCACAAGCGGATGAGTCGAACCATTGGATAAATCGACCTGACCCAGTCAAACTATACAGAACAACGCGATGCAGATAATTTCAAGTATATACTCACCATCTACAACATCACAGCATGACAGATACTACTTAGAATGCCTCAATACATCTTAAATACAAACCACAAATCTAGTATACGTTTTTACAGGAATTTAATTTTCTGTATCCGTTATTACAACGTATTGAATTGTTTTTAATTGCCATCATCTTTTTGAATGTTTAACCACATTTTCCAGTTTCCATTGTAATGAGTCCGATATGTACAGTCGAGGGCTGCGCAGACTGTCTGTGCGTCAAACCAGGTGATGCTATCAACTGTATCTCAAACAGCAACACGTAACGCTGGGAATTGGTACTGATTGTGTTAGATCTTCAGGCCTTCCCGTATGTTTATACATCGACTGGTGTACGCATCGATGAAAGTCATCACATGACAACGGTTTCATGTATTAAGTATCCACCTCTTCCGTAATTCCGTATGACAGTTATACACGTGTATGCTTCTTGAGCATATAAAGCATGGGTGTGATAAAATCTATTCGTTGCAGAATAACTATGTAATTAATTACTAGCAAATCCTGGATAGGGCGATGTACCCTGGAACCCCCGCAAAACTCTTCCGGAACATATAAAACGGTCAACATGGAGTAAAATGCATCTTTTTCGCTTGCTTGCCTGTTTCGGTTTCGTAAAATATTAAAATCTACTTCAGTAAAATTTGAGTCCTAAAAACAATATTAAATTTGGTATGATTGCTGATAAAACATCGAACAAAACGTTTGTCGATAAGGATTTTTGGAAACTAAACTATCAATGGAGAAAAACACTGTTTAAACTGGAAAGTGATTATTGATTTGACGTGCATTTCGACTCACTTTTAAGATAGATATAACGTGATAAGGTAAAGGGATGTGAAGAACGTTAGCACCGAATTCCCAGCGATTATATTTTTTTTCCCGGCACTAATGTGGCAAAATTGATTTTTTTTTCAAAACGTAGGTATTTGACACAAAGTCGGCACCACTCGACTTATTAGTAAACTAAACTAAATCAGAGTTTTAATCACAATATTTTGTATAAAAGACATTTCGTCGTTTATGAAAATTCTGTTGATTTCAAATTTTGGAAAATTAGCCATTTATTGAGAAAAATGTGGATATTGTGGAACTCTACTTTGTAATTCACCAAATCCCCCACACAAGCGCACAATGGGTCATGACCGTTGTCACACTCTTGGTTATTCACAGGAGACTTTTAATTGGATTTACACGTTCTAATAAGTATATTTATTAGAAAACATCCTCATGCTATGACTTATTTAGATCCATTGTCAAAATAAATATGACATACAATCAGATTTTGTTTCCGCACATCTTACACCATTCCCTCGCTGGACGCATATTGAACATATATGGGTGGAAAACCCATAGTAGCGTAATATTCTAATCACTATAAACGGACAATTTAATCCCGTAAGTTGTTCACTGCAGAACCACATACAACATAAAAAGATTATAACGCGCCTGAAAATGAAAAAAAAATCCACCGTTAACTCTTCCTCCCTCTCATATTAGACATCCTGGATCGACTCCTGATTAAGTTAAAATTACAGTCACTGGAATAAAATTACAGTTTGCAAACATTTAATAAGGAATAATGTTGAATCACATATTCCTTCACTGACATGTGTATTTGATTATAGTACCTCCAACACAACCATTTCCGCATGTTCCTGAACTAAAGGAAGTTGAACAGGGGAACATAACATGCGTCTTCTTTCACGGTAGACCGCCGCCAAAACTGGAGATGACCTTGGTTGGTAAACTATTGACCGATGTGGAACAGCAGAATATACACAATGTGTCCTCTAATCTCTATACCAGTGTACTATCTTCTGGTTCGCCCAACAGGACCTGGCACGGAAAGATCTTAGCATGCACCTCTTTTACGATGGACCCAGACAGTAGTTACAAACCAGGAAACGTTACAAGCGCCACTGTGGCGTACAAATGTAAGGGTTGCGTGTAATATGTATTTCATACTTACTGTCAGTTATTTCAAGAGGCTTTGTCATAGGGGAAACGATATGTGCTAGTACGCCTACGGTGTTGAACACATAACAGCGCAAGTGTGAATTATATAAGTTAATTATGTTTGTTTGGTTGGTATTCTTGTGTTCATTCTGACAGTGTCTGTCTGTAGTATCATAATTATTTTAAAGTGAAGTTTTATCTTCATTCCACAATGATTCTGTACTTCTGAACAATACACTTACGTATACGATGGTGTACTGCTAAAAACTTAACGTCATTTCGTGCTTACGATGTACTTTTCACATCCACCAAGTGATCTTAAAATGTTTCCCCCCGATACACCGAGGAAAATCTCTTTTTCATACTTGCTTACATTTGGCTGCGTGGTTGTAGATACAAACGTTGAATGCACAGTTTATTGGTATTCGGATATCGATAACCTAGATTTAAGCAACAATGCAATGCGAGGAAAACACGTGCGTTGTAAAGTCAAGTGCGAGAGCTTAGCTTACAATTGAAAGAAAATGCTGTCTTGAACTTACCTGGTAATAGTACTTAATATTGTTCTGTTTTCTTATTATTATGCTCATATTAACTATTGGCTTCTCTGTTGTACGTTATTTCCAAGCGTTTTATACACGAATATAACAACACTCGTTTACAAGATACCAGCCCTGACATGATACATTATATAACTTCCTTCTCATCTCATTGTGACATTGACAAACTAAATGTTATCACTAGGACCACCCGTTGTCAGTGTACGACAAACGCATGTAAACAACCCTGTGGATGGGGCAGACATCATTCTGGACTGCGAGAACTACGACATGACTTTTGCAAACCTTACCTGGATGGATAAAAGTGGAATGTTCACATATAAAAGCTGTTCAAATGTGATACTATGTTCCATTCGTATTTCTACTTCTTAACTGAAATTGAGAAAGGAATATTCTTGTCGAGCCGTAAAAATGCTTGGTGATTATTTACAGACTGTGATGTTAAACACGAAAGAAGGTATTCGATTTATGTTGAAGATTGCATCTGGTGTAGATTATACTTGACCGCATCTTGTAAATGTGAAACAAATACCCGAAACATCGTACTACATAATATACGATTTCTGCTTTATTACATTAACATACATTTACGATGTCCTATAAAATCGAGAATGCATACACATACATAAATTGTTTCTTGAATGTACACAGTTCCTTGCAGATCCAAACAGTTTTAATCTATATGCGGTGCCATGGGTATATATTGGGATTGGCACAGGGGCTTTCTTGATTGTGTGTTGCATCATGGGTACCACTATCTTATTTGCCAAAAGTAAGATTTTCTTTTATACTACACATAACACTTAGTGTGCATTATTAAATCATTGGTGAAATACTGGTATCCTATTTATATTTGATTTAAAACAATATCAATAATTCTTTTAAAATGCACTATTTCCAGGGTTTACCAGGGCCTGTAGACACACACGGCATAACAGAACGTACGTTACATTTTGCGTTATATATTTGTTTCTTTGTGTTGGTCATAAAGAAAAGTGAATAAACCCAACATACCTGAGATCAGATATCCGCGTCCCCAACTTCCTAGCAGTTTGTAAGGAAAGCTTTTCTTATAATGCGAAACAAAACAAATCTGTCCGATATTGTATTCAGTCGATGTTCGAAAGTAGTAGATGCGGATGTCTACCGTACTTCGATATGTGTTTGTACATCATCGAATTCATGCTACGGTTTCGTTGAAAGAAGTCGATTTTATTTCAGTGAACCAGGTTGATGAGAACTATAGCTGCCATGAAAATGTGAAACCGAATTTGTGTATCGAACACGCTGCTGTAAGAATTGTTAAAATGCGGGTGCATATTATAACTGATTATAATATGAATCAATTAATTTGGCAGTTGTGCCTTTATTGCCTACATGTTTAAGAGTAGATTCGTGTTATATCTTCAGTCACAGCGGGTACTCTTCCGGCGGCGTGGAAACAAGGTTGAAATACATCCAAAGTAAGATACCATTTTACACATAATAAATTGACATATGTAATGTACATCATCATATATAAAACAATGTTATGCAATAACATTACTTTCGTTATGTTAATTGCATTGGCATGAATTTAATGTATTTATGCTACATTTGAATTTACTGGTTTTTCCATAAAGACGATTTCCCGCACGGTATCTATTTACATTATTGCATTGCAAGAAATGAGAAGTAATTATTGAGTTGTTATAATTGTAAATTTTTAAAGGTGGGGCTTAATGCATATATTCACTTTCAGATTTGCAAGAAATTCTGTTGGTCACGAGGTTCGAAGAAGTCAAACTTGAATGTACATACGAAGAGATCGATCCAGAAAGCATGTCTCCACCAAGAACTGTTGTGCCACAGGTAATATCATTTCGATTCATAGTGAGGTTGAAACGAAGGAAGACTCTTAAATGCTGAATACGGTCAGGTTGGATTCGTTAATGCATATCAAAAAATTAATTGATCAGGTGTCCAGTAATTGATATTGAGTTAATGTATTTTGTCGTACTTCTAATGATTCACTAAGGTAAACCTCATTTGGCTACAGCAGCTCCGTACGAAGACTTGTTACGATCGAGACTCAACAATGAAAACACCTACGCGGGTCTTCAACCAGCGGCATCTACCTCCTAAATGCCTCTCTAAAAATCAAATATTTAGGATTGTGTTCATTTCCCTGGGGAAACATCTTTGTAATATAAAAAGCATAGCTTGTATGCGACTCACTATTCAAACTACCCGCAAACGGCATTTCCATTTGTCTTATGAATGCAATATAAACTAAATCAATTCAATGGTATGTGATAAGCTGTCACAGAGTTTGCAAAAAACACTTATTAAGCTGATATTTTCTTTGTTTTCATTCTTTAAACTGGTCATTCCACGCGATGATGGCTGAACTCGATAAGGCTGCTGAAACAGCTGTAAGGGCATCCCTTTAAAAATTGTTTGTTTGCGGTAAAGCGACTTAGGATTTTGAATGTGGGCAGGTAGGAATTTTTTTGGTTGGGAACGAAATTATACGACTTTTGGACACGGACCAATTTACCCACAAAATATAAGATCTAATCACATTGCTTAGTGTATGCCAATGGCATCAGAGCAACAGGATACTTACACTGCTCAAAATTCAGCTTAATTTGAGTAATAAGAACGCAGTGTTTATTTGATAAAACACGTAATGAATTAATTTACGAACAAAATGCGACGAACAATTAACGTAAACTTTCGACTAAACAAATTGCTTGACGTAAGCCAATAAAAACTTATGAGTCGGGACCAATTTCATGAGTCGGTAGCGTTAGGATTGCCTAAGCATGATAGTTTCTTAGTGCTCACAATGTTTATAACAAAATCTTGCTGTTTATGCAAATTTAGCAGATTGTGAACACGTATTTGAATGTAAGAGTGTGTTCATTTTGCTAAATAGTTTGATTATGAGAGAAAGGGTGAAGATATGCCGTTAAATGTGTTTGAATAACAATTAAATGTGGATTTCTAACTAGAACCAGTATCATGTAGTTTACTCAACAAATAAAACACTGTATGTATTTATGATTACGTATTTGCTAATGTTGTATTGATAAGTGCTTATATAAATGATGTTTGTATGTACTGTGTTGTATAATATGTTGATGTTCAAAGCGACTGTTAATATACACACCCAACAAAGGTTATAACGCACCAATTTATAAATAAATAGACAATGTTTTATTGTCCTTATTTGTAAGAATTTCAGCTTGAAATGTCAGCTATGGTTATTTGAGTTATACATGCAAATGTTCATACCACAAATTTGAATACAATTCGAAAGAATTTCGTATTTGCCATGACGCAGCTAACATTTTGATAATTACAGAAAAAACAACTGGTGCGTTATAAATTGTGTTAAGTGTATATGTTTACCTTATTTACGATAGCTATGTCAGTTTGTGTTTATATTCTTTATAGAGGAAATGATTATTTCTAACTTGTACATTAATACAAAAGTAATGCACTTATTTGTGAAATTCTAGACACTAAATGGTAAGAGCCTCGCCCTTTCTTTTAATGTATGATATACATATTTGGTTTTGTTGAATAACTAAACATAAAATTAAATAATATTGGTGAGAACAACAGCTATTTGATCCGTTAAACGGAAAAAAATGTATGTAACAAAGTGGTATAAAATGTGTAAGAAAAGACTGTATATGAATCGTAGTGG
Organism: Congeria kusceri; assembly: GCA_027627225.1. NCBI lineage: Eukaryota > Metazoa > Mollusca > Bivalvia > Myida > Dreissenidae > Congeria > Congeria kusceri. The sequence goes on along the minus strand of CM051028.1, from coordinate 16,124,732 downwards.
ACATATTTTTCTATCGTTGATGATTTTTTTAGTGTGTCTTATGTATTTCGGTATTGGCTGTTTATGAATAAAGTGTAGATATTGAACGGCATGCCTTAAATACCACTTCTAATTGCTTTTCCTTGCGTGAAAAGTTTTCATTTTCACATATGTTGTAGATCTTTCAATGCCTTATACAATGAAACCATGAAAAAATGGGTGTCAGATTTAGATTTTGTGAAAAATGCATATAAATGACCTACCTGTAAATGCATTTTTAGAAAATACTACGTTGTTTCTGTTTCAGCAACAATGTAGTATTGTCCATTTATTGGTTTAATGATAACTGCATTTTATAGGTTGACATGGCTTATTGTAAGGAAACAATACCTTACATGGAGAAAAAACTAATATGTAATTTACCAATATCGCTTTGATATTAAAAGTTGTGCGGTGTAAATACATTTTTGTTATCTTAAAAAAAATCCTAAATTGTCAACCTTGTATGTATAAATATACTTAATACATGTATATGCTTAATACACTGGAAAACAGAAGACATGGGGTCACCTTGCTTGTTTTAGAGAAAAAATAGATAGTTTACATATGCGTATTGGATATTTCTCTGTACAATAGGGTGAAATGACAATCTCTATGTATACAAATACAATAATAAAAGTTAATGAATATATAATATATAATTCTATTAGTAACATCAGTTATTAATTATTATATACACACTGTTTATTACAGCCAAAACACTTCAGTAGTATTAGTTAGCAAGTGCATCGCTATGCGAGTTAAGTATACATACTGGTTTGTCTAAATCTTCTTTCGTTTTCAGTGTTTTATCAAACTTCACGTAACATCAATTCACACTTCACTCTATTATTATTATCATTAACATATTAGGTTCTTTAAGTACAACAAGTTGATAATACCGTTTTACACAATATCTATTAGATATTTTCTGTCAAAACACTTCATAATTTTGAAAATTTTAATAAACTCCACTGATGCGCGAAGGTATTCGCAGAAACAACTACCGAAAGTGTATTTAAATAATAAATGATTGCGATTGCTTACATATACACCATAACAAACACCACGAGGGGCGTGTCTAATCGAAACATGGTGCAACCTGTGTATCCTGCTTGAGCATTGTCTTCTCAATAATTACCAGTACTACCCCAGCAACAAAGTAATTGATCTTTTATATAAACACCAGTCTACTAAGAAACGTATCTTTAAGTAATGAAAATTAAATATTTTAATAGCTAAATATTCGAGTTATATCCTAAATAAAGAACTTTCTAATGCCCCAAAATTTTGGAACAAGAAAAAATTATAATTACGTTGTACATAATGATACCATACAGGCAGCAGGAGCTTTACGCTAGTTGTTTAAATCAATAATAATCCATACCATTTCTTTTGGATCATGTTTTCTGCCAATGACACCACATGCAAATAAACGTTTTGTTCGATTGCATGAAAGAACATCTTTAAAATGAAAATGACACAGGATTTTTGCAAACTCTTGCACAATAAGAATTTATTTCCAGTGATATTATATTTCCCGATTAGAACCCAATCGTGATTTATGAAAACAATGATGAATTTATTTTCCTGTCCTGTACTATCACGAGGGCTTTAGCCCGAGTGCTAATACAGATTTGGAGTGTCAATAACTACCTACGGCACGGCTTTGCCGTTTAATGAGTTGTTTTATATATATTATATACCAACGCTACTATCTTTCAAAACATAAAGAAAACTCATGTTACTCGATTCTTCAACACCGTAAAGACCGCGGGTAATATCGCGCGCTAACGTCATTAATATATAACGTCGTGATAATTTTTTTTCAGAATAAACATGCCACGCCCCGGGGGTCACATGATTTATATAGACCTAAATAGCAAAATGACTTTTAAAATCTCCTCAGAAAGCGCAAGGCCCAGGGGTTCTTTATTTGGTATGTAACATCTCCTCAGAAACCGCAAGGCCCAGATGTTTATTATCTGGTATATAACATCATATAGTAGTCCTCAACAAAGATTGTTGAAATTTTTCCCCTGGGGTCAAAACTGGTCACGCCCCGGGGGTCACCTGGTTTATATCAACTTTAATAGCAAAATGTCTTTAAAAATCTTTTCCTCTGAAACCGCAAGGTCCAGAGGTTTCGTATTTGGTATGTCACATCCTCAAGTGGTCCGCTACAAAGATTATTCAAATTATGCCCCATGGGTCAAAACTGACCACACCCCAGGGGTCGCATGGTTTATAAAGTCTTATATAGCAACCGACTTAAAAATTCTTCTCGTCTGAAACCGCAAGCCAAAAGGTTTAATATTTGGTATGTATATCAGTATAGTAGTCCTCTACAAATATTGTTCACATTATGCCCCTGGGGTCAAATACCGCGGGTGATTGTACTATTTTTATAACGTCAAAATTAAGAATAATGTGTAAGCTATCATCGCAATTGACGAACCAGACAATATTATTGATTTATACTCGAAATTTAATGTGTCGCCTAATGCCGGATAGCTTACGTGAATCCAAATAAGGAAGCACTTAAGGTTAATGCTCAAATTTGTGTTAATATATTTATTGAAATCTTCAAAAGCACTGCACTCTGGCTGATTACAAAGAAAAGACTTATTAAAACCAAAAATGCGTCACAATAATCAGTATGTAAATTTACAAGGAGCAATAACTCCAAAAGTTTGAGGTGGGGAGTAACGGTTATTGTGCAGTGGTCTTCTCCTCAATGAGATCTATCCACCTGTGGAGTTTCAAGTTGATAGCTTTCATAGTCATAGAGTAATGCACCGGACAAAAATTAAGTATGAAAATAAACAAAGGGCAATAATTCCAAAAGTATGTGTTGCAGAGTAACGGATCTTGTGCACTGAACTTTTCCTTAATGAGATCTATCTACCTATGATGTTTCAAGTTGATAGCTTTCATTATCTTAGAGTTATGCTCCGAACAAAAAATTAAGTATGAAAATAAACAAAGAGCAATAACTCCAAAAGTACGAGGTGCTGGGTAACGATTCTTGTGCACTGCACTTCCCCTTAATGAGATATATCTACATGTGCAGTTTCACGTTGATAGCTCTAATAGTCTACAAGTTATGCTCTGGACAAGCGAAAGGGGACGCCGCCGCTGCCGCCAACGCCGCCGCCGACACCGCAGCCGACATAAGTAACCCTTATGTGTCGCCTAGTCAGGCGACACAAAAATCACCCAGTAAAAAGGACACGTTCACAAAGCAGAACTGTTTTCTAAGGCGGATCACGAGCAATTTTGTTTTGTTTTTCTCTCCAAACGCGGCAGTAAATGGGCGGGCGAAATATGTTTTATGTTAGCAATACCAATATGTATGACTTGCTCAAACAAATATATTTTATAATAATACAAAACACTGTGATGTAAATGATTTAAAATTCCCCTAAACGAACCTCTTAACTACATCAGTTCAAACAAACCGAGTGCCACGTGCTGTTGGTGCACACATATACTACCTATATTGCTTAGAGCGTGAGTACACAGGTCAGTCACAATACTTTTTACTATTCGTACTATGATTTTGTTAGTAATATATAACTTATTTATAATTGACGACACATGTATTTTCAAACTGCAAATAATTTAATCTACAAATAATTTAAACAATTCAGCTGTCACGTGATCCCATTGTTCTCAGTGTACCATAATGATAATACTAGACGGATAGCCGTCCAATATCTGGCGTGTTTGGTAAGATAGTGGAGTGAAGTCGGTTAAGAATGGACAGTACGTGCTAGCTTAGGTTTTCTTAAATTCGCAAGGAGACGATTTTGATTCTTTCGCCCACAACAGCACTGACATAATACTATTTTTTAATGTGAAAATGCATACGTTTAAAATGATGTACACTTTTATATGACCGATATGCGTAATGGCAATGCACCAGATAAATGCTTGCAAAAATGAGTAACATACAATGTAGTACCATTTATAAAACGCAGTTTCTCAGTTTATCTCGCCTAAAACAATTGATCTACTTATATAATTTAATTGTATTCACTCGCATGCTATTTGTTTCAAGGCTATACCAAGCAGAATGGTTGTGTCCAAATAGATTCTTTAGCCTTTATCAACCCGAAATAGATCATTGTATGTAAATGTTAAGTCGTGTTTGCGTGTAAAGATGAATTTGCTTTTGAATTGTTATCCTGTAAGTCAGTAATATCATTATTACAGAAACACGCATTGACATAATCACCAATTGTCACTCAATGTTTTTCGTATTTTAGTACATGAAACATATATTGTGTCATAGCCTAGGCCAGGACACTGTTTGTTATACAAATGTACCAATACATTGGCATTGTATATCCTCAATAGTTTCAGAGGCTTTGCCGCACGGCTCAAGGTCAGTGAAGGAAGATTTGATTGTAAACATCATTATTGCGGCTGGTGCCTTTGTATTACTGTGCATTGGCATTTCTGTCACTGCTGTCTTCATCAAACGTTAGTACTATGATGATTTGAAGTTACTTTTATCAACACTTCATTCAATTACATTGCTGAATTTTGTATACACAATTTGTACTATGAATTCGTTAAAGATGTTGAATGTACATTTCAATGTTGTGTAAATGGTTTACAGGTACAGAAATGGCCATGTCCCAGCAACCTACGTATGTTTAGTATTATTATACCCTTTTAATCTGTTGATATATTTGTATTTTCTATGCAAAACCGTTCCAAGAACAAAGTTAAGTCTCAACAGAAACCGCGAAATAACCAGTTGCATATGAATGCGCTAATATTACAACAACAATTTACCATATACGTTGGCGATTATTTTCTTATTTCAGAGCTGTCGGAAACGACTTATTACAACAAAATATTGTTCATCAAGGTAAATGTTATTTCACTAAATACACTTAAAATGTATATATATTTTTGTTTGATCCGTGAACTATTTTTTCTTCTGTAATGTATTCATGTTGACCCGAACGGCTTAGTAATATCAAAGTCATCGAATTCAGAAACATATAATGCGATGCCTTATTATATGTTTAAACAAATTTTCTTCGTAGTACTTTTTCTAAATATGTACAGTTAGACGATTTTTCTAATAAAACACTACTTGATTTTCCGATCAGGAAATATATCGACAAGCATTATTTGATATTTTGTGTTTGTACAATAAAAGTTGTATTAGATTCTGATTTTATTTTAAACTAACTGCGACTTTAATAATTATTGAGTTTCTCCGAACAATTCGCAAGTCGATAGCTAGAAGTAACAAATATTAACCGTTTTGTTATTGTTTTCGCTAAGATGGTCAAAATACTATTATTTTTGCAGCGTTTATTAATTGTCGCGGAATGGTGTTTAGACATCTGTTTGTTTAGGCTTTAATTAAATCATCTAAACGAATGCTATTTCACACTAAAGCTGATCTTATTACGAATCGCATTTAGAAACAGATTTATCGTATGTAATATTGTTCTTGTGTAACGGTACAATGCTCCAGGTGTAGTTGAGCTTACTGGTCAGCAGGGGGTGCACTATGCAAATGTCAATCAAGTTTGTAGAGCTTCTGGATCCGATATTCAGGTAAATCGGAAACGTTAAAACTCGATTGTTCAAAAACATGATTTCATATTTGCCAAATGTTATAAATATGTTCTTGGCATATACATCTTTAGTTTTACTACATTATTCATATACCATACATTTATTTTATATATTAACCGATTTATTCATTCATTTATTCTTTCATTCTTTTATTTTGTAATAAAGGATGATCAAGCTCGAGAAATGCAACTTATATATGCTGACATTGACAACGAGTTTCTAGAAAGAAATAGGGTGTCAAGATCAAGGAACCGTGGACATGTTGTTTATTCAAACATTGATTTCGAGCGAACAGTACAAAACGCATTGGAAGACCCAGACAATGTGAATGTGTAATGATTGCTAGATGACAGTGAATATGAAGCTGCAATAGCAATACTTTGAGAATGTGCAATGATTGCTATATGATAGTGAATTTGACGCTGAATAGCAATACTTGAAAATGTGTTGTGATTGCGATATGACAGTGAATTTGACGCTGCAGAAGCAATACTCTGAGAATGTGTAATGATTGCGATATGACAGTGAATTTGACGCTGCAAAAGCAATACTTTGAGAATATGTAATGATTGCGATATGACAGTGAATTTGACGCTGCAATAGCAACACTTTGAAAATGTGTAATGATTGCGATATGAAAGTGAATTTGACGCTGCGATAGGAACACTTTGAAAATGTGTAATGATTGCGATATGACAGTGAATTTGACGCTGAATAGCAGTACATTGAAAATGTGTAATGATTACGATATGACAGTGAATTTGACGCTGAATAGCAGTACATTGAAAATGTGTAATGATTGCGATATGACAGTGAATTTGACGCTGAATAGCAGTACTTTGAAAATGTGTAATGATTGCGATATGACAGTGAATTTGACGCTGAATAGCAGTGCTTTGAAAATGTGTAATGATTGCGATATGACAGTGAATTTGACGCTGAATAGCAGTACTTTGAAAATGTGTAATGATTGCGATATGACAGTGAATTTGACGCTGAATAGCAGTACTTTGAAAATGTGTAATGATTGCGATATGACAGTGAATTTGACGCTGAATAGCAGTACTTTGAAAATGTGTAATGTTTGCGATACAACAGTGAATTTGACGCTGAATAGCAGTGCTTTGAAAATGTGTAATGATTGCGATATGACAGTGAATTTGACGCTGAATAGCAGTACTTTGAAAATGTGTAATGATTGCGATATGACAGTGAATTTGACGCTGAATAGCAGTACTTTGAAAATGTGTAATGATTGCGATATGACAGTGAATTTGACGCTGAATAGCAGTACTTTGAAAATGTGTAATGATTGCGATATGACAGTGAATTTGACGCTGAATAGCAGTACTTTGAAAATGTGTAATGATTGCGATATGACAGTGAATTTGACGCTGAATACCAGTACTTTGAAAATGTGTAATGATTGCGATATGACAGTGAATTTGAAGCTGAATAGCAGTACTTTGAAAATGTGTAATGATTGCGATACAACAGTGAATTTGACGCTGAATAGCTGTACTTTGAAAATGTGTAATGATTGCGATATGACAGTGAATTTGACGCTGAATAGCAGTACTTTGAAAATGTGTAATGATTGCGATATGACAGTGAATTTGACGCTGAATAGCAGTACTTTGAAAATGTGTAATGATTGCGATATGACAGTGAATTTGACGCTGAATAGCAGTACTTTGAAAATGTGTAATGATTGCGAGATGAAAGTGAATAGAAATACTGTTTTGCGCATAATTTCATTTGGATGTTGGCGTTTTTAGAAGTGTTTCGAATTGGCGGTATGAAACATTGGCGCAATGGGCTATAACCGCCAAACTAAAACCATTACCAATCAATTTGTACCTACTTTTGTTATGAAAATAATTGCGAGAAAAGGTGTGGTACTGGTGTAGCAGCTTTGTTTTTGTCTCAGATTAATATTTTTCACGCGTTCTTTTAATGTCGCTATATACACACTTGTAATACACTGTAGGAGAAATTGGATGTTATTGTTCATTGCAGTCTGCCACAGTTCTGGCAAAATGTTTAAAACAAATATATTTATGTACGTCTACTACTTCATTTTTTGACAGTATGTGATACAGGGGTTGTTCTGTATTATTTTCTCATACATTTCGTGATTTTAGTTTTGAAAGTTTCACAACTTCTAATAAGTTTAATGTAAGTATTTAAGCAATATATTTTTTTACAGGATTAGGATTTTACCACTAAAATAGCCAAAATAAAAACCCCGCTAAAATAGTACTTATACAGTAGTTTGTGTATGTGTACTGATTTAGATCTCGTATCAAGGTTTTGGTATTAAACTTTCTTTGTATTACGACTACGATAGATAGATAGATTTATTCAGTTTATAATACATAATGCACTCGAATTTTAAATATAGAACAATGGTATAATTAACTTGTATAAATATTTATAAAACTCATAAGTAATTAACTAGTAGACGAACATAGATCGCCCTGCTTTTCTCTATGTCCAAGGTTGATTTTACCAAGGATTTGCCAAAAAACATAATTGGATTAAGCAATAATGTGCTATTATTTACCTCAGAAATATAAAAACATGATTGGTCAACTCAATCCTTGATTGAAAAGTATCTTCTGGCCTATTAAAGGGCAACCTTTGCCCTTTGAATTGCAAATACATACAATTTGAAACTCAGTGTTTACTCAAGTACGCCTGAATATGCTACAGACACTATATTACATTTTAAAGTAATAATAAAATGTCGGTTTAGCAAACATGAGAGTGAATGTGTGTAGTAACCTTTGATGGCCCACAGAAGCCTGGAAGATAATCTTCGATGCACTCCTTGGATATGAAACCTACGTATGTTAAAGAAATCCCATACAATATTAATAAGACTACTAAAAAAAAAACATTGATAGTTAAGACTTGAATAACACCAGTATTTGTTTTGCTAAAATCAGAAATATTTTTAAACTGTTTGTCAAAGGCCAACTCCTAATTAAATACAAATTGAAAGTATAGGCCACTCCAGTTCTTGCAACTAATTTCAGCTCATTTCCAGCTATTCTGTCTTTGAATGAGCACTAAAAAACGGTGTGCTTTTTGTGTCACTATGTGAACAGCTCATCAAGCGAAAACCAATTACTATGGCTCGGTTACTTTAATGATTTACCAGTTTATATCAATCTTCTCAATGAAACAAGAAAACAGAAGTCGTACGAAAAGAAACCCACCTACCGTGACATATGCGCAATATGTGGAGGAAACGAAACATATTTATTTGCTTCATGGAATAATATTTATGAAATAATTGAAAAGGTGTCAACGGGAACTTGATGGATATTCAGTTTCAGTTTTTTGTGTTTATTTTATTTGCTCAAAACGCTAGGAAATAATCCAATTCCCACATATAGTCACCTCTCCCCCTGGTGAGTCTGAAATGTGTCGTCAGCAATCATAAAAACTATGTAAATTGTTTTCGTTCTCGTGTGCCGTTAATGCGCAAATTCGTGCGGTTTATTTGATGCGTGGCATATGTTTATCATACGTGACATGTATTTCAAAACGTGTCTAACAAGAAATTCGCGCGAAAGTCTGCAAGGTCACCTGTTTTAAGAACTTCAGCAAATACCACAAGCTTAACTGAAAGGCATTATAATAATTTTGTCGTGCATATGTTTTGTTTTGAAAATAATTAAACATAAAAGCAACTGCTTTTATTTGCTAGGTTTAGTTATTGGATTGGTCATATATTCGTCGTCACGTAAATTCGATGTTTCGTCTACCCATGACATCAGCGAAAAGAAGTGCCCAACGAATAATAGTAACAATAAAAGAATCAAATTTGTTGCAATGTGATTTTTCTATTTTATTGGCAATGTATATAAGTAATCTGTTATCTATTTAAATTTTTGTCAATACTTCTGCAAATTAAATGAGCACTTTTTATTATCAAATCGCTGTATATCCTTATATTGCTTGCAATTTCATTATAATGAAAACACATATTTCATTAATAAATCAAATCATTGTTTTGTTTCATCTTGCTTGTTTTTCTACGCAGCTGTGTGTCTTTGCGTTAATAATATCAAACATTACTTTAATAATACGATTTTGTCTACGTCTGATGAAACTCAAATGTAAATTCGGCATAACTTTAAACCGCTTTAAACTGCCAATGCTTTGCACTGCCCGTTCCAAGACAGTGATCCAGGCGTTAAACCGGTTTAAACTCCCAATGCTTTGCTTTGTCCGTTCAAAGACGGTGATCCAAGTTTTGATTATGTTTGCGTTCCTTTTGGTTTGTATTGTGTTGTGTTAGTCGGTCAATTGGTCACGTGTCCAAATTAAACAATAATAATAAGAGTGTCTCTCATTCTGATGCAGTTGTCTGCAGTTTCATATACGCTACATTCATTCACTTGCCGTTATTACAAATTGAAATCGTGGAGTGAAATGTCAACAAGGTCATAAGTGGTTACAATGTGTTCGTATGGAACGCCGGGACTTGTCTTCGGTTGTGCCGTTTTGTTAGCAGTATATGTTATTATGTCAAACTTCAATGTTGTCTTGTCTGTGTATCGGTTCATCTTGTCTACTCATACTGTGAGTTTGTCTCCCGCATGTGTTATTATGTTTTGTACACGTGTTGTTTTGTCAATGCAATGAGTTATCGTGTATGCAATGTGACTTGTTATGTCAAATTGTTGTGTTGTTATGTTAAAATGTCGTTTGATCTTGTCAAGAGATTAAGTTAACATGTTAGTGCAGCGTGCGATTTTGTCATTGAAGTGTGTTATTATGTCATGTTTAAACGTTGTAAATATATGCTGTTGATTTGTCCAGACAGCGTTTCATTTTGTCCAAATACCGTGCCATCATGTCAAACCCCCATGTTGTTTTGTCAATGATAAGTTTTATTTTGTTGTAACACTGTCTTATCATGTCTAAAGTAAATTCATTTTGTTAAAACGGTATGTTGTTTTGTTCAAATGACAAGTTGTTGTTGTTGAGCTAAAAATAGCGTGCACACACTACAATGGCGGAAAGCTAATACCGACACGATGAGACATAAACGAATGCGTAAATGACATTGAAGTCTATAATTTAATTTGAGTTATAGACATAATAACACGTCTTCTTGACATAATAACATATTCTTTGAACAATTTCACCAGATCATAGCAGATGATGAAACACTATTTTAACATAATAAGACGTCTTTTTGACATAATAACATATTAGTTTGACAAGTTCACCTAATCCTAGCACAGGATGAAACACTATTTTAACATAATGACACGTCCTTTTGACATAATAAAATATATATTGACAAGTTCACCGTATCACAGCACATGATGAAACACTATTTTAACATAATGACATATCTTTTTGACATAATAACATATTCTTTTGACAAGTTCACCTTATCTAAGAACATGATGAAACAATATTTTAACATAATAAAATGTCCTTTTGACATAATAACACATTACACTGACAAGTTCACCTTATCATAGCACATGATGAATTAATATTTTTAACATAATATCACGTATGTTTAACATAATAAGACAATCCTGAACAAGACAACACGAAACATGACGACATAAGACAGTCATGGCGTTCCATATGTTCGCTTGTGACACTATGTTATCTATGACTACTTATGAAATAAAATTCGATCTTACACTCATGTCAACAATATCCTCTATTTCTTTGAAGATGATTTATAAGTAGATCATGCCTAATTTAATATTTTGTTTAGTTAGATCATTAGTTAAATCTTTCTCAAGTCCAATTTGGTTTACTTGTAACAATAAGACACGTTTTTACGTATGTGTTAAAGAAAAATACGTTTATAATTCGAATATATTGCATCGGTATATACAGAATAGCTTTTGCGATTTTGAAACAACGAAGTCGTCTATAGTTGCAATACACCGAACACCTAAGACATCATATTTGTAAATTCGTCAAAGCATTTGCTTTTTACAAGGGAATTTAAATTTGTGTGAAGTTGCTTGAAAACTGTATGTTTTTCTTGTATATACCTTTCAAAGACCTGTGGAATTATTTCTTATCACGTAGGCCAAACATTTAGAAATAAATAAAAGGTAGTCTGTATTCGTCGAACCATCACCTACTTCACGTTTAGGTGAATCTCACAAGAAAACGATTAACCGTAGGAAACAAAGTATCCAAATTCGAATGCGGCATGAGCACGAGATCCCGGTGCCTCTAAACATACATTAAGGGACCTTTGAAAGAATTGCCCTACATTGTTGTTTTTGTTGTTGTTGTTTTTTCACGCAGAACACACAAATATATATCAATAGATTGAATGCATTTAGAATGTGGTCTCTGATATTGATTGTGTTTTCTATGTATTTATCTTATCTGGAATTTGAGGAAGTTTCACAAGGTCTGAACTGCAATCACATAGCATCGGAAATACAAGTATATTCAGTTTAATATTAAACCAAGTGCGTTTTAAAGTAGGCTTTGAACAGGCAACCTGGAGTCGGTAAGTACAACATCACTAGACTAATTCAATTAAGTGGAAATTAAATAAAATTTGTATAATTGTTATTCACAATTAACAGAAACACAGAGTTTACAGCGATGGATGTGTCCATGTTTATGTCTTTGTTCTTGATTTGGATGTTACTGTTATTCCTTGGTAAAGTTCTATCATAATATTTATCGGTATGTATTTTGTATATTTAAATACAAACTATATAAAGGAACATTATCATATTTATATCTTAAACTTTGCAGATAAACAAACCACAGCAATAACGAACAAAGTTGGAACGTTAACTTTGCTGGATCCGGTATTTCTTGGACGAAACGTTCCTTTAAAATTTACGCCTGTCAATACGGATGATTTAAAAGCAGGCTACATTGAATGGGAGAGCATGCAAAGAATGATACGGCATTTACACTAATCGCGGAAAAGCACATGCGGTACATTAAGGATGGGTCGCTCTTTCTAAAACTTATTCGTTTGGACAGGACATGGGACAACGCACTGGTGCAAGTGAGCTACATGGGCAAGGTTTCTGGGATGGTAACGCTTCAAATTGAAGGTACAATCTGTTAAGATGTGTACTGAATGAATTCATAAATTAATTACAGATCAACGTATGTCTTCATTAATCAAATTCGATTAAAACAACAATAGTAAATGAAAATACCTAAACACCTATAAGCAAATCGTATTGCATACTAGTATCTGGGTATATTTCGCAAGAGTTCAACAACGAGTGTGGACACTTACGTGTGGTGACCATTCCTAACAGCAGGGTGATACTAGACAGATTGCTTACTACCCGAGTAACAAGGTCATCGATTACCCAGGAACGTTTTATCAAACGTGGATGGATCGAACTACTGGCAACGTAGGACTGACCCATTGAGACTATACAGAATAACTTGATGCGTATGATTTCAAGTACATACTTACCATCATCAACAGCATGCCGCTTCACGGATACTACATAGTGTATATGCAAGACCCTTACAGACTAACAACAAACGAAGTTAATACTACATAGAGTGTATGCAAGACCCTTACAGACTGACAACAAACGAAGTTAATACAACATAGAGTGTATGCAAGACCCTTACAGACTGACAACAAACAAAGTTAATACTACATAGATTGTATGCAAGACCCTTACAGACTGACAACAAACGAAGTTAATACTACATAGAGTGTATGTGTATGCAAGACCCTTACAGGCTGACAACAAACACGGATACTACATAGAGTGTATGCAAGACCCTTACAGACTGACAACAAACGTGCCGCTTCACGGATACTACATAGAGTGTATGCAAGACCCTTACAGGCTGACAACATAAGAAGTTAATACTACATAGAGTGTATGCAAGACTCTTACAGGCTGACAACAAACGAAGTTAATACTACATAGAGTGTATGCAAGACCCTTACAGACTGACAACAAACGAAGTTAATACTACATAGAGTGTATGCAAGACCCATACAGGCTAACAACAAACGAAATAAATACTACATAGAGTGTATGCAAAGACCCTTACAGACTGACAACAAACGAAGTTAATACTTCATAGATTGCATGCAAGACCCTTACAGACTGACAACAAACGAAGTTAATACTACATAGAGTGTATGCAAGACCCTTACACACTGACAACAAACGACGTTAATACTACATAGAGTGTATGCAAGACCCTTACAGACTGACAACAAACGAAGTTAATACTGCATAGAGTGTTTGCAAGACCCTTACATACTGACAACAAACGAAGTTAATACTACATAGAGTGTATGCAAGACCCTTACAGACTGACAACAAACGAAGTTAATACTACATACAGTGTATGCAAGACCCTTACAGACTGACAACAAACGAAGTTAATACTACATAGAATGTATGCAAGACCATTACAGGCTAACAACAAACGAAGTTAATACTACATAGAGTGTATGCAAGACCCTTACACACTGACAACAAACGAAGTTAATACTACATAGAGTGTATGCAAGACACTTACAGGCTAACAACAAACGAAGTTAATACTACATAGAGTGTATGCAAGACTCTTACAGACTAACAACAAACGAAGTTAATACTACATAGAATGTATGCAAGACCCTTACAGACTGACAAGAAACGAAGTTAATACTACATATAGTGTATGCATGACCCTTACAGACTGACAACAAACGAAGTTAATACTACATAGAGTGTATGCAAGACCCTTACAGGCTGACAACAAACGAAGTTCAACTATTTCTAGGTATTTTCGTATGCAACATGACATATACTTTAATCTTTTCTTTAAGGTCATTATCGTTATCACAGTGAACTCGCTCTCTATTCAACACGATAGTTAAAACTTTTCGTAAATAATTTATATTCATTAATACATATATTATATGCATAAACAACTAGTGTAAAGAGCTGTTTCTTAATTTGAGTATTACAATTTAAAAATCATTATTAACGCTTCTAAATTACTAGTATATAAACAAGGCTTGTAATGTTACCCCCGCCCCCAGCATAGGCTTGTCAGAGAAAGGCAGCATCATGTCAGAAAAAGAATACAATATACAATATATGCCATGTACTAATAATCTGATGATCTTGAAGAGTGGCATTGACCTTCAGCAGCAGACCTGTCTATTTTGTGTGAAACAACGTCTCACAATGATCATCATCCCAGCGAAGCCGAGTTATTTGAAACGTCTTTTATGTTCCTACAAAAAGTGTATTGTTTTTAGTGATCTTTAAATGTAAGCTTGAGCCCATAGTAACTGTTCTTGCCTGCGTGACATCCTCTCATTATGACGATCAATTTATTCATATTTATTGCAGAATCACTCTTTGCCTTTAGAACACATGGTCCGGAAACAATTATTGAATAATATCTTCTCATGCATTAGGACATTGTCATCCTAATTGAAGACCTCGTTCTTGCTCGCGACATACCTTCTCAAGATGATAATCATTTATTCCAATTTTTTTTTAAACCTCCATTCCGGGAACATTTTGTCCAGACACATGTTTGAATTTTGATCTTGATGATGACCTTGACCTTTAACAGACAAGCATGTGTGATGTACGCAAGATATCATCTGGTAACGGGGAATTATAATCTGAAGAAATAATAAAATCCGTCCAGGCATTTAGAAGTTATAAAGAGGAATCTAAAAACGTTATGATTTGACCTTGAATTGTTACCTTAACCTTTGACAGACATGCATGTGTATGTATATGATGCATTATCTGGTCAAGGGGAATAATTATCTGTTATATTAAAATACTTCGAGGCATTTAGAAGTGATTGAGTATAAACGATAATCAATTGACTTTGAAATGTGACATTGACATTCGACAGACAAGCATTAATGATGTACGAGACACATCATATGGTCATGGTGAAGTTATATATAAATTCTTCCAGGCTTTTAGAAGTTATGGAACATAACAAAAATCATTCATCTTTGACCTTGAATTGTGCCTTGACCTTTGTCAGACAAGTATGGTGTACGCGACGCATCATTTGGCCAACGGGAATACTAATTTGAAGAAATATTAAAATTATACCAGACATTTAGAAGTTATAGAGTGACTGACTAGCATGGGTTATCTACACGACCTATCGTCTGGTCATTTTCCATTGAATTGTGACCTTGACTTTGACAGACTAGTATGAGTTTTGTACGAGACACATCACCTGGTCTTGAGAAATATTAATTTGAGGTAAAGTAAACATCCTTCCAGGCATTTAGATTTTGACATTGAATTGTGACATTAACCATTGACAGACTAGCATGGTTTATGTGTCCGACACATCGTTTGGTCATGGTAAATAATAAAAGTTTGTTTTTCAAATTTTTTGAGACATTGCAAAGTTACAGAAGGAAAACGAATTCCGAATGGACGGACACAACCCATCAACACACCCACCCACACAAACGCTTCCCTCCCCCCACACACACCTACCCACGGACAACCAGACGGTAAATGCGACTACTTCATGCTCTTGCTCGGGGATATACAAATATTTGGCGCCGCGCATGAGAATATGTAATGACTCTGACCCAAAGGATATGGAAAGAGCATTTATTATATAGTATTTCTACAAACACTTGAATGAAGTCCCTGAATACATTTGAGAGGTACATTCTTGCGTTATATGCTTGAAGATTATTTTTCGTTTAGTAATTAATTATTTTTGAAAGCGTATACAAGCTAAAATCGTGGATTTAATTGCTGCTCAATTACGAATCAGATTGAGATGCCTGCGCCGACCGTCTTCAACACACTGCAAACAGAGTAGGCGACCTGCTCCAATTACAGGTTCAACTTAAGTGACTCATTCTATAAATATCTCACAGTGTTGCAGGCTAGCAGCCGATGTCAGTTGTGTTTAAATACTTACAACAACACCCAGAAATCTTTATTAAATACAAAAATATACTACTGAAAATTCATATTTATAATTTCACCATTCTCACCACAAATCGTACAATACATACAGTAAATTAATGTGAATTATTTAGATAATTCAAGTTTTATTGATGACAAACGTTAGGCGCTAAGAGCGGATTATTGTATCGACATTACATAATGATGATGGAATTCAATCAGGATTATCATCGTTTCGTTTCTTAAATTGATCTTAATTGTATAACTACAACCCCAGGATAATACGAGTTTATTGTTTTGTCAACTTCAGTATGCATTATTATATATTTTTATGCAATGTTGGGTTCATTTGCTTCTTTTACGCAATTATACGGCACCCTTTTATGCTTTGCATCATTGTTTTTCTTCTAATAATAGATTTGATCAACAGAAGCGGACAGTGAAATAAGCAATTCAGAGACGTCGGTAATGCGTATAAACGTATCTCATCCCATGCAACAAGGACCTGTAAGCGGCACCAGTATATGCGAAGACGTTAGCGTTAAGATGGACGGGGTTTCAGATGGTATGTATCCGAATTAATTGCACTGATAATGTTTAACGATCATTTGTTTTAATATTTATTCTTTGGTAGGCACCGGAGTTACTTTTGTGTAATCGTGGCCATAGTACTAGCTCAACCTTACTTTATAAACTGTAATGGCAATAGTTTTCACACACACAAAAAATCATTTTTATAGACAACCCATTTTACCCCAACAATATTCTGGTATGTGCAAAATATAGCCGACATAGGATAATAACGCACTCTTTGAAATCACGCCGCTGTGTTTGTATGCATGTTACAACGTGATAAATCAATCCTCAATTGTCGGTCTATTTTATGGTATATTATCGTCAAATCATGAAATAACTTTTCCATTGTTACATTACGCTGCAGAAAATGTAATGAGATATAAATATTCGATATTTCAACTAATCATTTCAAACACGACTGCTGTCAACTGATTATTACAACCGATTATTCGTATGTTTTTATTTATCCTCTATTTTGTTTCAGAAGCTTTACCAGATAATGCAACACTAGTGAGAATCGATTTAATAACCATTACGATTGGTACAAGTGCCTTTGTATTAGTGTGCATTACCCTTTTTTTTCCTTGTATGCTTCGTCAAACGTAAGTACTCGATTCATAGTTGTGCTAATGTTTTTGAACACATATAGTGAGTATGTTTATGGTTATTTAATTACCATTATCTTGTTCTTATATTACATATTGGTGATACAGATTTTCTTTTAAAAGTCATATAGTGTATTTTCAATAGCGTAGAAATTACGCTATTTGTTTACAGGAAGACGAGAGATTATGGCACGGCAAATGAACAGGTAATTTTACAAAGCATATAGCTAATTAATTATTGGTAACGAAACCTTATAATTTACATCCATATACAAACATATTCCGGATCACAATAGAGTCACAATCTACACATATAATAAAACACCCGTTGCACTAAAGCGTTAAAATGCACGTAAAATATAGGCATACAATGGATATATGTTCATTTCTTGTTTCAGAGCTACTCCCGACGTAGCATTTCATCAAAGTATTGATCCTGAAAATAAAAACGATTCAAACTTCCATCATTTCACCATTCCATTCATGAAGAGTATATTCAAGGCAATATACTGTATATTTTATTAAGACATTATTTTATTCTTCAATTACTTTTCTGCAAAAGTGCAAATGTGCGGTTATTATATTGTTATTGGAAATGAAAATGAAATAAAGTTGAGTCCGTAACATCGACCAAATAAAAACAGTGTTAAGTTTTTAACAAAGTTAAGGCTTTAGTCTGCACAAAGGCATCATTTATTGCATTTTAATTTTTATATTTAACATCGTGATTGGTTCGTTGGCTTTAATATAAAATACATTTAGCAATGTGCATGTGACAAAGGGTGCGATTATTTGTTCGTAATTCAATTCATTTTTGTTATAGCTATGGTGATTTCCATGAGTGTTTTTGTAGTTTATACGTTTATTAGGAAAACAGACTTGCAAACAAAACTAAAGTGTGTTGTCGAGTAATTTTTAGTCAAGACAATATATGATTCATTTACTTAGTTGAAATCGGCTTATGGTTTAAAATCACATTTTAAAACGAATTATATTGTAGCCCTCAGAGTACTAAATGCTTTCAGCTCCGCCTACCAATCACGAGGTGGTGAACTATGCTTATGCTGTCAGCCAAATTTTTATCACTTCTGAGCCAGACAATGAGGCAAATTGTAAAATTTAAATATCGACTGCTAAATATTACTCTTATGATTACGTCAACACCTTTTACTTTATTTATATTTTGTTTCTTTAGTTGATTTCAATCAGTTCATTTATAGAACACAAATCTAGTTTTATTTATTCTTTTATTCCCTCCACTGCCCTGCACTTCGCTTATGTATTGCAGGGCCACCATGCTCGATGAATTCAACTAGTTTATACTGATATTGACTTAGAGTTTCTAGAAAAAAGTAGAATGTCGGGATCCAATAACCCTGCTTCACCAGATCCTACTAAATATTTAGACGTTGATTTCGGGAGAACAGTAAGACAATAAATGATAACGTAACAGTTTTATATATCCGAGATACCGATGAAACTAACACGAGCCTAAGCCAGGCTATGTGAGAGTGCAACGATTTCAAGAGATCAGTGTTAAAAACCATGAATGAGCTATTGATGATTTTGCGACTTGCGACGGTGATGACGACACAAATAACAATCCAGATTGTGTGAATAAATGATGAGTCTGAGAGGTTAGTGATTAACACATTGGAAAGGCGAGACTGTGTGTTTGTTTAATATGTTCGAGATGTCAGTGATGAAGACTTTAAACAGACATGTGAATGCGTTATGATTTCGAGTGTGGTCAGTGATGAACACACTGAAAAGACCAAACAGTGAAATGTGTTGTCTAATTGATCGTATAGGAATGAAACGAATGCGTTGTGTCCAGGTTCTCTATATCTTTACTTCAAGTCTATATCAACAACAAAACAAAACAACAACATGATGATGACGTTGACGTCACGTGACGTTCCGCGCAAACGCGCGAAAGCGTCGCAATATTAACGTTTCCCAACATACTCGGGGCGGCAAAATGTGAATAAAGTTAATAATTAACATCAAAAACATGCATCACAAACTCGAATGATGTCAACAAACAATTTATATAAAATTACCAACATATTTAAATCGTTTACGAAATTGAAAGTTCTCAGTCCATATATCGTACAATTCCCAATAAAACGTGTTTAGTTTGAGTCCAATCAATAATCACAGAAACAGTCTCTATTTAAACACAACGTAATCAGTCCATTTAAGTATTTGTTTCTCCTCCGACTTCTAAGGGGTAAAGCTTCGTAATGGGACGGTTTGTTACTCCCCCGTCTGTCCGGATGTCTGCGGCTCGTACTCGTCCGTCGTTCCCAGGGATAAGCGCCTGTACTCTGGCCAATCTCCATCGCGACCGCGGGCCTTCATCGTGTACCATGACGACGTCACCGACTTTGATTGTCTGCTCGTTACGACCGGAAATGCGCTGATGTTCACGTAAGGCGGTGAGGTATTCGTGTCTCCATCGCGAGCGAAAATCATCAATGAGCTTCCGTTGTAATCTCGCCCGTTTAGAAACGTCATTTTGGGAAATGACGATCGAAGTATCCAGAACCACGTCACTGACATGAGGTAGCATTGTTATCCGGCGGCCGGAAATCAGGTGAGACGGCGTCAATGGCTCCATGTCACTCTGCGAGGTGCTGATGTAGGTGAGAGGCCTGTCGTTTATTACAGCCTCAATCTCCGTGATCACTGTGAATAACGTCTGATAATCAACACAGGATCGTCCTAGCACTTTCTTGACAGACGTTTTCGTTATCCCGATCAAACGTTCCCACCATCCCCCATACCATGGGGCACGCTTGATGATGAAACGCCACTCTGTTCCTCTCGAGCTGAGTTCCGCGTGAATCTTGTCTGACGCAAAAAGATTCTTCACATGGTTTGCTGCACCCACGTACGTAGTTCCGTTGTCTGATATCATTACGCGTGGGACCGATCGTCGACTGCAGAATCTACGGAAGGCCTGTATGAAAGTTTCTGTAGACAGATCGGGTACCAGCTCCAAATGTACTGCACGGGTCGAGGCACACGTGAAGAGACATATGTACGCCTTTGCGTTCCTACCGTCGGTGTCACGCACGTACAACGCTCCGGAAAAGTCCACGCCAGTCACAGTGAATGGGTCCGCATCTTGTACTCTCACGACAGGTAACGGTGGCGGATCTGGTGCTGTGTATGCCTTGCCGACGACTCTTCTACATGTCACACATTTCCGTAGAACGTGCTGTACACATCGTCTGATTGCAGGGATCCAATATTTCTGGCGAATGTACGATATTGTAGAATTTGGACCAGAATGTAGAATTCTCTCATGTGCGTCACGTATTACTAATAGCGTAAATGTGTGCTTCTGTGGTAGGAGATACGGAAACTTCGTAGTCTGAGCAACCGGGGCGTTATGGATACGCCCACCACATCGAAGCAAACCTGTATCATCAATGAACAATTTCAATTGATTCACAAGTGTCGCTCTCGAGGTACCGTTTCGGATGCACTGGATTTCTTCTACGTACGAAGAAAGTTGACAACTCGAAATCCATAGTTTCTCTGCTTCCAGTAGCTCAGATGAAGTCAGCGATGTTAACTGTGTGACGCTCTTCTCTCTGCAAATCTTAATAAAGCGTAATACGTATGCTGTCACGCGTAGTAGTCTTTGCAAATTACCGTAGTTCTCAATATTAATCAACTTGTGTACTCCATTCACAGCTTCGGGTTGATCTGTGGTACTGGCTGCTGGCCCTGTCGAATCACAGCATGTTTCTGTGACGCAGACGGTTGTCATTTTTGGTTCCCATGTAGGCCAACTTCCGGGGTCTGTCACCCATGATGGTCCCTTGAACCAAAGATCGTTTGTCATAAACTGCTCAGCTGAGATACCGCGGGTAAGCAGGTCTGCTGGGTTATCTTGTGAAGGACAGTAACGCCACGCGTGGTTTGGTAGGAGTGTGATGATCTCTGTTACACGGTTTTTCACGAATCGCGGGAGAGTGCGTGTTGAAGCTAGCCAATGTAACACTATCTGACTGTCAGTCCATAATTGTAAACGCTCGATCTTCAACTCTTTCTGTACATGTTTGGCCAGTCGCGCGCCAACAATGGCTGCCATCAGTTCCAAACGAGGCAGAGTAAGCATCTTCAAGGGAGCGACGCGCGATTTCGCCATCACCAGGGCGCATTCGTGTTCGGTGCAGACGAAAACTGCGGCACCATATGACGTCATACTTGCATCACAAAATACTTGAAGAGAGATGTTTTCGTTCTTCTCTGACGGTGAGCTCTTTAACAGGTAGCGATTTACGCTGTAGGAAGTCACAGTGTTCAGGTCCGTCGCCAAGTCGCACCACTGCCGGTATAAATCACGTGACAAGGGTGTGTCCCACGAATACTCTAATTTCCACAATTCTTGCAACAATGCCTTTGCACGAATCGTCACTGGTGTTAGGATACCAAGGGGATCATAAATTTTCGAGATGTGTTGCAATATTTCTCTCTTTGTCACAGACTCTACGAGAGAAATGTCCCTTGTAGGAAAACACAACGTATCTTCAACTGCGTTCCACCTCAACCCGAGAATCTTCGTATCTCTATCAGTGTCCAATACGCCGTCTACACTGGCACTGGCACTGTCACGCACCACTCTGCTGTTGAAGTTCCAGGAACGCAAGTTGAAGTTGGCAGCCGACATCAAATCACGAGTGTCGTGATAGAATTTCACAACGTCGCTCTCCTGCTGGAAACCGGAAATGATGTTATCGACATAGATATCACGGCGAACATGGTCACTTACCCAGTTGTCCTTGTTGTTGTCTAGATGCTTCACGATGGTTGCACACAGTATGAAGGGTGAGCATGTAGCGCCGAACAACACAGCTTTAAAGCGATAGGTCATCAGTGGACTGTCTGGGTCACGAGGGTCCCGTAACCATAGAAATCTGGTGACGTCACGATCTCTCTCATCCAGAGCAACATGTAGGAAGGCTTTCTCGATGTCTGTCGTCACGGCGTATCTATTCATTCGGAAGCGCATTAAAATGCCAGTTTGATCGTTCAGTTCAAGTGGAGTCGATCGTAAACAGTCATTCAGGCTCGGCTCGTTTGACGATCTACGACAACTGCAATCGTACACGATACGAATCGGAGTGGTCATCGATTCTTTCCGTACTCCGTGGTGTGGGATATAGTGTACAGGGTATTCAGGCTTGATTTCCTCATCGACGACTTCTATGAACCCGCGTTCATGCTGTTCTGTAATAATGTCGTCGTATTTCTGGAACATGAACGGTTCTCTTCGCAGACGCTGTATCATGTTCTGTGTACGTCTGACGCTTACATCGTAGTTCGTAGGCAACTGAGGGTGATCTTCTTTCCACGGCAGTTTCACACTGTACTGGTTATCCTTGTAAGTGATGCAGGTATCCATGTACGTCTGAAGTTCGTCAGTACCGGAAGTTGCGTCCGTTTCCGGTGCGATCCCAATGGACTCCAGCTTCCAAAATCTCTCGATATCGGCAGCGTTTAGAGGTGACGTCATCACGTTCAACATGTGGTGAGTAGACTCGGCGTTCGTAGTTGGAAGAGGGCCAGAAAGAAGATATCCTAATTTTGACTGCACTGCAGTAGGTCCGTTACCCCGAACAACGCGATTCTGTACGATCTTCCAGTATGTGTCTGCGCCAATTAGCATGTCGATCTCAAACGTCTCATCTGCGGTGACAGGGTGGGCTAATTTTAAACCGCGAAGGTACGTTAGGGAAGCTACATGTCGATGTAAGCTCGGCATCGGAACTGCTATAGTGGGTGTAATTAAGGCGTCAATCGGGATCCGCTCCTTCCTGTCGGTGATCACGTGCACTGTCGCTGTTTTCATAATTTTCACATCTTGCGATGAATGTCCAAATGCTGCTAAATAAATTGTCTCTGTACCAGTCTCTTTAACATGCAGTTCATTCGCGAGTTTCTCTGTGATAAACGATCACTGGGCACCTTCGTCGAACAATATATTTGCTTCAACAGTTAAGTTCAAGGAACTTACTTGTACGATAGCGGTCTTCAGAAGCACATTAGATCTTGCTTGTGTCGAAGAATGTAGACTCGTGTGTCCCGTGGCGATGCCTTGGAATGGAGTAGCATTTGGGCTCAGCGAAGAGCTCGTTTTCTTCTGTTCACAGATGGCTGTATGGTGTTTGCGCTGACAGTTGCGGCATCTATTGTGGGATTGGCACAGCGAAACTTGATGTGAATCTGACAGACAGTTAAAACATAATTTCTTCTGTTTCACAACTTTACTTCTGGCTTCGGTGGTCTTGAAATTGTTACAGTCTGCAGCTAAGTGTTCACCATCGCAAAAATGACAGGTTGACTTCCGACGCTTGGTGTCGGACCATGGTCTCGACTTCTTCCCAGGATTCCTACTTCCGGTATGGAAGGACGCGGTCGGCATATGAGAGCCGCTCACCGGAAAATCACGCAATTCGCCTTCTCGCATAATGGCAATCTCCTTCTCTATCGCACATCTAAGGTTGGATAGTTGCCAACGGCTGCCTCCGTGGTCACGTGCCATACTCTGTCGTACTGGAGCTGGCAACTTGTCCCTTATAATAGGAACCAGAAGATTCCCATATGACTCTTGTCTCTCGCCTAACGATTCCAGTCCTCTAATCTTCGTTTCTAGATGGTCGTAAAACGACTGAAGACTGTCAGGGGTGTTCGTCGGTGGATCTAGTTGGATTAGCGCCTGTATCAGTGCTTCTACTATCTTGTCTGGCTGACCGAACCGTTGCTTAAGCAAGTCGACGGCTTTCTTGTAGTTGGCGTTGGTTAACTGGAAACCCGCTATACACAAACCTGCTGCGCCATCAACTAACGAACGGAGATATGTGAACTTCTGCACGTCCGATAGGGTGTTGTTGAGATGCACGGAACACTCGAAGCTGTCCCAGAACGTCTGCCATTGCACTACATCACCGTGAAATGTTGGCAGAGACATCTTTGGTAGCCTGTGGTGTGAGAGGCTAGGGATGGTCATCTCCGTGGAGAAATCGTGTCTTGTACGCCGTTCGAGAACCGGAAGTTCTGGCTGTATGTCGTCTGTTGTGCGTTGTTCTCCACTCGTCACCGGCTGGCCGTTATTATTCTCATTACGCAACATGCTCGACGCCACTGGCTGTGTGTTAGCAATAGAACTTCGTTGCTTAAGATTGTCCCTGAGTCTCTGTATCTTCAAGTCAAGATCGAACAGAAACGTTTTACTCTCGACCAGTTCCGTCGCTAAATCCTCTGTGTCGTTGTGGTTGATGATCTTGTCGTTGAGCACTTTCACTTCTTCAGTCTCCTCCGTTATCATGTGAAGCAGTCGCTCGTACTCAGACCCCGTTAACTCAGTAGAATCGAATCGCTCTAACTCCCGGGAAATAAGGCGACGATGGCCGTCGCGCATCGCAATAAGCTTCGTAAGCTGCATATTTCGATTCTTCAACTGGTTTCACGGCACCAAAATGTCTAATTGATCGTATAGGAATGAAACGAATGCGTTGTGTCCAGGTTCTGTATATCTTTACTTCAAGTCTATATCAAGAACAAAACAAAACAACAACATGATGATGACGTTGACGTCACGTGACGTTCCGCGCAAACGCGCGAAAGCGTCGCAATATTAACGTTTCCCAACAGTGTAATGGGTTAGAGCGGTTAGTGACAAAGACACTGAAAAGTCATTCAGCTTGAATGTGTAGTGATTTCGAATTGCCAGTGATAGACACACTGAAAAGACCAGACAATGAGAATGTGTAATGGGTTAGAGAGGTTAGTGACAAAGACACTGAAAAGGCATGCAGTGTAAATGTGTAACGATTTCGAGATTCACACTCAAATGCATACTGTATGAGTGTGCAAAGAGTTAATGAGGTCATTGATGGAGCCACAGAAAAGGGCAGAATGTGTAAGGAAAGGCAGACTTTGTCAATGTGAATTAATTTCGAGAGGTAAGTGATGAAGACACTAATAATGCAGATTGTGTGAATTTCTAATGAGTTCGAGAGGTAAGTAGTTAAAGACATCGAACATGCCAGACTGTGTAAATATGCAACAATTGGAAGTAGTCAGTGAAAAAAAAGTGGAATATTCGAATTGGTGCGTTTCGTGTTAATGATTGTAAATAATATTTAAAGCATGTAGTGAAAGAACATTTAAAGACGTGTTGTATATCCAGAAAAACGTTCATACACAGTTCTTATATTGGTGATGATGTTATATATAATGTCCATACCAGTTGTTGTAGCAGTTATAATTGTATAACTATACATTTGGTAACATATACGTATATGATAGATATTGCATTCACAATTAGAAACTGAATATATTTGTTTCTGTGGACTGATTATGCATAAATAATGTTTTTTGGACATAACTTCTAATGCATGACTTGAATGTAAATTCTAACAACTGTAGTACAGGTCATTTTATTATGTCCCTTGATTTGTATAAGTCCATTTACTATGACCAAATAGTGTATCCTGTCCAGTGTGCGTCCATCTGTGTATTGTGGTGTAATACTTGTGATGTCCAATCGTTATCATTAATGTTTCTGATGCAAGAAATTGTATTGGTGAGAACAAGTAAAATTATTAATTTCATCTATAATCTGCTAACCATGCTTGCATTTGGTTTAGAGCACTTAGTGGACGCAAGTCGCACATTTTGGTGCAGGATTGTTTTACCAACCTGTATTATAAAATGTTAAAAAATATTGGATATTAAAATAATTGCATTTATGTATTTTGAATTGTACATTTCATAGTTTTTTTTGTTTGTGTTGATAAATGTATTTTTCTTTGTGTTTAGGTCTTTCCGTCATTAATTTATTGGTCTACGTCTAAATAAATGGGAAAACCAACTTTTAGACTTGTATCGCCATGACGCCCAGCCCACCCCACTACACAATAATAATTGTTGGAAATAAATCATTGTTTGTACACAAACGAAGACACCATATTTGAATATGCACGTTTTTTTATATGATCAAAGCGCATGTCTTTTGTTTGGAATAATGCTTTTACCAAATTACTCCACATGAAGATGAACATGTGAATAGTTCGATTGCATTATAGTACTTTTAATTGAAAACGATGCAGCGTTTATATAGTCTTGCATTATTTGAATGTATTTCCTGTTAATTGTATTTTAAGAATAAAACCCATTCATCACGCATAAGACCAATGAGGAATTTATTTTCCTTTCCAACAGTCAGAACATAGTTCTGCACAACTACAGTTTTCGTAAGTCCACAGGGCGCTATAAACATTAATTCAGCTGCAGTGTGGTTCGAATTAACATAGGATAACTGCATGTAGTTATTCAGTGTGTCTTCTTTTTAATTGTATCTACTGGTTGGGATTGTTAATTGAGCATTTTGACATGTTTGTGGAAATTGCTAGAATGGTTTTAGACAGCGAGATGTGCATAATATATTAGTTAGTACATTATCTAATAATGAAAAACGAACTTCCAGACTCCAAAATAGTTCAATACTTTAGTTCGAGATCTCACAATTGTTTTCAATTTGTCTTTCAGCACTGACTATGGGAATTGGGATATCACTCTTCTGTCTTAGACAAGTTCTGGCTAAATGCATTCTTAACTACGTCATATAAAAACAATTCCGCGAAAGAATCCAGTAATGCTACGTATAAACGATAACCACGTGCGCATGCAGGAGTCCCCCCCCCCCCCACACCGTCCTCTTGAACAGGAATATAACATCAAGAAACTTACTTATTACTAAAACGGTACAGGTCAACACAGGCTTGCTATTGTTATTTCTCTCAATTAATAAAATAAATAATACGAATTTTCAATTATTCCGTATGGCGATAAACGTGCACCTGCCTGTTTTTCCCCCCTTCTGCTGGAACGCGAAAAACAACCAAGCCAAAATGTACAGCCTGTTCGGTTATCCATTTTGGATTTTATTATAGCTGTTAATAGTCGCATTTCTTGAACATCATAGGGACGTTTGTCTTTCTCTTTTTTTCGAACAGTTGAATAATTACAAATAGTATTCTGTATTGTAGATGTATATTTATAAACATTTGCAAAGTTTGTGGATCCTGGAACTTTTTTAAAGAGAAACAGCAACCGATTACTGTATCGCAACACATATCGCGTGCACATGAGCGTACAACGAATACGTGCGTTGTAACTGAAATTCGTGGCTCTCATTGTCCTAAACATGAGTTGCCACACTCGGTATAATTGTATTGTACATGTACCGCATTCAACACAAAGTATCGACACTTTCTGCTACATACAGTTGTATGGTTTGTATAAAGAAAACCTTTTTTTCTTCTTGCCAGTTTGTTTGGGTGTTGGGAAACCAGCAGGTGCTTAACATTATCAAAACCTTCTATTCCTTATCTAAGGAGGATATTTGCGATCTACAAAGTGATCGTGATAGTGATATATGTTATACTCTAAAGTTTTGGTTCAAGCACTGTTCATTTAGGCCAAAGTGCACGATCGTCAAGGAACTGATGACGACCTATTGAATTATTTCCCCTAGAACACCTGGAACTTTCAAAAAAGCTATTTCTTTCTCAGACTATAAGATTGTTCATTTTCAGAAAAGGTAAGTCGTTGGTTTCATGCTGCAATTTACGACTATTGTTTGGTATTTTATACAAATAACAAAATAATGTTGCGTATTCTTATAATACCTGTCTCAAAGTGTTGCTCATTTGACGCATGCTCCACACATTGACTCTAAAATTGTGTTTAACTGGTAAAAATACGAATGAATAATAGCTGTACAGTGTCGTCCCGGCTGAATAGTAATTCGCTTTTACTTTCAATACAATAAAATTAACGCCCTGATTTGCTGAGTTATAAGTAGTCAGAACCGTCTGGTGTTCGTCAGCTGATCTAAATGCGTAGCGTATTTAAAAAATATGATGTTAAAAAGATAGGGTTTTAATATAATATTTTAATCTATCTCATCAAACCACTCGTCGTTTACGTAAGGAATTACATCCACTGATTTTGTTTGCCCATCTATTTATTTTGAAAAATATTATACTTCTTTTATGCTGAATGGGTTTGTTAAAATTGATTATACACAGTCATCCTTATATTATTTTTAAGCAAGAGCAACGTTCCAAATTTATTTTGACTCATGTTTATTTTTGGTGTGCACTAGATCTCTGCATGTTGCACATGCATTTGTGATAAACTTAACGTCATTTGCCCAAATTCAGATTTTTTTAGTTGAAAGTGACAAAATATGCAGTAAACCTTATATTCAAATATGTATACTGTTAACAGTTGGTGTCAATTTGACAAACAATGCATTCTATTTGAACATGTGTTTTAACAGTTCTTGAATGCACTCAACTAAAATCGGTTTGGTAGAATGTTTATGTATTTTCTAGCACGTCTGTCATATATCCAATCACAACAAGGTCTAGAACGAACACGTTTTACATTACGACATTTTCTTTAATTAAAATTGAATTATTTATCGAGGTGTAATTTGCGATTTTTTTTTTCGCAAATCGATAAAATAGTAACATAAATTGTTTAAAGTGTGATAAAAACATAAAAAAGGCCAATCCATTACATTAAAATACATTTCGCTAAAACTAGAACGTATACCATAACGAGAATTACAAATCTGATTAAAACTATTCATTAAATCGAAAAATAAATGTACTATTTAAAGCAAGAAAGAATGCATACAGTATGGACATTGATTGTTATCTTCAAATA
This sequence comes from Congeria kusceri, assembly GCA_027627225.1. Classification (NCBI taxonomy): domain Eukaryota; kingdom Metazoa; phylum Mollusca; class Bivalvia; order Myida; family Dreissenidae; genus Congeria; species Congeria kusceri. The sequence goes on along the minus strand of CM051028.1, from coordinate 16,095,250 downwards.
TATATACACACAAATATAACCGAGCACAAATACGTTGTATTTACAAATGTATACTGTGAATCATAATTCGTACGGAAGTAAATGCAAATAACAGCGACACAATATTAATGGAATAACCTGCGTTGCCAGCAATTGCAGATCTCACAAAACAATATCTGTTATAAACTAAAACTGAATTGATATATGCAATAAAAATAAGCTTAAATGTTGTTGTTTTTTCTGCAAATGTATTGAGCTGCATGTATCAAATATTTAGGACCCTGCTTCCGTGGGCCTTTTATGGAAATGAAACATAATTTTCCGTATTCATCTAAACAATACGAAGGGAAACTTTGTTTAAAACAATGGTGCTTAAGACGCAATTATCAGATAGACTGTTGCTCCCGATATGGATGCTTTGGGTGATAGATTTGTTGTCTTGATTTGGACGTTGCTCTTATTTCTAGGTAATTCTAAAAATATACCTGTGTTATTTTGTATTGCTGCTTTTATGAAAACATACCTATGTGAACAATTCGTCATTGGTAATGTGATATATTTCACTTATATATGCACTCAGCACAAAACCCACAAACGAAGTTGAAACCATCACTGTACTGGATCCGTTATTTCCGGAACGAAACGTTACATTAAGATTTACACCTTCCAATACAGATAGCCTTAAATCAGCAAACATTGAATGGGTGGTAATGCTGTCCCAGCAGACGGCATTTGTACGTATATCGGACCAGCACTTGAGGTATATCAAGGACCGAGGACTAAAGGTGCATTGCGAAAAAAAAACAAACTGTGTCTTCATTTCTCATAGTGTCTGCCTTTGATAAATACTTTGTTTCAATTTTCGTTCCAATTGCTTAACGCTAGATTGAATGCAGGGATCATTTTATAAGTTGGAATTAATATCCATTAGTGCCTAAAGAGGTGTAGCAATCAAGAACCAAACTCTGATCTTGAATGTACTCAGAGTTACTGTGCTTGATGTATATTTTAATTCTTTTTACCATTGTCAATCATTTTGAATATATATTTTCTTATGATTCTAGTGCCTATTGGTGTGTCGTAAAAAAGATGTAACATAGTTATGGTTCTTTTTTTGTGAATATATAACGATGAAACATTGTGATGTGTTATGAAAAGGATGCCATGGCTCCGTATTTGTTTCTTATATAATGCATGTTTGTTTATTCTTTCCCTCACAAGTTCTCAGTAACTATTAGCTAGATATCAATGCAACTCTATATAGTTATTAGCAAGTATCACTTGGATATCAATTAAAACTGTATCGGTACGAACAGAACCAATTGTTGATGTAGATCATATTGATTCAGTTTTCCCAGAATTATTAGCCCTTCTTTGTTTTGATAGAATGATTACCTTTTAAGTGCTTCAAATCTTTTAAACGCGAGACTTCCAGAGAACAACATCGTCTTCTGGACACATCGTTCACATCTACATTGAAAAAGATTCATGAGTTTACTTCTTTTGCTGCACTCTGCCAAATAGCTAGTAAATGTGTCTGATCTGTGTGTGTGTTGTCACACGGCTACTTACGCGTGGTGAAATTTCCCGTAAAAAAGTGTGATACTGGGCAGATTTCATATTATCCGAGTAACAAGGTCGTTGATAGCCCCAGAAATCAGAAGTGGAAACGTCAAGTAACTGGAAACGTGCAACAGGTATTGAACCAGTCAGACTATGTAGTACAACGTGATGCAGACGATTAAAAATACAAAGTCTCTATATACAACTTCACACAGAATGTCACCATACAACTACAACTGAACAAACCACAAATGGTGTTGAGCTTTATCCAGGTATTTGTTTTTCTTACCATTTGAATCAACCTATTGAATTAAGGTAATTCGCCACGCTGTACATGACATGAGTATCTGTATAAAACGCTGAACTACGTGTTTCAGGTTCCCCTGAGATAGGTCCGACATGTGCTGTGGACGGCTGTGTGGAGTGTCTGTGCGTACATCCCGGTGATGCTATAAACTGTATCGCATACAAACTCAACATTACGATGTGGATTGGTACCCATAGTGTAGATCTACACAGGGAACATCAGACTTATCCATATATTTATTCATCGATCAATGCACGCATCGATGAACGTCATCACATGACTACGGTTTCATGTCTGGCATATATTCATGATCCACCTCTGGCTTTCAACACGACCACCTCGTTTTACGTTTTCGGTAAGCTATTGTTCTGTACATTATACGTTACTATTAGCATCCTACCCGAATTCCGTAGAACAGTTTTAACAGTTAATGCGTATATAAATAGTTTATGCATAATGGCTGTGACAATATATATTGGCAGCAGAGTAACTATGTAGGTAATCACTTGAGGATTCAGGGGTTACATACGGCGTCCCCTCCCTGCAGAAAAAACAACAACTTCCGGGTCATATATCTATGGGCATATATACAAGGGTCAACATAGATTAACATGCTATTTTATCGGTTTCCACCCTAAATCAGTTTTGTAGAATTATAAAACATTCGAGTCCTAGGCGCCCTACACATTCGTAACTAAACCAATCCTCACCGTAGTAATGGTGTCAATGTTCAGCTAAAAATAATTTTGCAAACTGTATTTGTATGGGTCCCAGATGGGCTGCGATATGGGACCTTTGTGGGTCCCAGGTGGAACCAGGCTGGGTCCTATATGGGATATCCATAAAGGTCCAATATGGGCTTCTATATGGGTCCTATTTGGGCAACCAATATGGTGCAAACTGTATTTGTATGGGTCCCAGATGGGCTGTGATATGGGACCTACGTGGGTTCCATGTGGACCCAAGGCGGGTCCTATATGGGATACCCTTATAGGACTATTATGGGCTTCGATATGGGTCCTGTATGGACAATCCATATGGGGCCAAGTGAGATTTTGCTTACTGTTTTTGCATGGGCCTCAGATGGGTTGCGATATGGGATCTATGTGGGTCCTATATAGATCCAAGATGGGCCCCATTATAGGCAAACCTTATGGTACCCATGCAAAAGGCGAAAAATGACCTTCAAAAGCAAAACTTTTTCTTACGAAAACAAAAACAACAACACAAGTGCAGTTACTTCTGTGTTACTCGTTAAAACGAGCAGTTACTCTTTCGTTACTCACCAAAATGAGCAGTTACTCTTTTGTTACTCATCACAAATAAACATTTGCTCTTTGGTTAATTTGTAAAATAAGTCGTCCATTTTTAAAAATATATGCTTTGTTTTACTAAAACAAACGTGCATTTGTGCATTGAAAACAGAGATGCAACACTGCATATAGATATTTGATTCAAATTCCTAGTCCTTTTTAGCTCACCTGAGCACAACGTGCTTTTGGTGAGCTTATAGGATCGCCTTTTGTCCGTCGTCCGTCGTGCGTCGTCCGTCGTGTGTCAACATTATCTTTCAAAAAACATCTCCTAAATCCCTGGGCAGATTTTCACCAATATTCACAGGAATGATCCTTGGGTTACTCATATTTAGGTCACAAGAGCTCAAAATATTTTTTTAAAGTGAAAACTCTTCTAGTGGCCCTCTACAAAGATTGTTAAAATGATGCCCCTGGGTCAAAACTGGCCACGCCCCGGGGGTCACATGGTCTATTTAGACTTGTATAACAAAATGACTTTAAAAATCTTCTTCCCTGAAACTGCAAGGCCTAGAGGTTTTATATTTGGTATGTAACAATGAATAATGGTCCTCTACAAAGATTGTTCAAATGATGCCTCTGTCGTCAAAACTGGCTACACCCCGAGGGTCACATGGTTTAGACTTCAATAGCAAAATGACTTTAAAAATCTTCTCCTCTGAAACCTCAAGGCTCAGAGGTTTCATATTTGGAATGTAACATTGTATAATGGTCCTCTACAAAAAAAATTCAAATAATTCCCCTGGGGTCAAAACTGGCCACACCCCGGGAATCAGATGGTTTATATAGACTTGTATAGCAAACAAATCTTCTTCCCTGAAACCGCAAGGCCTACAAGATTTCATATTTGGTATGTAACAATGTATAGTGGTCCTCTACAAATATTGTTCAAATGATGCCCCTGGGGTCAAAACTGGCCACACCCAGCAGGTCACATAGTTTCTATAGATTTCAATAGCAAAATGACTATTAAAATCTACTTCTCCGAAACCGCAAGGCCCAGAGGTTTCATATTTGGTATGTAACATTGTATAGTGTTCCTCTACAAAGATTATTTAAATGATGCCCCTGGGGTCAAAACTGGCCACACCCTGGGGCTCACATGGTTTATATAGACTTGTATAGCAAAATGACTTTAAATATCGTCTTCTCTGAAACCGCAAGATTAATATGTTTCATATATATGGTATGTAACATTGAATAGTGCTCCTCTACACAGCTTGTTCAAATGATGCCCCTGAGGTCAATACTGACCACACCCCGGGGGTCACAATGCTTATATAAGCATAAATAGCAAAATGACTCTTCTTTCTGAAACCGCATGCCCAGAGGTTTCATGTTTGGTAAGTTATGTTGTATAGTGGTCCTCTACAAAGATTGTTCAAATGATGCCCATGGCGTCAACACTGGCAATCCCCGGGGCTAACGTGGTTTATATAGTCGTAAATGGAAAAATGATTTTAAAAGTCTTCCCCTCTGAAACCGCTTTTGTAATTAAACTTCATACATAGATTCCTTATAGCGAGACCTCGCTTTGGATTGATAATGGGTTTGGTGGGGTCATGGTTACACTCACTGATACTAATTTAAAAAAAAACGCTTTCGCTCAATAACTTGAGAACCCATTGAGATATTTAAATGAAACAAATATTGTTCAAATTATACCCCCGGGTTAGAAAGTGGCAACTCCCTGTGGGTCACATGGTTTATATAGACTATACCGATTTTCTCCTGAAACTGCAAGGCCCAAATCTTTATGCTCAGTTTAGTGCTCTAGTGCCATTGGCCCTCTTGTTTTAAGCCATTATGATGCCTTTAACTCAAGTAAGCAAGCTTGGGCCATCATGGGCCTCTTGTTAGAATATCTAAACGAAATGACACCACTTTAATTGTTTTACAGCAATGTTGTCTGTTGAACACATAAAAGAAGGTACATTTTTGTTACTCATTTCAAAGAGCAATAACTAATTTTCATTAAATAAAATGAGCAGTTACTCTTTCGTTACTCGCTAAAATGAGCACTTACTCTTTCGTTACTCACCAAAATGAGAAGTTACTCTTTCATTACTCACCAAAATGAGAAGTTACTCTTTCGTTACTCACCAAAATAAGCAGTTACTCAAGCGCTTGATCTTTGACTAATTTGTGATAAAAGTTTACTTCTTTTTGTAAATTGTTCGATATTGTACCAAAATTGTGTATTTGTGCATTGAAAACAGAGATGCAATACTGCATATAGATATTTTCTTCAAATTCCTAGTCTTTTTTAGAATATTTTAACGGAAATGACACCACTTTAATTTTTTAACAACAATGTTTTCTATTGAACATATAAAAGAAGATACATTTGTATTACTCATTTCAATGAGCAATTACTCATTTGTTACTAATTAAAATGAGCAATTACTCTTACGTTACTCGCCAAAATGAGCAGTTACTATTTCGTAACTAACCAAAATGAGCAGGCGTTTGCACCGCTTTCTTACATCTGCGTTTACTCCCGAAGGGCGATTATTGTAATACGGGCTAGAGTTAGTGGTCAGCTGGGTTTCATCAATAATCTAGTTAACACTACTTTGCCTAGTAAACGATGATTAATCACTATAAAATAATGTGCTTCTTTCCTTTTTTTAGTGCACACTACATATGTCTAGTATTTACCATGTATTTGCTCGTCATTGGGTCATGTGACATACTAATTTTCGCGTAAAACTCTATAATTGGTTTAATTTGCGGAGTTTCTAGGTCAGATAACATGAATATTAATTAGCAACAGATTTCTGATAACCGTGTCAATGGTCTATTATCCAGTTGTGTCAGGGTCAATCTAACCTTCTAATATTCAGTGCAAATAAACCATAAAGAAGAAAAAGAGCGAAAAGTAAAATCACTAAAGTTTTTCCAGTTAATAAAACAAACCAGCTATGTTTTATCTGAACATACATATTGTTTAAAAATGTACCTTTTAATATAAATATTCTTGTTAACACTATCAAATATACAACTCTTTCCAAATAAACATGTGCAGATTAGCAAGCACTACGTGGTTGTTGACTGATCTTGCAAATATATTTCTAAAGACTGTTGTCAACTGTTTATCACCATGAAATCACGACCACGCATTTTTTTTATGTAACTCTTTATCTATGGACCATTATCGTTTGACTCTTGGTTGAAAAGTCTGACCAGGGTCTATAGATGATACATTTCTTCGACGCAATATTTTGAAATCGTACATTAACAACAGCTATTCTTTTTCATATTTTCCACTTTTGTTTACTTAGATTTCAATTATTGATGAATCGTACACATTCTGTGATTTTTAATGTGTGATTAATAAGTTTGTTATCTACTGTTTAAGACTGTGAATTACATGATAAGTTGATCACTGGTATACTCAATCCTTTTATATGCATTGTGATTTATAGTACATCGTCATGTATTTATATTTTTATAAGGTTCTAAAATAGAGGCAAATCATTTGATGTATACTGTGATCTTTTAGTTTTTGTTAGATAAGTGTTTTATAGTATTATTTTGTTTTGTTAGATGTTAATCTTTATGTATACTAAGATTTTTTGTGTTCGATATTTTATAGTTTGTTAAATAAAAGTTATAAACAATTAATTGTGTTTTATTGATTAAATACTGTTGTAGAATAAGAAATTGAATTTCCGTCTTAAATTGTGAACTTCGGAACATGAACGTGGATGTTTTGACCTTCAACATCTGACAAATCCTCATTAAAAACCTTTAACTATTTCTTATTTGTCCAATTATAGGAAACTGTGTTTCCCTCCCAAAATGTACAAAGACCCACCTACAAATATCATTAAGCTTGTTCAAATGATCTTCCAAGTTTGGTTTGACCGAGATTAATGTCACATTGTCCGAGTTTAGAAAATGTACACTCATGCCATAAATAAAGACCTTAAATTGTCTATTACATTCGCTCTGTTGCTATGTTGGTTGTTTCTAAAATAATTTTGGCGCAACATGCACTAATCCGAAGTCCTTGATTCAATGTCATTCTTGAATTGGAATGTCTGACGGCAAATGTTAAACTGATCTCAACAACTGGGTTAACCAGTAGGTGACCATGTACAAATATGACAAATGGCTGTGTCACTAAAAAAACTAGTTTAGTCGGGAAGGTGAGGTGGTCAGTACAAGGAGAATATCAACATTAATACAAAATAAAAATCAGTTCATATGACAAAATGTATAGTCGCCGCAATGGTATATGTATACTGTGAATGAGCAGCTAATAACTGATGATGCATCTGTATAACTTTTACTTGAGTGGTTTAATTGTGGGGTCTGTGGTAACATTCATTTGTAATCAGTCACTCATCTTAGCGTATCCAAAGCTCATCATGACAGCTCTGAGCACATACACATGACAGTTTAACTTTATATTACACCAATGTGTATTTTATTTAAGTTTACAAACTATAGCAATTTATACTCATCGCAGTCTACGATTATTTAGTAATATTACGTTAAAATTTGTTGTGTAGATAAAACTGTATATACATAAATTCAAGTTTTCTTACTTTAGAATATGGTATTGATACAAAACTGTGCTCACGGTATACACAGATTGTATCACGTGAAAATCTAAAACAATTTGATCTTAACCCCCATCAACATATCACGGACTGTTCTATTCACATGTTAGGACAGGTACATTGTACGAATTTAGCCTATTTAGATTTAAACAACAAACGCTTGAATGTGAAACACATTACTATTCCCGCTCTGGTGACCAATAATTTGGGGGATTAAAACGTATGTTCATGGATTGGCTATGTATTTATCGAGCGCACATCTCACATTATAAACTGCTGTTATTTTCACTAGTATTAAAATTAAACCGACCATGAGATGGTGGTCAATAATGAAACAGACCAGCTTACAAAATCGTCATCACGTGACAACTACGGAATGTCCACACGCATCAATTAGTAAATAAAGATGAGCTTCAAGTGCTGACAAAGTGTTACTTTACTGTAACACTATAGGCATTTAAGTGACCTCGAAGTGAGTGCACGAATCAAGTGGTCTCAATCCGATGTTGAAGTGATTCGGATCACAGCCATGAATAATGACCAACCTTGACAATGATCGAATTAACCAACCTTGACACTGACCCAGATGATGACGTAGGTTTGACCTACTGATCTGGATCTTAGGGTTGCGCTACTTGCGCCACATGTAATACACCTACTTTGCTACTACTCTTAACACTTGATGTGACTCTATAGCACACAGTCGTTACTAGTATTATGGTATGATAATGGGATCAAATGCGAGACAATTCCACAAATAGGTATACCGATTTTACATTGCATATTAGGAACAAATTAATATAAGGCTAAAAAACGTTAATGAATGGTTTGTCTGGCAGCGCCGCAACGTTTTTTATGGGCCGCCACGATTTTTACTTAATGCCAAACACAATTTTATTTACCTTTTTTTGACGATCGCGCCTGGGTTTTAAAGTAGCAGTCCAGAAAACTGTTAATACAAATTTAACTATGCAGGAATAGTTTCTAATGGGTTTTTACCGAACAAAATACAAGAACTACGCATTTAAATCATTGAATATTTAAACATTTTGGTAACTTGCTATCGTCTGTATTATGTAAGCGATACCTGATGATCGCTCTGGAGTAAACCAGCATGTACATTATAGTATCTTCCGCTCGTACCAAGCGCTTTTAAACAAAACAGAATAAAATGCCTTTCGGCGATAAAAAGACGATTTCGGACGACTAAACACCATAAACGTTCATTAGAACTATTACTAAAATTATGATGTATTGAATTAGATTCCATGGACTTCGGCTTAAAATTAAACGAATCCGAATGTTAAAATAGCGTAAGAAGAGCAACCCATAGAGATTTCGGTATTTCCAGTAACTTTCGTCCTGTCTAATTTAATTACGTGTATATAAATCGAATATACACGAATTGTGAAATACTGTGTCAATCTCAACTTTGAAAAATTTCGTATTCGATTGGTAACCTTTATAAATATCGTATGTTTGTTGATTTAAGCTTTTGTTTCGTAGATGCTTTTGCTTGTGTAATAGCATTCCATATTTTTGAAGAAAATCTGTGTAAATATATGTCCTATGGAAACAAACGAAAATGCATTGACGAGTGTTGATTTTCCTTTCCAAATATTGTTGGTGATTTATTGCAAAAAACTGTTCTATTTTTACCGTTATAAAAATATGAATTACACAAAGTTAAGTGCTATAAATAGAAGTACTTAAATGCTGGTGGAATATCAATTTGAAGGCATTGTTTTCAGTATAAGCATTCAAATTGATTGCCTGTTTACGTCAGCTTGTATACATGACCGTTTGGAACATGAGCAATTAATAAATATATATTTAGTATTTTACAAAAATTGGTGTTTTATATGTTATATAAAAACTTAAAATTGTTTTTAATCTGTACTTCCTTACTTGTTTTAATAATTCATAACATAGTGCTAATAGAAAAGAGTAGGAAAAAAAGCATGACTATATTATCAAGCTATTACAAACACATTATTATTTTCAGTAGGTAAGGGTGTTACTTTAATACATGTCATTGCTTGTACTATTGTCATAAAACATTTTAGAATGGTCACTAGACTAAGGCTCACAAACTCATTCAAGTATACAAATAGTTAGTGTTATGTTAATTTGTCAGAACCACATCTCAATGTTAGTAACTTGATCATACATTAATATTCCATATGTAAAAAACGGTTAAAACTATAGAGATATGGAGTTGTTGCACCCAAACTTTATCCTGAATTTCTAAGTACAAAAAGGGGCATAATTCTGCTAAATTGCAGGTCAGAGTTATGGCCTTGGTCAGTGACCTTATATAATGACCCTGAAGACGTGTGAAATTTCACTTGAATATCTGAAGTTGATACAGAGATAAGTAATTGTTGCACGCACACCTTAACCTGAATTTTCATTTGCACGCAAACCTTAACCTGGCTTTTATAAATATAAAAACGGGCATAATTCTGATAAAATGCTTGTCACAGTTATGGGTCTTGGCCAGTAACCTTATATAATGACCCTGAATGTATTTGTGACTATGATTGCAATCATTTCACTTACAGCAATTACAATGGCATGCTTTCTTATTAACAACTAGTGGATACAACGATATCAATAAAACTGATGGATATTCCCCAATGCGCTTTATTAAGCAGTATAAATGCAATGAGAAGGGCACAGAAATTAAAACGACTAAAAATCTATAGAAATGCATAATCTGCAAAACTCGGACAAGAAAGTGAAGAATTGTGCACTATATACTGATTTCAGAAATCTTCAAAGTCCCATAACTCTACGAAAACGTATTGAAGCAGAACGTCCTGGTAATGAAGCTTCCCATTAAATTTCGTTGAATTCCAGCCAGAAGTTGCTGAGAAATATTCCGGACAAGAAAGTGAAGAATTATGCACTTTATACTAATTTCAAAAATATTCAAAATCCCATAACTCTGAAAAAGTTTACTGAAGCGGAACGTCCTGGAATATGCACACCTTCTCTTAGTTATGAAGCTTCTCATGACGTTTCGTTTAATTGCGGCCAGTAGTTGCTAATAAAACTACGGTCAAGAAAGTGTGACGGACGGACGGACGAACGGACGGAATGACGCACGGACAAAGCGGCGAATATATGCTCCCCCGAAATGTTTCGGGGAGCATAATAAATATCAAATATCAATAACACTGGTAATTATGCTATCCATTGTTTCTCTTATTTAGTTTGGTAAGGGCTAATGTATTTCATTGCTTAACTGACTGTCACGAAAGTACAAGTTCTGCAATTACCGCCTTTTTAACAGTTAATTGAACTGATCACTGTTTGGTTATCAGAAGCATGGAGTGTTACACATTCATTTGTTTACATCCGCTGCATTTCCGGATCATCCGCACCAAGTCACTTTTTCAGTTTCCTCATTGTACGCTTGCCATGCATTCTTGGTTCCTTGACCTTAACACATGTTCTGAAAGTACAAATTAAAATACTGTGTTGAAATTAAATAAACAATAAGAAATACATAGAATTTGAGACATTGCGAAACCTGACAGACAATCAGACATGTCAGACCAAAAATTAGGGTGTCTGACAAAATTTATCACAAACCTTATACATATTATTATTTAATGTTAGTTAGACTTTTGTTTAATATATAAAGGAATTATTACTGCAACAATCAGCTCTATGCATTATGTAATGCCAAATAAATAAATAATGATCAATTAGTTGTACATCATTTTTTCAACATGTGGTGTATGCTTCACAAAATATTGTGTCTGACAGCTGATTTAGAGGATGTGACGAAAGTTGATATATATGCTTAAAAATGCCTTTGAAAACAATTCCAGTATTTTGTATTTAAGTAAGAAATCCATTTAAATTGATTTAATTAAGATATATGGTGTTGAATAAATTTTACAACATCAAATAAATGTCCCTGTTTGACAGCAAGAATGTATTATATACACAATGTATTCTTATAAACAAACAACAAACATATTTTCATAAAATAAACAACTATTTCATATCAAACTTACTTTATCAAGCTTGGACAAGTTGAAGTTTGAAAAAATGGTGTTTCCCTTCATCTCTGCTGAAGATGTATTGTAGAATTAAATGCTCTTTCATAATCTTCATATCTGTGTGAAGAAGGAGATACATGTATGCACTAAACATCTGCTATCCGCTATTTACAAATGAGCATTAAAGGGACTTGTTCACAAATTGACAATTTTCAATTTTGTTTGCATAGATCCCAGAAAGAAATATATATATATATATATATATATATAAACAAGCAAAATAGCACTACTGACAAAGAAATATATTGGAAATATAGTGGTATTTATGAAACATCATCAATTGAAATGGATGTAATGCTTTCCGTCAGTGGAAAACATGTCTATCTCTTACATAGCGTTTACAATTCACCTCAATGATCGGAAGGCAGAAACTCCGAGAGGTAAGAGCGAAAGATTTTTGATCGCGGCGGACGTGGATCGAGTCCCCGCAAGGGCAATTATTAATAATTATTTTCTTTATATAATATTTTTTTTTTTTTTTTTTTTTTTTTTTTGTATAAACTTTTATTTCAATATAAAAATGACATTTACATGGAGATTACAATACCATAGTGCAATTATAATATATTGCGAAATGTTATTAGAGTTCTATTGTAATTGTCTACCAACATATAACACATCTAATAGAAGAAGAGGTATATAGTACATAAAAAATGTTACTTTGAATTTTATAAAGAGTATATATACAAACATGTTTATACATTGAATAAGAATAGATAGAAAAAAAAAAAAAAAAAAAAAACTACAAAAACAATTGCGACTGCATATGGTAATTTCTCTTAAAGAGTTAGCATTACATCAACATGAAGTGGAATATCTAGGTCTTATGATCGGTGTTGCATTAAAAGAAAATGCTATGCTTTCTTGTCTATATATGTATATTTGGTTCACAAAAATCTCTTATCAGCGACCACGATGTTGCTTCTATTTCCGATACTTTAAATGAATTATATACTTTGTAGTAGAAAACTAAACTATTTAAAAGACCGTTGTAGTTTGGAATAAAATTATCTTTTCTACATTTAAATATGTATCTTTTCACTTCAAGACATAATATGTTAAGATTTTGTTTTTCTGCTTTGGTACTACCTAACATAAATATTCTGCAGTCTATTTCCGACATACAATTTGATAACTTTTTAGTGAATAGTGTATCGTTAATTCTTTGAATTAAGCATTTTACTTTTTGACAGTTCCAAAAAAAATGAATAAGAGTTTCTTCATATTGTTTACAAAAAGTGCACATGCTATTTTTTAACAATTTCATTTTGTACATTAAAGAGTTTGTACCTAGAATATTGTAAATAATTCTAACTTGAAACCATTGTATGTAGCTGTCCCTGGTTATGTTGAAAACTGTTCTAAAGATGTTTTTCCATTCTTCATCAGCAATGACAAAGTCGGTCCATTTGCTTTTACATATCGGCTCCACATTACATTTAATAAGGGTATTATAAATTGACTTGTCTTTGTTATCATTGCACACAATAAACTTTGCATAACATGACAGAGATGGACCTGATATTTGAACATCGTTTTTATGAAAATGTAAATTTAATTTATTGAACAGCGTTTTTACGGATTTTACTAGTCCTTCATAGAGGATAAAATTTATGGCTTTTCCAGTAATCGTTTCTATTTGTGTTTTATTCAAAAAGGTTTTTGAATCAATGACTATATCATTTACAAATCGTATACCTCTGTCATACAATGTTTTCAAAAAGAATGGTTCATTGCCTATTTTTAAATTTTCATTGTAAAACAAAGGCATATTAAGAATATTTTCTACATCGTGAACTTGTACAACTTCTAGAAACTGTTCATAACAAGATAATACTTCAATCCAAAATTCGTTTCTAATAGTCTTCTTAATAGTTTCAATATACTGTAATCCGGTATTAAAAAGTTTACCAACATTTAACATGGATCGTATAAGAATAATACATTTACTTTCGCTACATGAATATAATTTTCTTAACCAAGAAATCTTAATCTTTTTACAGTATGCATAAATATCTACCATCAGTAGTCCGCCCTTGTCATAGCTTTGAGTAAGTGTTGAACTTTTAATTTTATAAGGTTTGTTATCCCAAACAAAATCAAACAACAATTTCTTCAATTTATCTAGGATGTCTTTTTTTGGAGTGGGGATTGAAAAACAGCAGTGCGTAAACAATGGTAAAATAAGTGATTTTATTACGGTAATTCTACCAATGGGAGTAAGTTTTCTTTTTTTCCATTGATTAATAAGAGCGATTGCTTTAGCGAATTTTTCCGAAAAATTTATTTCAGATAATTGTTTAAGGTCAACATCGAAAATAATTCCTAACAACTGAAATCTGGTCGTACCCCATGTGAGTTTATATTTTGTCTTGATGGATCGAGTACTATACTTTAGCGCTCCGATCCAAATTACATGTGTCTTGTCAAAATTTACCTTTAAACCAGAAAATAATGCAAAATCATGGAGCATATTTAGAGCAGAATTTAGAGAATGTTCAGAACCGTCTAGTAACAAAGAAGTGTCATCAGCAAATTGAGATATTTTATATTCTATGCCGTTAACAATAATGCCTTTTATATGTTTGCTATGTTTGATCTTAATTGCAAGAAGTTCCGCACATAAAATGAAGATATATGGCGAAATAGGGTCTCCCTGTCTACAGCCGCGGCCTATTGAAAAACTTTCCGACAAAAATCCGTTTAATTGAACCGAACTTTGTGTATTTTTCAAAAAAATCGAAATCCAACGTTTAAAGCTTGGTCCGAAATTAAACAAGTTTAAAGTTTGTTCAATACAATCAAAAGACAAAGAATCAAAGGCTTTTTCGAAGTCTATCATCATAAGTAATCCAGGTATTTTATTATTTTCGGTGTAATTCATTATATCATATACGAGACGTGTGTTTTCTCCTATGTATCGGCCTGAAACAAAACCAGTTTGGTCTTTCGATATAAGTGTTTGTAAGCATGGCTTTAATCGATTTGCAATTGACCCAGATGCTATTTTATAAACGGTATTAAGTAGAGAAATAGGCCTCCAATGTTTCAGAAAGTGTATTGGTTTATTTTCTTTAGGAATACATGTAATAATGCCCTGCTTTTGTGTAACTGAAAAGGTGTTATTAGTGTATGCAAAATTAAGGCTTCGTAATACAAACATTCCTATTTTATTCCAAAAGACTTTAAAACATTGTTTTGTAAATCCATCTGATCCAGGGCTTTTATCGTTTTTCATATTTTTCAGAGTTATGGTTATTTCCTCAAATGTCAATAAACCTTCGAGTGTTATTGATTGCGTGGCATTTAGTTTACTAAATGGTATACCTTGTAAATCGTTTAGGGTATGATTTGGTTGCATTTCTACTTCTTCATATAATGTTTTATAGAAATCTGAAGTTTCTTTAAGAATATCTGATAGATTATATAATGTTAACCCATCATCTTTTTGAATAAATGGTATATTTTTGTTAGTATAGTGATGTTTTTCTAATGAGCAAAAGAAGTTAGTTGTTTTCTCACCCTGTTCAATCCATTTACTTTTTGACCTTATTATATGTCCTTTCAGTTTTAAATCTCTTACAGAATTTAGTTCTATATTTAAATGTCTAAGTTGTTCTTTGTTTGACTCGTCCTGGTTTTGTTCAAGATTTTCAATTTCCATTAACAGATTTTGTTCATATGTAGAGTTTAATTTATTTTTATGACTAGAATAAGAAATAGTTTTCCCTCTAATTTCCATTAATAACGTTTCTAAAAACAGTTGGTCATTTATGGTAAAACATATATCACTGTTATTAATAGACTGAAAATTTTCCAAATTATAGACTGGTAAACAATATTGTTTTTTTATTTCATCTATTACATTATTTACACAAGTTAGATATTCGATGTCGTATAGAAGAGAGTTGTTGAATTTCCACAGCCCTTTACCATGTTCGATTTTATTAAATTCAAGAGATATATCAATAATTGAGTGATCAGATTTGATACTGGCTTTTATATTTGATGCTTTTAAAAAATTGAGCAAACCTGGGGTTATTAAAAAAAAGTCTAGTCTTGCTTGTTGTAAAGGCTTTGTGCGTCTCCATGTAAAACGTATCATATTTTCGTGCATTTCTCTGAAAGTATCTATAAGGTTCCTGTTTGCAATTTCTTGTAGAATAACATTTCTAGAATTTATATTATTGCTCAGAGATTTGTAGTTACTATAATCCCGGCTGCTATCGAGTACCAAATTAAAATCGCCACATAAAATATATTCATCATTTCCAAATTCATCAATTATATAAATTCAACTTCCTTCTTATCTCATTTTGACATTGACAATTTAAATGTTATCACTAGGACCACCCGTTGTCAGTGTTCGACACACGCATATAAACAACCGTGTGGATGGGGCAGACATCATTCTGGACTGCGAGGTCTACGACATGACTTTTGCAAACCTCACCTGGATGGATAAAAGTGGAATGTTCACATATAAAAGCTGTTCAAATGTGACACGATGTTCCATTCGTATTCCCACTTCTGAACTGAAATTGACAAAGGAAATATACTTGTCAAGCCGTGAACATCCTTGGCGAATATTTGCAGACTGTGATATTGAACAGGAAATAAGGTATTTGATCTAGGTTGAACAAAGGCATTTGGTGTAGATTATACTTGACCGCATCTTGTAAATGTGAAACAAATATGTAAAAACATCGTAGTACATTATGTACGATTTCCTCTTTATTTACTAAAATACATTTAAGTTGGCCTATAAAATCGAAGATGCATTAAAATTAATAAATTGTTACCTAAATATACGCAATTCCTTGCAGAACCAAGCGGTTTCAATCTACATGCGGTGTCATGGTTATATATTGGGATTGGCACAGGGGCTCTATTGATTGTGTGTTGCATTGTGGGTACCTCTATATTATTTGCCAAAAGTAAGATTTTCGCTTATACTTCACATAACACTTAGTGTGCACTTTTAAATCATTGATAACCGACTGGTATCCTATTAATAATTGATTTAAAACAATATCAATAATTGATTTAAACATGTAATATTTTCAGGGTTTACCCGGGCCTGTAGACACAAAAGGCATAACAGAACGTACGCTACGTGTTGCGTTATATGTTTGTTTATTTATGTCGGTCATTAAGATAAGTGAATAAACCCAACATACCTGAGATCCGATATCCGCGTCCCCAACTTCTTAGCAGTTCGTACGGGTAGCTTTTCTTATAATGCGAAAACTAAACAAATCTAAGTCCGATATTGTATTCAGTCGATTCTCGAAAGTAGTAGATGCGGATGTCTACCGTACTTCTGTATGTGTTTGTACATCATCGATTTCATGCTTAGGTTTCGTTTGAATTTATTTCAGTGACACAGATCATCGCATTAACCAGATATCAGACAAAACCGATTCAGGTAATGTTTTCAACTTGTGATTGTATCATTTAATGCAGGTTGATAAACATATCAATAGTTCGACATACATTTGTTAGAGTTATTAACATCATAACAAAACATTATCATGTAATAAAATTATAGTTTCATCCTATTTGGTTACTGATTTACCCGTGTTATTGAGTCTAGTCTCTCAGATATTAAACGATGCTTTGTTTCCAGTAAAAGCCTTGCGTACAATTATCATAAAAGGTTATGTAGAAACATAAAAGCCGAATCTACAACAATCTTCATAAAAACTTCATTTTTCTTCTTCGCTGAATCAATGTGAACACCCCAAACGTTCGTACTCAACTTTCATTGGTGTCATTGCATTAAAACAAATTATAACACGTGATGTTCATTACAATATCAGACGGATCGATGAAATAAGAAATTTCTGCCTATGGGTAGTTAGAGTGGAGCATTTAGTGGTGTTACATTATGATTTTAATATATTTATACTGAGTAACATTCCACGTCTATAATAATGTGTATTTGTTTTATATTTCAGCGCCGTCGGAAGGAACTCGAACAACAGTAATCAATGAACATGTATACGAAGAGGTGGAAGAGGTGGAAGATGACTGCCATAAAGTAAGAAGTAAGAATTATTAAAATGCGCATGCATATTATAACTGATTACTTGAGGAATCAATTAATTTGGCATTTGAGCCTTTATTACCTACATTTTTAAGAGCAGATTCGTGTTGTATCTTCAGTAACAGCAGGTACTCTTCCGGCGGCGTGGAAACGATGTTGAAATACATCCAAAGTAAGATACCATTTTACACAGAATATATAGACATGTGTAATGTACATCATCATATATAAAATACGTTATGCAGTTACATAACTTGGTTCTATTAATTTCATTGTGATAAATTTAATGTATTTATGCTAAATTTCAATTTGCATGTGTGGATATAAAGACAACTTCCCGCAAGGTATATATTTATATTATTGCATTGCTAGAAATGTTTAGTAATTATTGTCTTGTTTTAACATTAAATGTTTAAAGGTGGGACTTAATGCATATATTCCATTTCAGACTTGCAAGAAAGACAATTGGGCTCGAGGTTCGAAGCAGTCAAAATTGAATGCAGATACGAAGAGATCGATCCAGAAAGCATGTTCCCACTAGGAACTTGTATTCCACAGGTATATCATTTTGATTCATCGTGTGGCTGAAACGAAGGACGACTCGTAAATGCTAAATACGGTCAGATTTGATTCGTTCATGCATATAAAAATGTCATTTGATCAGATGTCCATTAATTGATAATGAGTTAATGTATGTTGTCGTACTTATTATGATTCGCTAAGGTAAACCACATTTGTCCACATCGTTTATTTTAGGCGACACTGGCTACAGCGGCTCCGTACGAAGACTTGTTACGATCAAGACTCAACAATGAAAACACTGGTCTTCAGCGGAGTCTACCTCCAAAATGCATATCTAACAACCAAAAATTTAAGATTGTGTTCATTTCTCTGGAGACCTTGTTCGTAATATATAAAGCAAAGCTTGTATGAGATTCAAACTACCCGCAAACGGCATTTCCATTTGTCTTATGAATACAATATAACATTCATCAATTAAATGGTATGTGATTAACTGTCACAGATTTTGTAATTGACACTTATTAAGCTTATATTGTCTTTGTTTTCATTCTTTAAACTGTTCATGCCACGTGATCATGGCTGAACTCGATATGGCTGCTGCAACAGCTGTAAGGACATCCTTAAAAAAATGTTTGTTTGCGGTAAAGCGACTTAGAATGTGGGTAGGTAGGTCTTTTTGTTGGTGGGAACACATTTAGGCGACTCCTGGACACGGACCAATTTACCCACAAAATATAAGATCTAATCACATTGCTTAGTGTATGCCAATGCCATGACGCAGTGTTTATTTGATAAAACACGTAATTAATTTATTAATTGCAAACAAAATATTTGGAATATTTAACTAAAATGTTCGACTTAAAAAAATTGCTTCACGGAAGCCTATACACAATTATGAGTCGGGCCCAATTTGATGAATCGGTCGCGTAAGGATGGCCTAAGAATGATAGTTTCTTATTGCGCACAATGTTTATAACAAAATCTTGCTGTTGATGCAAATTTAGCAGATTGTGAACACGTATTTGATGTAAGAATGTATTTATTTTGCTAAATCGTTTGATTATGAGAGAAAGGTTGAGAATTTGCCGTTACATGTGTTTTAATAACAAGTTGATGTGGATTTCTAACTAGAACTAGTATCAAGTAGTGTACTCGACAAATAAAACAATGTATGTATGTATGTATGAATACGTATTTGCTAATGTTGGATTGATAAGTGCTTATATAAATGATGTTAATATGTACTGTTTTGTATAATAGGTTGTTATTCAAAGCGACTGTTAATGTACACACCAAACAAAGGTCATAACGCACATATTAGAAATAAATAGACATTATTTTATTGTCTTTATTTGCAAGAATTTCGACTTGAAATTTCAGCTATGATTATTTGAGTTATACATGCATGTGTTTATACCAAAATATTGAAAACAATTCGAAAGAAGTTCGTATTAGCCATGACGCAGCTAACAATTTTATAAATAAAGAAAATACTACAATTTCCATTTGGTGCGTTATACATTTTGTTAAGTGTATATGTTTACCTTATTTACGCTAGTTACGTCAGTTTGTGTTTATATTCTTTATAGTGGAAAGGATTATTTCTAACTCGTATATTAATACAAAGGTAAAGCACTTATTTTTGAAATACTAGACACTAAATGGTAAGAGCCTCGCCCTTTCTTATTATGTATGATATACAAATTTCGTTTTGTTCAGTAACTGAACATAAAATTAAATAATTTTGCTAAGAACTACCGCCATTTGATCCGTTAAACGGACAAAAATGTATGTATTAAAGTCGTATAAAATCTGTAAGAAAAGACTGTATATGAATGGTAGTGGACACATTTTTCTATCGAGATTGACATAATTAGTGTGTTTTATATAGTTTGATATTATGAATAAAGTGTAGATATTGAACGGCATGCCTTAGAGACGAATTCTAATTGTGTGTCCTTACGTGAAAAGTTTTTATTTTCACATATTTTGCAGATCTTTCAATGGCTTATACAATGAATCCATAAAAAATGGGTTTCAGATTTAGATGTGTGGAAAATGCATATAAATGACCTACCTGTAAATGCAAATTATTGCGTTGTTTCTATCGCAGCAACAATATAGTATTGTCCATTTATTGGTAAAATAATGGCTGCATTTTATCGGTTGACAGGGCTTATTGTAAGGAAAAAATACCGAACATGGAGAAAACACTAAAATGTTATTTGCCAATATCGCTTTGATATTAAAAGTTGTGCGGTATAAATTCATTTTTTTATATTAAAAAAATCCTTTATTGTCAACCTTGTATGTATAAATACACATCATACATGTATATGCTTAATACACTTGAAAAAAAAAATATATATATAGGATCTGACACTGGTTGTCATTTCATACCATATTTTATTAAAATAGTTCAGGAATTTTGTTAGTAAGCGAGCCTTTGACTTTTAAACGAAAAAAAACCCGTCTAATTTTACCAAACATGTTGATAAATCCTGAAAGTTGTGTATTGGCATGACGTCATTTCATGTTGACGACGTCATTTGACAAAAAATAACGTCATGCGATTGGTCAGTCAAAGAATATGTAGCCAATGAAAACGCTCAAAATGTTATCTTTCACATGTGTAAGATAGAAATATTCCAAATGGTTGTATTACACGGGAGACAAGGTATAGCATGTGATAAAATTAGATTAGTAAAAGCAGTTGGTAATTATTGTGTACACACTGTTTATTACAGCCATAATACTTCAGTCGTATTAACTAGCAAGTGCATTGCTATGCAAGCTGAGTACACATGCTGGTTTGTCTAAATCTACTTTCGATTTCAGTGTTTTATCAAACCTCACGTAACATCGATTCACACTACAATCTAGTATTATTATCATGAACATATTTGGTTCTTTAAGTAAAACAAGTTGATAATAACGTTTTACACACTATCTGTAAGATATTTTCTTAATTTTAAAAAGTAAAATCACCTCCACTGATGCGCGAAGGTATTCGCAGAAACAACTACCGAAAGCGTCTTTAAACAATAAATGATTGCGATTGCTTACCTATACACCATAAGAAACACCATCAGGGGCGTGTCTAATCGAGATATGGTGCAACCTGTGTACCCTACTGGAGCATTGTCTTCTCAATTAATTATCAGTACTACCCCAGCAACAAAGTAATTGATCTTTTTATAACAACACCAGTCTATTAACAAACGTAGCTCTAAGTATTGAAAATTAATTATTTTAATAGCTAACTTTTAAATAAATATTCGATTAATAACCAAAATTAGGAACTTTATGTACGTTGAACATAATGAGACCATACATGCAGCAGGAGCTTTACGCTTGTTGTTTATATCAATAATAACCCATGCCATCTCTTTTGGATCATGATGACACTACATGCAAATAAACGTTTCGTTCGACTGTTTTAAAGTACCTCCTTTAAATGAAAATGACTCTGGGGTTTTGCAAAATCTTTCACAATGAAAATTTATTTCCTGTGTTATTATATTTCCCGATTAGAACCCAATCGTGATTTATGAAAACAATGATGAATTTAGTTTCCTGTCCAACAGTCGGATCACATGTTTTCTTAATTACAGTATACTTTATAAGTTTAATAAGAACCTATTAAACGGCAAAGCCCTAAAGCCCTGCCGGAAACGATTGGCACGATAAAACATGTACTAGCACGAGGGCTTTAGCCCGAGTGCTAATACTGGTTTGGAGTGTCAATAACTACCTCCGGCACGGCTTTGTCGTTTAATGAGTTGTTTATTATTTACCACCGCTACTATCTTTCAAAACATAAAGAACACTCGCGTGACTCGATTCTTCAACTCCGTAAAGACCGCGGATATTGTCGCGCGCTCACGTTATTAATATATGACGTTGCGATAAGTTATTTCCAAAATATACATGTGTTTTCTCGATAAAACTCTGTTAAAGGTTTTTCATAAAGTAATACAAACGCGTTTTAAATGTGACGAAATATTAATATTATTTGCACGTAAATGAAATTAAACTATTATTCAGACAAATAAGAGATTGCATCATTACGCGCACGTAAATTTTGGTGAGTTATTTTGCACTAGTGAAAATAACCGGAACTACCTGTATTGGCACAATAGCTAAAGGCTATTAATTTATTTCCTGTGCAAATACATGTACGTAAAGGCTTTGGTTGTATACAGTCATTACCCTTATAATTCGGACAGTCAAAATAAGTCATAAATCTTACAGTATCTACTTTTTTCATTAAACACGTAAACTGAATGTTGAAACCATGTTTAAGTATGAAAAAAAGGACAACATATCGTCATTGTAATATTTTCATAACGTCAAAATTAAGAGTATTGTGTAAGCTATCATCGCAATTGGCGAACCAGACAATATTAATTCTTTATACTCTAATATAAATTATGTATACCAATATTTAGGAACAAAGAAAATCAAAATTTAACTAGAACTCCGCGAGTCTTTTGTGTCGCCTGACGCCAGATAGATTACGTGAATCCAAATGAAGAAGCCCTTAAGGTTAATGCTCACATTTGTGTTAACAGATTTATTGAAATCTTCACAAGCACTGCACTCTGGCTAATTGCAAGAAAAGACTTATTAAAACCTAAAATGCGACACAAAAATAAGTATGAAAATTTACAAAGGGCAATAACACCGAAAGTATGAGGTGCAGAGTAATGGTTTTATGCACTGCTCTTTTCCTCGATGAGATCTAACTACCTATGAAGTTTGAAGTTCATAGCTTTCATATTCTTAGAGGTCTGTTTCGGACAAAAATTAAGTATGAAAATATACAAATAGCATTAACTCCAAAAGTATGAGGTGTGTTAACAGATTTATTGAAATCTTCAAAAGCACTGCACTCTGGCTAATTGCAAAGAAAGGACATTAAAACCTCAAATGCGACACAAAAATAAGAATGAAAATTTACAAAGGGCAATAACACCGAAAGTATGTGGTGCAGAGTAATGGTTTTTATGCACTGCACTTTCATTTAATGAGATAAATCTTGCTATGAAGTTTCACGTTGATAGCTTTTATAGTCTAAAAGTTATGCTCCGGACAAGCGAAAGGGGACGCCGCCGCCAACGCCGACACCGCCGCCGACATAAGTAACCCCTATATGTCGCCTAGTCAGGCGACACAAAAATCACCCAGTAAAAAGGAAACGTTCACAAAGCAGACCTATTTGATAAGACACTTTTATATGAACGATATATGTAATGGCAATGCACCAGATAAATGCCTCTTTTACAATGCATGACCTATCTCCAGCTAACATCCCAATTGTTTGGCACATTCAATAAATGTTTCGTATTGGGAGCAGTTTTAAAAAATGTGTAACATACAATGTAGTACCGTTTATAAAACGCAGTTTAAACAAACTATACCGTCATGTGTTATTAATTATTAACTATAATAATAATAATAATTATTATTATTATCATTATTAGTATTATTGTTATAATGATAATAATAATTATTATTATTGTTATTATTATTATTATTATTATCATTATTATTATTATTATATTTTGATCTGTTTAGCAGTTCATGATATGTAATGTGTAGCACTCATCTGAATATGTTTTAAAATGTTAAAACTATTTGGATATATTTTGTGCCGCAAACACATAGCTGTTGAGAGGATTAAGCCTCGAAGAACACTTGGCATTGATCTTACTAAACATCTGTTTTGGTAATTTTCATGTAAAAGGCATTTAAGGTAGAAAGATCCTAATGACTTCGGAAATACTCGGGAAATGTCGGTTAACTTCGGCCCATTCGCCACTAACCGCAGATCTAATCGATCTGATCCGAAACAGAAATTATTTTCGCGAAATAAACATTACTTTTCGAATGTTGAGTAATTTTCAATTAAATGTGTTAAATAAATGCTTATTTGTGTTCAAAGATGAAAGTAAAAATGTAGTTTGAAGAAAAAACAAGGTACTCTGGCAAGGGAAATACCTTCAAATGACTACATCGTTGGGAATTTCTGTTTACATTTAATCATGACATCTTCGCGATATGTCTGGTGTTTTTCATTACACGAAAGTTAAAATAGTTATAAATAAACGTCCAAGGCGTATTAGTATTATTAAACATAATTATTCGTATATAAAAACATATCTGCGTGAAGGTGATACGTGCACCTTGCTGTGAAATGACATTCATTCACACCAAAAACTGTCAGTCGAGATGGGTGGAGAGCGGGACGTCGGATGATCGAGTTTGTCGTTCTGATTGGTAATTTAAAATACTGTTCATTTTGTAAACTTGGACCTGTTCCACTGAGGAATTTTGACGAGATCTACCGCTGTAAAAAAACATATGAAAATTATGTATCGGCGAAATGATGAGAATGGTCTAAGAGACACCTTTTTATCCAAAAACAGTGGATTTTACCAAATAGTCACAAGCTCCAAGAAGAGTCTTGACGAAGTTATCACAAAGATTTGCCAGTTTTTTTAAGCTTTTGTTAACCCAATGTAATGAAAATGTCAATTCAATGTTTTGAAACACACACTTATAAAAAATGTTTATTATTTTTCTGAATTTGGTCACCAAGGACATGTGAACCACAGCTAGTTACATTTGTATTTAAAATGTTTACACACAACACTATTCCTTTAACATCAATGCAAAAATAATTCATTTAACGATACTGCTATTAGATAATAATTGGAAGAGAAAAAAATAATTTACATAGAGTTGCTTCACTCTAAATGCTATACCTTGGGATTTTTGTGGTGAACCTATTTCAATTTATACCTTTTTCCTCTCAGATAAAGTTAAATTATATTTTGGTGTTACTGATTTTGACATACTATGAAATAAAAGTTTTAAAAAATGCAAAAAATGGTGTTAGGCTTATTTTTACTGTTATGAAATCTGGTGTCTTTTACCATATGCTTAGCCAAATTTAATGTCATAGGTATTGTTGGTCAACTTTAATACTTATGTTTGTTATACTTTTTCACAAGATACATCTTTAACGTATAACTTAAAGCTATTTAGGAATAAATAAAATACATTTTGACAATATGTCAGTCATTTTTGTAAGTGAACCCCATCAAAATTTTAGGTTGAAGTAGAAAAATGAGGGGTTATAACAAAAATCATATTTTTGTCAAAACGTGTGGTTGATTTTGTTTATATTTTACAGTTAAGTCTCATAATAGATTTAATGATCAAATATAATAAGAAAGTCAAGGTCTGAAAAAAGTCCCATTAGGGTCTTTCTACCTTAACTACACTTACTATGTCATTAGTGGAATACATTTAAAAGCGGGTTGTGAATTTTATTTCCTGAGAACTGCAATTTAATATAAATATTCATTTTTCAAGGCAGAACCAGTTTTAAATTTTACAATGTTGAAGAGTAACAGCAATATAATACTGATCGATATATCTTTTTCGGGTTGATAAAGCTTAAAGAATCTATTTTGACACAACCTTTCGGCTTAGTATAGCGAATACAATTAAATTATATAAATAATGTTTTAGGCGAGATAAACATATTTATTCAAGTATAACCCAATAAATTGCAAATTATAGATGTCATTTGATAAGCGCAATTAATACTAAGGGTATACATAGTTTTATAGTAACGAAATGAGTGAAACGAAATTCCCATATGTTCAGACAATTAACAAACATTATTCACGAACTTGTAGTAATGTCTAATTTATTTATTGTTATAAATATTAGAATGAAACCCGCGCAAGCGCGGAAATGATTATAAATTGTTATTGTAAGGGACTCTTTAGATTTTAATTTTTGTTATGGTACCACATGCATATAAAGAGCAGATTTTATGACAGCGAAACTTGTAATACGGTTATTTACCGATCGACAAGATTTGATTGATAATCCATTCAGAAAGCCAAAAACTGATTGCCTGGCGGATATGTATTTTAAAAATACGTGTAGACTGTAAAGCCCAGTTTACACTGACTGCTTTTACAAATATTTATTTGAGCAGATTCGTTAAAGCTCAGTTTACACGGTTTGCTTTAGCAGATATGAAAACGCAAATCTTCTTCAAACAAAACATACGTTTATGTTCACACAGTATGAATAAAAAGACAGATATGCTTGAATGAGTTCGAGAGGTAAGTTATGAAAGACATCGAATATGTCAGACTGTGTAAATATGCAGTAGTAGTAGTCAGTGAAAAAAAAAACAGCGGAATATTCGAATGGGTGCGTTTCGTGTTAATTATTGTAATTAATATTTAAAGCATGTCGTAACAGAACATTAAAAGACGTGTTGTATAACAAAAGAACTTTATCCAGAAAATAGGTCATGAACAGTTCTTATATTGGCTATGATGCTATATACACCCATAGGCACTTCAAACTAGACCCTTTTTAATTTTGGTTTTCTCAAAAATGACAAATCGTACCGGCTTCAAATTTTGCATAGCACCATTATACACAATGGCCAATGCAGGTATGATAAAATCGCACGGTTGAGTGATCATTAATATTCCCTCGTGCTCATAGGTATCAAAACAAATACTTGCACGTGAAAATCGTGGTGTATGTAGAAATTCGATGCATTTTAATATCCAAGTGTTCAACTACGACACTCCAACCAAAAAACATTTAAATGTAAATTATACAGTTAACAATAACTAGGTAGGAATTAAAAATGTTAGTCGCAAAACCTGGGAAGGGCAACTGCGCGCGCCATTGGTATGTAAGAGGCCGCATTCCACGTACTTAGGTATGGATTAATTATTATAAAATAAAAGTTCTCTTAGATAGATTGAAATTTATTAAATCATTATTTTTAAGTTTTGTATGAAAACGAAATTTCAGATAAAGAAAATTAAATAAATCGAAGTGTAATATATTGTTTTGTGTTCTTGAAAAGTTTGAAGAAATTCGGGCTAAAAATACAAAAGTTATAGCTGAAATGCTATAGCTGAAGGTCTAGTTAGAAGTGCCTATGGGTGTATGTATTATGTCCATAGTATTGTAGCAGTTATCATTCTCTAACTGTACGTTTGGAAACATATACAATTATGGCAGATACTGCATTTACAAATAGAAAATGAATATATTTGCTTCTGTGGACTGATTATGTATAAATAATGTTTTTGCACATAACGTCTATTGCATAAATTGAATGTAACTTCTAACAACTGCAGTACATGTCATTTCAGTATGTCCCTTGTTTTGTATACGTCCATTTACTTTCTCAAAATTGTGTATCCTGTCCAGTGTGCGTCCATCTGTATATTGTGACATAATACTTGTTATGTCAAATCATTATCATTTATTTTTCTGATATAAGATTTGTATTGGTTAGGATAAGTGAAACTATTAATTTCGTCTATAATCTACTAACCATTCTTGCATTTGCCCAGAGCACTTAGTGGACGCAAGTAGCACATTTTGGTGCATTATTGTTTTACCAACCTGGTGAGTTTATTAATTGTTTTCATTTGTTGAACATTTTGTATTATTTGCATTATTGTATTATAAAATGTTTGAAAGTATTGGAAATTAAAATAATTGCATTTATTTATTTTGAATTGTAGATTTTATATTTTTTTGTTGTTGTTGATGAATGTATTTGTCTTTGTGTTTAGGTCTTTCCGTCATGGCTATATTGGTCTGCGTCTAAATAAATTAGAAAAACAGCTTTTGGACTTGTGTCACCATGACTCCCACCACACCCCACTACACAACAACAATTATTCGAAATAATTCATTGTAATTACACAAACGAAGACACCATCTTTGAATATGCAAGTTTTTTTTATATGACCAAAGCGCATGCCATTTGTTTTGAATACTGCTTTTACCAAATTACTCCACATGAAGATGAACATTCGATTGCATAATAGTAC
Organism: Congeria kusceri; assembly: GCA_027627225.1. Taxonomy (NCBI): domain Eukaryota; kingdom Metazoa; phylum Mollusca; class Bivalvia; order Myida; family Dreissenidae; genus Congeria; species Congeria kusceri. The sequence goes on along the minus strand of CM051028.1, from coordinate 16,066,971 downwards.
TTTTAAATGAAAACTATGCAGCGTTTATAAAGTCTTGCATCATTTGAATGTATTTCCTGTTAATGGTATTTTAACAATAAAACCCATTCATCACCAATGAGGAATTTATTTTCCTGTCCAACAGTCAGAACAAAATTCTGCACAATTACAGTTTTCTTAAGTCCACATGGCGCTTTAAACGTTAATGCAGTTGCAGTTTGGTTCGACTTAACCCATGATAACTGCATGTAGTTTTTCAGTGTGATTTCTTCTTTTTAGTTGTATCTACTAAAATAAATATTGTGCGAATATATTTTAAACAACAGTTTGTGTTAAATCTATGATATATTTTTTTATGTATTTTATGGAGACTACGAGATTCGTAGTTTTAACCATAACAATAAGCAGAAATTTAGAATAGCTGATGGAGAAATACTACATAATGGCGTTTCAGCTTAGCATTTGATTTGACGCACCACTGAGACTGTTAGATATTTTACACATAATGAAATCATAATATATATATGAGCTTTACATATAATTAAATGAACATTAAAAGTTGTCATCATGACCATATTAACCTCCATGGTTGGGATAATTAATTGAGCATTTTGACAGTTTTGTGGAAATTGCTAGAATGGTTTCAGACACGGAGATTTGCATAACTTATTAGTTAGTATTTTATCTAATAATTAAAACCGAACTTTAAGATTACAAAATAGTTCAATACTTTATTTCGAGATCTTATAATTGTTTTCAATTTGTCTTTCAACACTGACAATGGGGATTGGGAGATAACTATTTTGTCTATGATAAGTTCTGGCTAAATGCATTCGTCACTACGTCATATATAGACATTTATGCTAACGAATCCAGTAATGCTACGTATACACTCTCACCACGTGCGCATGCAATACCTTGTGGAGTTGGATTCGCCCCCACCGCCCTTTTGAACAGGAATATTACATCAAGAAACTTACTTGTTAAAAGAAATAAATAAAACCTAACAGGTCAACACAGGCTATTGCTATAGTTTCAATTAATGATCGGGGCAAACGAGATGTCGTTTGAAAAGTCAGCGCATGTCCGATCCCCAATGTTTGCTCGGTAGCCTCAGATCATTCCTACGGTTGGAGAGATATGACCGTGGATCAGACATTGAATTTGATGCCCTAAATATACGGTTCTTTGAATAAGCAATTCTGCATCTCCAATATACATTTTTGGGATATTGGACATTCGAATTTCCATTTCCGAATCTCTAATCTACATTTTTTTTGGGATATTGGATATTGGACATACAAATTTCCAATTCCGAATCTCCAATCTACATTTTTTCAGATATTGGGGATTGGACATTCGAATGTCCAGTTCTGAATCTCCAATCAACATGTTTGGGGGATATTGGGTGATATTGGATATTGGACATTCAAATATACCATTGGCATTTACTCGAACACTGCCAAGGAAAGTGTCGGCCGGAATCACCATGCCTTTTTGCAAGCAATTAGTTTGCTCGCGTCCAGACCCGTGGAATAAATTATTGTGCCCGTATCTCCGCGACACGGGCTACAAACGGGCTGAAAGGTCAGCGCCAGTCCGATCCCCATTGTTCGCTTGGTTGACATTGACTTTTTTTACTATAAATATACTAATTTCCCATCTGTAGCCCACAGCATTAAAACACAACAGACGTATAAATGTTGGAACAAAGCTCATGACAATTATCAGATGCGTTTAATGCAAACGCACTTGTAAAGGGATTAAAGCTTGTTAACTAAACAACAATTCGTCGTTGGTTTACCGTTGCGTAGGTAAAGCCTCGGTCACAACCCACTGCGGTGCCCACAGACAGCAGACCAAACGCACGATTTTGAGATCGCAAGCCAAACGCATGTGTTTCTTAAGAACTTGTGGAATTCGTACGGGCATCGTGCGGCCAAATAATGGGCGACGTGCGTTTGCCGAACGTCTGTCGCGTGTTTTCAGTTTTAGCAGACCGCACGCGAATCGTGCGATTGACGTGCGTCTGTTCTACGGCGACCTTACCGTCACACTGCGCGACTGTGGAATACTTTTTATTTAGACGTACGTCCAGCGCATAGTAATCGCACGATAACCGCAAGTTGTACACACAGTCGCCGCAAGCAATCAATGATATTTTGGTAAAAACACGCATATCAATATTTTTTTGGTCATACTTATCCTGCATGAACTTGTGTGTCTTGTTGTTTTACAATAACAGCCTCAGGCCGGTTAATTCTGGATCATCACTTGTATACGTTTTTTGTGTTTTTAGACATCTCGTCTTTTAATAAAAAGCTTTAAAGACTTAGCATCATATAGTTCAACTTTCAGATCATCGTCATGCAATTTCAGGAAGAAGCCTCGTGCAATTTCAGGAAGAAACCGTAATGTTGGGTGTAAAAAGCCAGATTACATGGCTTCGTTGTATATGTTTATTTTAATCTGAATAAAACTTAATATAATATTCTACATCTTCCTGATAACCCAAATTGAAAAACAAATAATTTAACTTAATGAACGTGGTTGTTAAAACCAGTGTTTAAATCGGGAATGCTGTAAAATATAAAATAAAAGGGCACGATATATCCTAGATAACCTTGCGCTACGTCACTGAGGCAGTAAAAATATTCAAATGATGACGTAATCCAGAAACGCGCAATACTTATTTAGCATATTTTAAATTCACAATAATTTGATTGCTTTCAGATCCGTGTTTGAAATGTTCTTAATATATAATATTACTACAACGTTTCTCTGATTCTTTACTAACAAAGAGATGGTAGGTGTACAATTTTCTCTACATTCTTCAAAAGCAGAAATTGTATAAACCACTATTAATGTCAGGAAAATATATAGCCTTGCATGTGCCTTAAACTTAAAAAGACAATATAACATTCTTAAAATAAAAACAAATAAAACAGCTTGATAAATAATTAAAGACGGATTACGGACTAGATTTACAAAACAAGTCATCATACACAAATGATAAACTTTCTGGAACATTGATCACACAACCAGATGTTCACTTTACCAATAAAACCTTAAGTTCAGAATCTTATTTATCAAACTTTTGAAAGAAATGTGTTCTAATCTTTATATACACATTTCACAAATAACACTTTTAAAACACGTGATATTGGAAACAAAATCTAAATACATGTAGATCTTCTTAATAAAATCTTTGAATGTGATACAATAAGAATTGAGATTTGTTTAGCGAATAACCTACTAAATTAAACTGTATACTACACACTGGTTTCTTTCTTCAGATTTACAGATAAAAACGAACCCAGAAGTTTAAAAATAGTATTATTCAATTCATATTAACATATGCCAAGAGTGGACACCCTTATTTGATTATAAACTGATACAACAGTGTATTCTGGCTTGAATAAAAGTTACATTGAAATAAAAATCGATATAAACATCCATGGGCCATACAAACAGTCAATATTGTGTTCGCGACGATTATGTGGTTGAAAGTATCATGTGAATGTACATTAAATTTCGTATTCTAATGTTTTGGGTGTTGAATGAAAATGTCAATTGTTTAAATCGCAGGTGGTTAGTTTACACAAACAGTCGACCTAGCCCAGTCAGACTATACAGAACACCGCGATGTAGTTGATTTCAATACGAGTCCGAGATGTACAGTCGAAGGCTGCGCAGACTGTATGTACGTCAAACCTGGTGATGCTATCATTGGTACCTCATACAGCAACACCGTGATGATGTGGATTGGTACCGATAATGTCAGGCTACACAGGGACCACAACACCTTCCCGTATGTTACATTAATGTGTGTTAAAACAAGTTTTAGCTAAATATGGTCTAATTAATTTACAAATATTAACCTAATGACGAGAACGCCACGAATTTTTGACATCTGATTGACACTACGTCCATGATGTTTACGATTCAAAAATGCAAACCAATTTGTATAATCTTATCTTAAGGTGTCACTGCTTACAGCAACTCCATATGAGGACTTGCTATGATCCAGATTCAACGTTGAACACAATTACGTTGACCCTCCGAGAGCGGCTTCGACCTCCAAAATGGCCAAATAAGAAACACAGATTCACGTGTTGTCGGTTCTTGTCTCCCCAAGGAACTTTGTAATGTGCTTCCATAATACTTGTAAACAATTCGAGATATCCGCAAACAAACAAGACATCTATCTCAAGATTGTAACGTTTTCTATGAATTTTAGACAATGGTAAGTAAGTGATGATGTGTTACCATTTACAAAGCTTACAATGTGCTCTTATGAAGCTGATAGATTTAAGTGTCTGTCATTCATAAAACTATTTATTCCACTGCGGAAACGGCAGTGCGAATTATTATGTTCGTGAACGCATGTTTGCTAGAAATGCTAGGTTCCTTATTAAAGAAATCGTGTTGGTAGTGCAAATTTTTAACTTGGTGATGGGTGTCTGTCAGCAGTTGTTGAGTTGTTTATATTATTATACTGATTCGATATGAGAAAACTGCGTACAGCTTACCTTTGAATTCGTTGAAAAGGTCACGTAAATGAAATTCTATTTACAACAATTATGTTGTGAGCTCTATTAATAAATATACGTTTTGTTATATTGTAAAATGCCCAATGTGTTCAATGTAAATATTGTGTATATTTACTGTTGTTTAACGTGTTAATTGATCATGTACATGTATATTGCGTACTCAAACATGTTTGTTAATGTATGTAGTGTGTGTAAATATTAAAATGAAATATAGCTGATACAGGGTCTTGGACTTAATCCATAACTAGTGCTCTAGGAAAAGTTCCACAAACGAAATATGGGTAATGTATACATATACGCATGCGTTAAATAAAGCTGTCATGTATTTACGTATGTATTACGTATTTTGGAAATGGCTGCTTATGAACTGGAATTACCTGTCCAGTCTTTAGCCTTATGCACTGGAAATTATACACATAGATCTTTTAAAACGCCGGTTGATTTCGCCGTTCTCAAGGTAATTGGTCATAGTTATTAAATGTACAAGAAGGTAAACTCAAATAACTAAATTGTTAAGATATTTATTTCTTTGTATAGCCACTAAGCAATAAGGCGCTGTCTACTGAATAATCCAGTTGTTAATATGGCTAAATGCCGTGCGATCTGTTTTGAATAATGGTGTGAGCCAAGTACTTCTTTAAAAAGGTTTAAGTTCATTCTTGCATTATTTCTCTTTATTTTTTTCCCGAATGAAATATGAATATCATAGTTGAAACAAATGATGCGTTGATGTTCCTGTTCAACATATAGAATACACTTGTGCACAATTACAATTTATTTCATTACGCAAAGTGGTATATAAATTACTTCAGTTGAAATGTTGTCTATCTTAAAAGCGGATGAATATTTTCCGGGTGAAATTTGTCTTTAAATATGTTGTCTGCTTGTAGATGGAAACTATGTTCTACAAAAAGCAGAAAGTTTAAAGGAGATGAAACCACTTTGTATGTCATAGCTCACCAACTGATTTGTCAGCATCAACGAAGCTATAAGATTTACATCAATCAAGTGAAAATATTTTGAAATAAACTTAACTATGTTCAAGAAGGGTCTCTAAAGTCTTCAAAGAGTTTTCAAAGTTAGCAAAATCATAGCCAAATACAGAAATGATTTCCAGTCAAGGCAGGCATTTAAGTTAGGTTTGAAGGAATATGATATATTGTGAACCAATGTATATGTCTGTTTTATTCTTTCATTGACACATTTGGTTCGGACAAACTTTTTTTTCAAAGTCGTCATCGCCATACAAAGAATGTTTCTCTGTTCTTTGGATAAGCATGCCTTTTAATAAACGAAAATATGTTTAAAAACATTTGGTAGAAAAATCGTTATAGTCGTACAGTTCATGGGCTATGAAACCTTGAAATACAATCATTAAATGACTATCTCTAATAATATTATAAACTAGCAAAAAACTTATTCGAGAAAAACAGGAAAAAAATATCGTGTTTAAATGTATTCGTGCAAAATACCGTCATTTAATGTGGTTGCCCGAGTTGTTTCAGGAAATCAACATAATTTCCTGTATTCACATTAACAATGCTGTGAGGAAACCTCGATCACACTGGTGCTAACGTCTCATTACCAGACGGATTGCAGATACCAAAATGAATACAGCGAGTTCATTTTATATCTTCATGATTTGGATGGTATTCTTAAACCATGGTAATAAACATTATATTTGTCGGTCTTGTGCTTACAGAGATGTGTGAGTTTTTTGTCACTTAGATACATGTTATCTCTTGTTTTACAGCTACACAAAGTACAGGCCACACAGATACCGAAGGAACGTTGCATTTATTGGATCCGGTATTTCCTGGACGCAACGCTACGCTAAGATTTATGCCTTTTAATGCAGAACTAGTTTTGAACAACTCAAACGTAGAATGGCAGGTCATGCGGCACGGTAAAAGGTCATTTAAACATATCTTGGACAAGTACATTCGGTTTATTAAAGATGGAGCATACCATTTGAAGCTAATCCGTTTGCGTAGGACATGGCACAATGCGATTGTCAGAGTTCGATACAACGGGGGAGTTTCCAACGTGATACAGTTTGAAATTCAAGGTAAGACAAGTTTCTCTATACAAAGTTGGCAGTTATTCTAATTTAAAGCATCGACTGAGTTGCATCCCTTTGTTAATTTTATAAAGTATTTAGCAAATACCCAATCTGTATTCATGTATTTTATAGGTTGTAGCAATTATAGGTCTAATAATAATGTTTCTAAATTACTTTTTGGAAGTTTTATACTAAAACAAGTTGTAAAAACCTAAATTATCAATGTACATATCGTCAAGTAATGAACAAACATTGCTTGAAAACTCATATCGAATGTTTTATCCCAAAATGTACATTTGCCATGCAGTCGACAGTTGATTTAAGCTATACAACACCGATAAGCAGTGCAAAAGACAGCAAATAGATTTGATAGTTAATCAATATTAATTGTTGCTATTGTTCCATTTATGTTTCACTGTATGATATCAAGATTTTGTTGTTTAAACATTAATAAATAATATTGCCTATAATAAATAGGATAGACATACTGTTATATTATTTTCTACTAACTTTAGTAAACGTTGATTTTGCATCAAATAATGAATAGACTATCTACTCAGCGAAAAAACACACAAACTTTCTATTGGATTGCCTACTGTAGAACACAAAATCCATTTGTTTGAGTCACAAAAAACGTTGTTAAAACAATTGAAACACAAAATAAATTCATTAATTGTAAATATCATATATCTATAGTAGTGATTGTAGCGGACTGTTGTTGATTATATCGTAAATCACAACATTCTTTCTTCAACCCCATGTTTAATAATTGACACATTTGTATTTAATTAATTGGGCCGTATTTAGTTTTGATTGACAGTAACGTCAAAATAATATAATTATAATGTACGATACATGCTATTTCCTACACAATTCTATTTTGCTAGGGTTCAACAACAACTGTGGACACTTACACGTAGTGTCCTTTCCTGTGCAACAGGGGGATACTGGACAGATTGCATATTACCCAAGTAATAAGGTTATTAAGAGCCATAGAAGGTTTTATTTCCAGTGCATTAGGCGAAAGACTGGACAGGTAATTCCAGTTCAAATAGAGCATCTGGATAAAGATGATACAAAGTACATACTCAACATCAACGACGTTGCCCAACATGAGGAATATTTTTTTAAATGCCTACAAGAAAAATATATAACATTTACAAACGACGTCATCCTATTCCCAGGTATATTTATTCGAAGAATATGAGAAATAAATACATTGTTTTCTTATTCAAACTCCATGCAATAATTGATGTGATGGTCACTATGGTTACTGTTGGACTATTTGTTGAAGGTTCCCCCGTTGTAGGTCCGAGGTGCACTTTGGACGTTTGTGTTGATTGTCTGTGCGTCAAACCCGGTGATGTAATAAACTGTACCTCATACAGCAACAACGTGACGATGTGGGTTGGCTCTGATAATGTTAGACTACAAAGACATGCTAGTATTACTACATTACCATATGTTTATTCATCGAATGGTTTTCTTATCACTGAAGAACACCACATGAAAACGGTTTTGTGTCTTGCTAACATTGAAGATGTTCACCTTCCTTTCAACACGAGTACGTGTCTATACGTCTATGGTAAGAGTCTATGAGTCATCGTACATGTAATCGAAAATAATTATGTGCAGTTACAGATAGGCAAAATATAATACCATTGAATTTATTAGAGTGAGAATAATAAACTTTCCAATATCAGTCTGATTGTAATTGTCATTAATTATAATTACGTATTATGTTTTTATTAAAATATATTAAACGCAATTATATTGTTTCTTTACTATTAGTTTTATGCAGTTGGTCACACAATACATGCTATATTTTAAGCAATTTTTCTTTGGTGTGTTCTGAATTAGAAGGACAATTATTCACTTTGCTTATATGGACGATAAGGCCACAACTAATTGATTAGTTGTTCTACGGAATGTGTCCAGAACAAATTGGAGCGAGAGAGCAAAATAAATATAATTTTTTTTTTCCATTTTCGATTAAATCGGAGGCGAGCGAAAAGAGCAAATAAAGAAAATCCTATATTGCCCAAAGTGATTGAAAATGTCTGCCGAACGCCATGCATCATAACTTGATATTTGTCAATGATTTCCTCTTCATCTGCTCTGGTCCATACATTGTTGTCAAAATCAATATATATGTAATAAACTAAGCAACTTATTTCTCCATTTCTTCTTCGACCATATCCTGCAAAGGGTTTTGTGCAACAAGTCTTCAATAGCGAATCTGCTATTAAATTGACACCCGGCAGTAAATACTAAATAGCCATATCTTAACTATAAGAAAGTGGACCTGGGCTCACACTGGCTCTTATTTTTCTTGAGCCAATGTTTTAATCGACTCGCAACATCGTTGCGTGTTTCCATGTCAGGGAATGTTTATATTTTATTGTTTTAATTGTTATACAATTATACTTCACTGTGCTGTTTATTAATTGCATTATGGCATTAACAAAAGTATTAGTATATTTAGATTATTATATTAACATTTGTGTTAATTGTTCATTGCAGTAAACTTGGATAATTATTTTTTATTTTAACATACACTTTTAAAATATATACAAGATGTTAACAAAATATATTCATAAATAAATTGAAATTAATAACTAACATAATGAATTGGCTTGCCCTGTTAAATGTACCGTAATATATAAAAGCTGAACAAAATATAAACCAAACAGATACGTTGAATTTATAAAATTGACATGTCAAAACAACTTAATTGTGTGGATATTAGAAGTTAGAAATCAATGACAAACCGCAGGTCAAAACTGTCCGAAATGTAAACATACCCGATAATCAGTCCATTTGACATATTCCAGACATCCAATTTCACACATCCTTTATCAACAAGATAATCCTTTAATTATCTGTTGTTTCTGATGATATTACGAGAGCTTGCTAGCAATCATCTTTAATTAGGCAATGAATTGTGACAAACAGCTCGTTGTGTTTTCATACGTTTGATAAAACATGATAAGAAATTGCCGAGTCGAAATACAATGACAGTTGTATCGGTATGGCTATTAGAGAATAACGGATTGGGTCATAACTTATGTGCTCTGTACATAAACCAGTCTCCGCAAAGTGCCTTATTCCGTCAATATCAGTTCCAAATGCTTGTTATGATGTTATGATTATGATTTATGACACCACGAAGTCGGCGTATAATGTAAAATGAGACTCGTTGATGAAAACTTCATTTTAAAAAATCGGGTGCGGGGCAAAATTGTAGGTGCGGGCGCAGATTTTTTTTTTTTCGATTTACGATTTTAAGGTGCGGCAAATCCGACGAACATCTGATCAATTTGTTGTGGCCTAACGTGTTATTAAATAACAGTTTTCTGCGGATATTATTTCAGAATATATTTTTATTTGAAACTCGCAATGTACTATTATGTAGCTGTTATTTGGTTTTTCTTTATACGTGACACAAGAGCTTTGTAATCGTTATACAGCACCTCCAAAAAAGACATTCATTCATGCGCCAGAACTTAGAGAAGGTGGAAATGTGAACATATCGTGCATTTCCTATCACGGTAGACCACCGCCAAAATTGCAGATGAACTTAGGTGGCGAAGTATTAACAGGCGTTGAACAACAAGATCTTTACAACAACAAATCCCGAAGTTATACTAGCATACTGACTATCAATTCTGCCAACAGGACTTGGCACGACAAACTTTTAACATGCACTTCTTTGGTGTTGGACTCACAAAACAATTACAAAGTAGGGCATGTTGACAGCGTAACTGTATCTTACCAGTGTAAGAGCTTTATCTTTTATTTTTTCATTATAGCTTTCAAACTGACATTATTTGTCATTTGTATACTATTTCTATACTAAAATATTCCAAAGCGATGCTAGATTTAAATGATTCGTATTTTCTACAGTTCCAGTCGATTATACTTTTCATTACTTTTCAGATCCACCAAGTGATCTCCAAATGATTCAACGTGAAGCAGAGAGACAGCTGTATCAATGGTATGTGTTTAACATTGGCTGCATAGCTGTATATACCAATGCCATGTGTATAATAAGTTGGTATTCCGACATCGCAAGCTTAGACCTGATTAACATTTTCGACACAAGTGTCATCAAAGCAACCTCGTGGATCAAAATCAATGTGTCACATGCAATGCAAGGACGTCGCGTGAGCTGTGAAGTGAAGTGCGAGGGTTTCAACATGCAGCTGAAGAAAGAATTTGTTTTGAATTTACCGGGTAAGCACAGTTGATATTGCTTTGTTTGTCATATCCATAAAATCGTACTCGAACATACGAAGTTCGACATGAACTACTTTATTTGGAATATAATTGTAAGTGTTCGATTATATGGACATTTGTTTAAGATAGTTTATTATTTATTTAAATCGTACATATGAAAACTACATGTATGTTTGTCATGCAATTTTACATTGAACATGTTTTGTAAAATAAATCACATCAACTAACGTGACGCAAATTTTTCATACGCAGAATGTACAAGCACACAAAGTGTTTTGACGCAGCTTTGCTACTTTTATTTATTTCACTGAATATATCTATTTACATTTTTTTGTATTGTGTCTCATATGTACACGAGAAAATAAATATTTTGATTCATACAGTTCTTCCCGGTGTCAAAATAGAGCAAACCATTCTCCATAACAAATGGGGTCAATTGGAAGTGCTACTTCGCTGTAAAACGGATATCAGGCCAGTTGGTAACATAACGTGGATAACCATGCTTGACGGCAACACACATGCAACATGCGAGAACGCCTCCGAGTGCGACTTGCACGTGCTTGAAACAGACATACCTCAGGCCAAGGAATTCAAATGTCGAGCTGTTAGTAGCTTTGCGGCAGACGATATGGTGTACACTTTAAATCCATTAAAAGGTACCTGAAGATATTGAAAACAGATTTAGGTGCATGCCATTAAATGTTGTTCTGCCATTGTGTGACCTTATTTATTTAGTATTTCAGACTACTTTTTAATTTGATTTAAAATGCAGAAAGTACTAGAAGTATTCAGCTGCCGTGGTATATCATCTTGATCGCAAGTCTAGCGTTCTTGCTTCTGTGTTGTGTCGCCATTACCATTTATATCATACGACGAAGTAAGCCGTTTAATATATTGTCACGCCTACAAGCTCTATTAAAACATATAACAACGGTTTTGTTTAGAGTATTCATATTAAATAATTGAATTACCGATATTACTGAGAGTGTAAAATTTTACATAAGTCCTACTGAGCATGATCCATTAATAAAGATTTATAATCTATATATATCATTTTTATTTAAGCATAACAGCGCTGAAGATATTACGAATGTATTTGATATCAAGTGGTGCTTAAGGGATTTTCCAAACAATGTTTAAATAATAGTACGATGATACTGATGTTTTATCTTATTGTGTAAAATAATTAAAACAAATGAAGGTATTATGCAAAAGTGTTACTCTAACTTCTCAAATAATAATAAGATATGACTATGAATCGAATGAATTGAATGAATGGTCAAATCAGTTTGTATTATTTCTAGAGTGCGGTCAAGCTGTTGTTACTGATGCTCGTCAGTTGTAAGTCTGTTCATATAAATTATAGTCAATAAACTGTATGCTGTATAAATGTATAAATGTATTTACATTTTAAATAAAATGTACGTGTGTTTGGGTCAGAAGTGCAAGCCGACTTATACAATATCAAAATCAAATCAAGTCTTGTAAAATTCATTTAGTTTCATGTTAAATTTTATAATTTAACGAAGGAATTATTCAATTCCGTGTTGGATTTTATTTAGGAGTACTGGACTTGATGTAGTTCAACAACAACCTCACTCCGAAGATGGTATATTGTTTAACTGTCATTTTAAAACCATAATTATCGTTTATATAAATTGTTGTAATATTTTAAAGTCATAATCTCTACCATTTCATAACTGAAATAGACACGTAAAATGTCATGCATTAACAGTAATTAAGTTGTGAACACCTAGAGACAAAATCGGTATATGGGTTTTTAATATTAAATTTAAATGTGAAATTATAAAACGAACATACACTAATGTGTTGTTCCTAAATCAAGTATTTCTTTCATTGTAGATGATGACATTGATTACCATGAAATCGACGAAGAAATGATGACGAGTGTAGCTATGATTAAGGTATATTATAGATAATATAGAATAATGATAACATATTTAGCTTGTTAAATATTTCGTCAGTTAACACGCATGTAAATGATTTCGCTGTGTTTACTACTTTTACCTAAATATTTCATATACTGACTTGTGTTTTGGGACGCTTAAAATTCTGTTTTGGATTCAGTCACGCTACGAGGGTCTTAAATGGACTGCTACCGACCATCTTCCAATGTACAGCAGGACAATGTTACAGACAATGGTATCAACAAGGGAAAACTATTACATCACTGTCTGTCAACAAAGACCATATTCATGGTCTGTCGGGACCCGATATTATGTAGGAGAAAGAAAATTATTAGCTGGCCATCGACGTGTTTCTTGTTAGAAGTTTTTGCCATCGCTGCATGCTCAACTGTGGTTTAAAGTGGAAATACACACTAAAACGGCAAAGGAACATTAACAAAAACACCAATGTTATTAGCAAACATGCATTGTGGTTTGATTTGTTTCATTATCATCCAGGTTGGCACACGAATCTGTTCGTGACTTTAACAAACACAGCATGTAAAAAATAGCATGTGCTGAAATAAAACAAGGACCAAGGTAAACTGGTCATACAATTAGAAAATCGGAAGAAATGAAGGAATGTAACCATCAGTTAAGCATATAATGTTATGACGTCGGCATAGCTTAATCTCTTGTAAACATATACCTAGTAATACGACATGCACGAAGTTGTTAGCTTCTGTAACGAAATGCTTTTGACATATTCAAGACATCATGTTTAAAATACTGCTTGTTTTGCGGGTCATTTAGAATGATCTGTTCCAACCAGCTTTTATTTGAATCAACATTTCTTTGCATTGATTGTTCCAATAAATTGATCTTGTTACATAGTAAATCAAGATTTATTAAATGTTGTTCAATTTGTAATGAGACAAAGGCTTTGTTTAAACTTATTAATGAATTATTCCGTTACACATAACAATATTCAAACAGTAATTCAAGTTTAATAACAAATAATCTACGTATTTTCAAAACTGATTATTTATTTGTTCCTCAAATTTCAAAGCTGTGCTGTCCAATTTTGAATGTTGAATAAACCCATATAACAACTAGCGATGCTAGCATTTTCATTTACGATTACATGTATATGACAGCGCGCATTTTTTAAAGTAACCGACAAACCACTCTCTCTATGTCTCTCTCTCTCTCTCTGTCACACACACGCGCGTGCGTGAAACTGTCGCTAATTGAAACAAAGAAACACAATTACTACTTTCACTTCTTTCATCCGGCTACTCATGCGGAAGTTGCGTAAGAGATCGTCAGTAGCGGAAGTGGAAACACATCGGTTGCGGAGGGTCAAACTGGTACGACTGAAAAAAGAAAGTGACTTCATTTCGTTTTGCTGCCGTTTAAACAAATTATTTTTTTCAAATGAAGAAAAACTATATAGACAAGCAATGGAACATATGAGAACTTCAAATAAACGTTCGTCAGCAGCTAGAATGCCTTTCTTTGTATTCGTTATACTTTTTTTCTGAAAACAGAATTATACGAAGACTAAAAGCAAAGAATATAAATCGTACCAATTTAAACATTTTGTCAGAATAGTTGTTTTTATCGTACATTTAACTTCACAAGATGATGCATAACTTTTTAAGGTAGGCTAACTTATATTTTTGAATAACAAATTGAGGGGATTTTAGGTAAACATGAGTTGATATAAAAAAAAAACGTTGTTCAGCGATTTAAGTATTTTAACAATTAGTGCAAAAATAAGATAGAGATGGAGACACTTTTGAGTTCGAAACCCATTTAATCAACAGTTTTCAATTGGTTACTTCCCTAAATTGATTCTCTTTAAACAATATAACTAAGTTAAACATGCAAAAAGAGACAACGACGCATAGATTTCGTAAATTTCTTTCGAAACATGATGCATGTTTTAACCGTTTCTGTATCCTGGATATTGTCAATTTTTTCTGCATATGGTAAATTTATTTCTATATAAGTTTTGCTGTAATTATTATTCATGTAAAAAAGTATACATGTGCGATGCTGCTGCTTGTTTATTTAAAATTAAGTTGTCAAAAATATTCGAACCACATTTATTGTTTTCATTTTCTTCTGCTTATGCTATGACTGTACTAAAGTCTCAAATGTTCAACCTAAAACCTTTTATGGGCAAGTCAATATTATCCTTATTAATACTAAAACACGTATTTACTAGAATTTTATTTTCATTTTGCTTCTTTTCCTCAGTTTAGCATATGTTTGCATTTTCACCTTTATGGTTAAATATTGTTGCTGTTGATGATAACGTCGCTACAAATATTTTAATTAATTACAAAAAAGTTAAAGACAAGATACAAGATAAAGAAAACAAACATGGCAATTCAATTTTAAATGACGAATATGCTTGTTTAAAATAATAACGAGTTCTGCAACTCTTTGTTTTTAGTTTTTGTTTGGTTGTTTGGTAACGATGAGAATAAATATTTTATAAAAAAGTATATTGTTTTCCTAATTTGTGATTACATACCGCATTGAGTCTACATTGATTAGTTTTCTGCCCTTTGTAATCATGGATATTATAAAAAATGGCGAAACAATTACATCGTCAGCAAAAGCTGACTGCACCTACACTGATCTTATCAGTTGGTCACAGATCAAAACAGCATAAAATGCAATCACAAAGGGTCCGCGTTAAGGGTAATACAATTGATAAATTAAGCCAACACTTTTATGTTTTGTTTTTGTTTTACTGGAACTTTTATAAAAAATGAGGGGGGGAGGGAGACTAAAAAAATAACAATTGAATCACTTTTTTACATCAATCGCCAAAAATATACATTATAATTTAAAAGAGAAGCTTTCTTTATCTTCAAACTGAAGACATTTTTAAGGCTAAATATAAGCTCTTTAAAGACTTGCTAGTTTAAAAGTTAATTCATTAGTTTGAATCTATTTAAATAAGTATTTGAACAGACACACATATTACTTCATACATTTCTAAACACTTATAAGGCCTGGATAACACTTTTTAGGCTACAATAAAACATGTTAATTGGTAATAATGTATTTCCCCAAAAGTTAATTAATTCATATTGACAATTTTAAAAACAGTTGACATAATACTTATGAACAATGTTTTTAAATAAGATTTAAACATATGATTATTCGTATATGCAGAAGTGAATATGATTTATAGTTTCGGCCATTTTTTTTAAATTCAGTAATTGATTTATTGACAAAAGTATTAGCTAGATACTGGAATAGAAATGCATATCTCTATTCTTATAATACAAAACGGATCCGTTGAACAATTTATAAAACAAAAGGCTTTGAATCTCCATCATTGTTTTAAGAGTGCACTGACACTATGTAGGGCAATAACTTGATGACACACTGACAAATTAGTGTAAATCATTTTTCTGAACAACAAATGTACCTCAGTGGGTGTGACCACACGATGGTCACATTTAGTTATCCTAAATGGCGGCTCCCGTGTGAAACAAAGTATTGTGCTGTTTTTATACTTTATTTTCGATATCTGAACATTCTACACTGACCATTTTCCAGCCAAAATGCTATGAAATGCCCAAACAGTTTCGGCTTTATGTTTTTAGTGTTGATTGAGTTTACCCTGTGCATATTTTTCATATCGATGACCTACTCAGAGTCAAAACCTTTAAAGCAATATTAAATATTTAACAGGAAGGAATCAGTAATGATAACATTGGGTTACACAATTCTGATGGTCACATTGTGTTTCAAAATAATCGAAACTTACTTACTTCCGAGCTTAGAAGCCTGGAAAGCCAGACACACTTGGAAAGCATTCGGTACTGAGACCTTCATTTGTTTGACGGGACGTTTTCATTCGACTGATACCACCAACCAGGACAAGTCCTCTTGACGAAGAAGGATGAGACGCATCTCGACGCTTGGATACTGCGGAAGCTACCCAGATTTGATGCCACACTGAACACTGCCTTGTTACTAGGCATATTACCAAGAAGCAATGCCCAATAACGTTCGTCTTGAATCACAAGATACGTAAAAAAATATCTGATTTGGGGTTTCGATTCATGGTTAATGTTACCATTTATACGCATGTTTGACCTTGTATCAAATGTTGATATTCATAAACCATTTTACCAGTACAAAGACGCCATGCTAATTTTGTTGAATATCAACAAGTGGAGTAAATGCTAACCTTACGTGATATGTGAGCATACATATTTACATGTTGCTGGTACGATCTGTATTCTTAATGTAAATGAGTGTGTGTATAAAAGGTTTATTTGACTCTAATCATACCTTTTCACATATTGCCTTTATGTTATATTTTATTTTAATTGCATCGATTGTAGGTTAGATACCAGTAATACCAATTCCCATAGGGTCCCATTATAAAACGGCGAACTTTCAACGCATTTTTCTAGCATTTCCTTTATTTCAGATTGTACAAGCATGGTAGCAATATAAAGATGTATCTTTCTCCTCCAAAAATGGCATACAACAGATATGTTATGTTACTTCTAAGAAAATGCATATCGCCTGAATGCAGACACCGCTAGAAAACAGGGTTAAAGCGATAATATTTGGACACAAGCCCCACAGTAAACACACCCAGAAAGTTAACCTTTCACGTTAGCCTCCAATAAAATACACAAAATGTTGCAGACACACGTGGGATATAAGTAATAACCCAAAAGGCATGTCTAAGATTGCTAAACGGCTTTTATAACAGAAGAGAAGAGGAATGCTTTAGTAATTGGCACTACTTTCGAATGAACCACGGAAGGATACACCATGATTTATCGGTATCTAACCTTAAACAAGACGCATCATGATTAACCTAGTTGTACCGAACATGCTAAATTTCAGGTCGATCCGCTTAATACTTCAAAAACGCAATTGAGTATAACACATGATAAGCCATCTGGCTTGCGTTTTTAGTACTTGGATTGTTTGGGGAGCGGGAGCTTAAATTCGTACCTAAATTATATAAACCATATACATTATTAGTACATTCAGACGTATTTTAATGCAATGGACATCAATATTGTATAAAACATACAATAGTTTGCTTAAAATGTGATTCGATGTGCTGTGAGATTCAAAAGGCAATTTTCCGTACTTTTTGTTTTTAATTTTTCCCCCGAAAAACCATGTTTCGTTTTGAGAATCGTAGAAAACATGTAAATGATGATGTTAATGACATTTTTTCCCGTGAAAAGTAATAAAATAAAAAAATAACACAGTTACGTGGTGATTTTATGTAAAAGTGGACCCTAAAGGGCCGGACCCTGGTTTTCTTAAAGTTAGATACCGGTAATTCCAGTTCCCATAGGGTCCCATTATAAAACGGCAAACTTTCCAGGCGCTTGTCTATCCTTTCCTTTATTTCAGATTGTGCAAGCATAGTATCAATTTAAAGATGTATCTCAAATGCAGACACCGGTAGAAAACAGGGTTTCGGAAGTCATATTTCGACAAAAGCCCCATACCACCGTAACACACACCCAAAAGGTTCACCTTTTAAGTTAGCCTCCAATGAGAAGAACCAAAATGTTTCAGACAGACTCACATGAAATATAAGAAATAACCACAAAAGACATGTCTCAGATTGCTAAATGGCTTTTATACCAGAAGAGAAGATCTCTAGTAATTGGCACTACTTTCGAATGGATAACGGAGGGGCACACAATGATTTACTGGTATCTAACCTGTATTTCACGATACATTGTTAGCATTATCACAAGCAGTGCCATTAGCAAATATTTGTTAACTAGGGTAACAGTTATCGAAGACCGATGAAAAGGTTATTTATTCAGTTCATGGTATTATATATTGTAATTTTAACAAAGTTTGGGTCTCTACATTTTCCTGTTCATAGCACAGTGTTTACCAACGATTGTGTGTGTCTTTATTTCCCGGTCTATTCCCCATAATTCTTAAAACATTTGTGGATGTCTTTATGAATATGTCCTTTCTACAGAATGTTCACTCAATACTGGGTATCTTTTTTCTCATGTCGATTCGGCAGTGTTCACCAACGACTGTGGGAAATCGATACGTACTGTCCCATCCAACACAGTCGGAGCAAAGTGCTCAGATCGCGTTTTACCCTACACATAGATTCAGCGAACCACATATGGTTAAGCAGAGACAAAGGACAAATCATTCTGTCACAGGACTCATACGAAGAACGAGTTGAGCCGAATGACAGACAGATACTTACGCTGAACAATGTCACTACATCAGATATATATGTAGTGTTATGCCGTTTCCGAACGTACAGAGAAGTCAACAGTCGTATTAAGCTGTTTGCAGGTAAAGCAGTTTTAAGTGTATCTTCGCCGTGTACAATAAAATGTCTAAACAAAATCAGTTTAAGAAGTAAATCAAACTCTATGCGTAATAAGATAGTGGGCTAACATTACATATCTATATTTACTTAATATATTTATTTTCTTGAACAACCGTGCTCTTTAAAGCTAATAATACGATACTTTACACCAATAAGTTGTAAAATATATAAACCCAAAATGTTTTGCATTAACCAATCTTAGGCGATGACCCCATTTGTTTTGCTTGTTGTACTTTATTCTTGATGTTTGTACTCTGACATTTGTGTGTTGTATTGGCAATGGTTCACTTTCCTTAATAAAAGGGCCCTGTGATGCTAATAATGTTTGTTCACTTGGTGCAGCTGGAGTGTTTTTCAATTAAAGCCCCCGTCCTCAACCCTGTGTGCCCTTCCTGGTTCTGCTCTGACTGTCTGTGCGTCTTCCGTGATAACGTCAGCTGTACGACGCCCAGCAGCAGTGTGACATTGTCTGTGGACACACACGATGTCAACATTCTGAGGGAGTCTCATGTCGAAGAATACTCATACTTTCCTGAGAACTTCACTATCACAGTAACATTCAACATGGCCGAAGAAAAGTGTACAATCGAGACAGACGACAATCAAACCACGATGACAAAAAGTTCTTTGCTTAATGTTATCGGTAAGAACACTGGAATGCATCACTTTTAATTTCATTTTTATATTGCTATGATTTATGTTATATCAAAACTATTTAACAATAAAACGTGTTTTTGTGAGCATTTGCACTCGCCTGCGTTTCTCACTATGAATACGCATAAATCATGGGCGATGTTCATGTACAGTTGCAACAGACAAAAAACGACAATTACTACAAGCATATCGACTGATGATGCAGTTTATAAAGATCGTTGGTTTATTGAGGTATACTTAAGTAACACTAATGGTTACATAAAAATGACAAATGTTCTTAAATACATGACCCGTTTAATCATCCTGACAAGTCTTTTTATTATATTTGCTTGTTAAGGAAATGTTAATGTTTGTGTTTATAGCTGAAAACTAATGAAAACCAGTTAAAGTTTGCATGGGATTGTTCTCTATGTCTTAGATTATGATTTAAATGCTGATGCATTATGATACCTGAAACATATACATGTTAAAGTCGTATTAGTAAATGGAAACGATGTTTTATACTTCAGAAAATCTAATGAAACAGTTTGCATTTGGTTCTGTAAGATATTTTCCTTTATAAGCGTAAAATACATTATCACTATTCAAAAAATATAACATGCTTCCATTTGTATTAATGGTGCGTCATAACAATGGTGGTATATTTATTTGCTGCTGTACTCTAAATACTTTACATATATTGGTTTAAACAGTACTCCCAGATGTTAAAATAAGGCAAATCATCCTATACAACCAACGGGGGAAACTGGAAGATGTACTGCGCTGTAAATCGGACAGTAGACCTATTGGCAACATAACATGGGTTGCCAGACGTGGCGAATCCACGTACCAAGTTTGCAAGAACTCACCTGACTGCGATTTGCACGTGCTTGAAACAGAAATTCATCAGGCCAATATTCATTGTACAAGTGTCGAGCTGTTAACAATTTTGCGGCCGATGAGACGGTGTACACGTTGAATCCATTAGGAGGTAGATATTATGCATGGTAATCAAAGATGCACACTGTAAATCTTTATAGGTATTCATGGCAGTAACGATATACGCTTGAAACATATATTGCAAATATGTAAACCTAAAAGGCTTTTGTAAATATGCACTGCATGTTTGTCATCAGATATATAAACTTGTAAATATGATGTACATATTTAGCATGACAGTGTTCAAAGATCAATACTTAAAATAATGGGTATATAGACCACAAAGATTCATAATGTAACACATAGAAGTGGGTAAATTGTAGTTCATTCTTCCCATCAAAGATGTTATGATGCAGTTAGATTGGGAAATCTCTTTTGTTTATCCATGGTCTGATTGTGCTTTGCTTTCAATTGCAGACAGTACAAGAAGTTTTCGGTTGCATTGGTATATTATCTGGATTGCAAGTGTAGCTTTCTTTCTACTGGAGTGTGTCGCCATCACAATTCATATCGTGAGAAATAATCAGTTTATTGTATTCGCATGCTTATTATTATAAATCATTCGCAAATATACTTATTAGTTCTATAAATAAGTAAACTAACTAGTAACACGTTAGTAAAGGTTAACTTGTGTACGTTAATTACGCACCAGTATTGTTTTAATTATGTAAATTTAAACTAATATGAGTGCAGTATGCATAATTTGATGCTACACAATTATAGCAACACGTTCAACCTTAATAACGGTAAGATAAAATACAGCCTTCATATTATTTACTAAGAAAAATCAATTTATAAGGAATGCCTTAATATATACATAACAAACTGTACATTTTAGCTTTTTAAGCAAATGTGTTTGGCAACAACATGCGACCATTAATATGCGTTAATTTAATTTATGCGTTTGAACTTTTATTGATTCAGTTTGTTTTATTCGTAGGACGAGGTCAATCATATGGGAAAATTGCTCTTGAAATGAACGTCTGTTTGTACTTTTTAGTTAAGTAAGAATTAACGTATATTTATATTCATGTTTAATAAAATAAAGGTGTGTTGTTAAATTTTAAATCGAAAGTTTAGACAATTATACTTAAACTTAGCATACAAATTAACTTGCTTACTTGTACTTGAAGTGCCTTTATTTGTTAAATATAATTTTTTCTTCTGCTTGGGAACCTATAGTTTTGGTCTTTGTATAGGAAATTTTGCTTTACCCAAATGTTCCCAATTTAAAACATTAAGTTTGCCGTTGAGCTTTTTTGCTTGTGCTGCCACACTTTGATTGTAAATTGATCGACTAATGTCTTCAGGACCTCCGGACTGGATGCAAATCCACAACAACATATGTGCGATGAAGGTATGTTTCTTAAACCGAATGCAATGTTGAACCATTATTGATATTCGTATTTTAATGCATTTACATGTACATTTTTTATAGTGTTAAATTGCTAAATGTTGGAGTAAATGATTTGGATTGCAAAGCATGCAAATCCATTTATACAGTTGTAAAGCGTATGTGAACATTGTTTTAGAGATTTTGTTTTTACAAACGTATGACATAGTAGTTAACATTCGTTTAAGTAAAACGAATGTATCTGCATTTTTTTGTTTTATTTTGTTTAAGTCGAAGACAGTTCTAATAAAGCCGTTGCCGAACATGAGTATCATGAAATCGAGACAGGCAGGATTATGAGTACTGCTGAGGCTCAGATATAGATATATGTAAATATTTGATTGATATTGGTAATCGACGATGCATCTTGAAAACGAATATTTGCATGGTATCACATGCCGTTGCTAATATACAAAAACCGTAATCTTGGTATTCAGTTATATTTTATGCGTGCGTGTGTGTATGTGTGTGTGTGTGTGTGTGTGTGTGTGTGTGTGTGTGTGTGTGTGTGTGTGTGTGTGTGTGTGTGTGTGTGTGTGTGTGTGTGTGTGTGTGTGTGTGTGTGTGTGTGTGTGTGTGTGTGTGTGTGTGTGTGTGTGTGTGTGTGTGTGTGTGTGTGTGTGTGTGTGTGTGTGTGTGTGTGTGTGTGTGTGTGTGTGTGTGTGTGTGCGTGCGTGCGTGCGTGCGTGCGTTCGTGTGTGTGTGTATGGGTTTGTGGGTGTGCTTTCGAGGGAAACTTCGATGTCTATTTAATGTAAATATAGACGAAACCAATGCATATAATTATAACACTGTACACGTAATCATTTGTAATTTCTTTTCAATGTTTGGAACGTCTGTGAAGAGAAGCTACGTGCAAGTGCGTTTATATTTAGTTTTAAGACCTTAATCATTGTGTTATTTTAACATGTTTTTCAACTGTACATTGACGGTTTTCCAGATTATACTTCAGTACGAAACCCTGAAATGGTCGTTTGCAGAACATTTTCAAAAGTACAGCAACATGGCGGGTCGGACAATAGAATCACCAATGACTAGAGAACACCTAGAAGGATGTCGACAAAGATCTCACTCGTGGTCGGACGTGACCGCAGTAAATGCAGGCGAACGTGACACACTAATTCAACAAAGATGTTCATGTCGGTAGATAGCAACATGAGAAATATACATATGGTCCTAAGAAATGTACACTAAATCCTGAGATTTGTACACTAAATCCCGAGTAATGCAAACTGAGTACAAGATGTTTTACAGTAGATACATGTGCTTTGGTGAAAATAAAACAAAACACATGAATATTACCGTGGCAACAACTCCGGAAACGGGTTAAAGGGGTTAAAAAGGGTTTTGTTACGAGACGGGTATCATATAGAATCGATGAACAATACGTGCTGTCAAAGTAGATTATGTGGTCCAAATAATACATATTTTAAGGGAACGCATACTAAATTGGTCATACAACCATGTGTGAGTCGATATATTAAACAGTCGCCACGAATATAATTAATGACAGGTAAATGTCTTGTTTAGGAACACATACATATACATAAAATACATCACGTGAATAATAATAATTAAAGTGATGAGATGAACATTATTTTGTCCAAGATGCTCTAAAAGGATGTGACATAACAGTGACCAGGGATGAGAGTAATAGTATTGTTAAAAATGGAGAAAAAAAATGGGATTTTGTGCAATTGATTTTACTTTCATATTTGTACATATGATGTAGTGCATGCAAACGATTTATACTTATAATCAAAGCGCTACCAGCGTAGAAAGACGATCGTCGCAATGAAAAGGTGTCACACAAGAGCAGCGCCTACAGATTCTGGACGCTCGACTTTCTCGAATTTGATAGTATTGTGGCCTTTTATTATTAGTAGAATGGGTTTATCACTGTGATGAAGTGTGTTGAATTTCAAGTCAATGCATCTTATAGATCATAAGAAATTTGTCCTAAAGCTAAACTTCTAAGTTGAAAACGGGCAAAAACTCCACCAAAATCCTTGATATAGTAATCTCATCTTGTCTAAAGATTGGGTTCATGACTGTGATCCAGTATTTTGAGTTTTAAGTCAACACCTCTTATAGTTAGTGTGAAATTTGACCTAAAGCTAAAATTCTAAATTGAAAAAGGCCAGTAACTCAAACGAAATCCTTGATAGAGTTACCTACTCTTGTCTACATAATAAATTCTTCACTGTGATCAAATACTTTGGAGTTTCAAGTCAATACAATTATCTTGAGTTTCAATTTAATGTCTTTGATAGTTATTGAGAAATTTTATATTTAATAAAAAAAAATCCAAATTTTGACATTTATAAGTACAACAAAGGGCAGATTACTCTGGAAGTAAAAAACACAGGGTTACCTGCCTTGTTGTAATGAATTTCCCTGTTGATAGTGAACAAGTATTGAAAGTTTCAAATGGATACCTTTGATAGTTTTTGAGAAATGGACTCTGACATAAAACTGAACCAAAAAACTTAACCAAAAAATTTTACTAACACTAACGCAGTCGACAGAGCGACGACAATGACTCTACTTTTTCTTCGAAAAGTCGAGCTAAAAATCGAACACTTTATGCGCGTTAAAAATACAAGTTCAACTTTCAATTATGGAAACGTAAGTTTGGTTTCAATGTGGTATATGGGAAAATCACAAATACATTCCAGTAAGATTTTACGTTTTAATATCAACACAAGTAAGAACATAAAACGTGAAATTCCACGAAAACCACATGTTGCCAACGAAATGCATAAAAGGCAGCACAATAATAAGAAAGGATGCAAGGTGAAGCTCATTATGATATGGCTAGAAAAACACGTAAACGTCATTAATTCACTTGTTTCGTTGTTATCATCCACAATGTGGTTTATTCATATATAAATTATTGTTGTTGACGGCTTTGTATGTAAAAATAGTCCATGGTTCCTTGTAATTAATTTCAAATTGCGTTTTCTTCATATTTCCATTCACCATGCTATTTATTTCAACAACTTGTTCGTCGTGTTTGTCGAATACTAATTTGTTTTTCGCCGCATATATTATTATGTCCGGTCCTCGATTTGTTTAGATAGCGTTTATTTATGTAAGGGTAATATTTTATTATGCCCCAAAAACGTGTCATGTAATATTATTTTCAAGCTAATTTGTTGTAAACGAATGTTATTATGTCTAGTGCAAATGCTGTCTTATCATGTCTAAAGACAATTCATCTTGTTCAATCAATATGTTGTCTTGTTCACATATGGTGTTGTTGAACCAAATTTAATGGCTACAATGACGGAAAGCCTAACATTGATTTGGATAATTAGAAAATATGCGAACTACACTGGCCATAAAAGAAAGGATGCAACATTTCAAAACTATGTAGGATGAATTCGTATCAAGCTATGAATACTGATGCAAAATCAAGCAAATATATAACGCAGTTCGCATGAAATTAATTCGTTTTCATATAAATGCAATGCTATTGAAATATTTTTAATGTAATTGACATCTTAGAAAGCACTAAATTTGCCATTTTTAAACCTTGTAAATGTATAGAGTAAATGTCTTTCGAGCGCCAATTCTATAGTCTTACACAATAGGCGCATGAAGATATAAAGAACACGTGCGTCTAGACAATGCGACCACATCATTAACGGCGTATATTGCTAGGGCATATTGAGCTGATACTCGTAAATAATTTTGTCGTGGACTTCACGGTCAGTGTCAGGTTAGTCTTTCTAAGCTATAAACTATACGTGTATATGCAGTTGAAGAGCAAGTAACTTGACAAAATTATGTTGAGTAATCGTGCTACATCGCCTGTAGTTAGAGTCCATTGTTGACATATTCGTAACAATACAACGAGATAGTTTCCAATGTTAATACATTTGAATGCGAGTGAATTCTTCGGAAAAAATGTACTTGTTATTAATAAAGTGCATTGCCGTGAATGTACCGATACTCATTGCCTTTACTTATATACCGTGTACGCATTAATTTGTGTGTTGCTCTTTTTCTGTCGACTAATCTTCTGATTGTATTAGTATACTTGGGAAATTGAAGAGGACACCCATTTCATGATTGCTCATGTCTAAAAAACAAAGTAACGTAAAAATATAGTATGATATGTTAGAAAAAGTTTAATAACGTAAAAACTTACAATGACATGTTAGGAGTAGTATAATATGATTTAGTATGTGAGTATTATGTGCCGTTCGCTAGACAACAAGCGACGGATGAGTGAATTGTAAGGGAAAAATTAACCAAGAATTACATTGTCATTTTTAAATTTATTTATGTAATTTCATTTTACATTTCTTACTATCAAAATTATCATGGACGCAGAATATCTTTTTAAAGAAATTTCCAATATGTAAAGCGACGCTGTCGCTGAATGAATGAATGCCTTCAGGAAGATCACTACCGACAACAATCTGTAAACAGTAATACATGTGTATGGGATTCCTATATTAACCCAAAATACAATACACGGATTAACTAACAAACTGGTCAGGCACAAATAACTAATTAAAAGAAAAATAACTTCATGATGATTATTTAAGAGCAAATTCTGTCAAAAAAATGTTATTTATTGGTCCTGACATATTGTTATACATACAAATATCAGTTTAGTGTTGACTAAAGACAAATTTATGTAAATATGCTTAAAACGCCCCATCCACATGCATTGAAAAGGATGAAGCGGAATTATTGGACATTGTTTATTAACTAAAATACGATGGATACGACGAAATATTTAAATTCATTGCGCATAAATATTGCAATACGTGTAATTGTGTTTGTTAAAAGTCAAACCGCGCTATAGATTTGTTGCTGAAGGTTGCATTAAATATCAATTAATTTAAACGTTAACAGAAAAGCTAAGAATGCACGTGAGTATTAATAGAACCCGCAAGTCACAATGTTGTTCGACCTAGCCTGTAAACCACAATCTAAGAGGCTTGGTGAACAATTTAGAAGAGGAAAGTAATGCCCATTCTTGTGTTATTTAAAGTAACACCACATATATTCATAATTGGTGTCTTGTGCACGGTCATTCTGCCAAGGACATAATCTAGAAAATAAATTACAATTGTATTTTGCAAAACTGAGTATGCTCTTTCTTGACTGATAATGAGAAAGTGTTAACCAGTGTGAAGTAAATGTTGCAAGGTCTACTTTTCAAGTACACGAATGTTTTTCAACAGAACGTATAGCAACGTATTCTTGTTCATTTTTCTAAAACGCAGAGCTTTGGTACAAAACGCTCTTTATGTGTAATTAATATCTGAATATGGCATTGCCTGATTGTTACAAAATATTTAGTTAAGCATAACAAATAATAATATTTTATTGTATCTGCACAATGTAATGACAGCAACATATGTTACTAAAAACACAACAAGAGATAATAACATAATAATAACAGTAATTGAGTAAGTCAGAATAGCGCAGGTGGTTACAGCGCTTTCTACTGTCATTTGCTCTTACGACTCCGTCCTCGTGAGTTCGATGCCCACTCTGGGTTTTTTTTTGCCAGTATTTTTCCTTATTGTTTTCTTTTATTTCAAACTTATCATAATGTTGTAAATTATTCGTATGGTATTTATTGTATACATCTTTATATTGCTGATTAATTTAACATAATTACATTAAAATTGCTGAAGGATATCACTTTTTGCGTTGACATAGCCGTATATCCGGTAATTTTCGAGTCATGCACATTTTGCGAAAATTGGAAAAAATGCATTTTCGCGTTTATATTTTTCGCGAGTTTGTTCTATAAAATATGCGGTGTTGCAAAACTTGTGCCTCTGGTATTTACTAATTTTATAAATTACTGTGTATGTATTACGATACATTTATAATATTTATAATTTTCAATTTTAGGAGATTACTAGTGTTACAAACAGTCTCCTGCACAAATTTATCAGCCAGTTAAAAACCTATACAAATTTTAGCATTGACAAATTGACATATCGAATATCTAAGAAAGAACTAAAATGAAGGACAATGAGCTGCAAGATTTGTATGTGTGTGAATTTATTTGAATTTGACCACAATAAATACAAAAAGACACATT
The DNA here is from genome assembly GCA_027627225.1 of Congeria kusceri. Lineage (NCBI taxonomy): Eukaryota > Metazoa > Mollusca > Bivalvia > Myida > Dreissenidae > Congeria > Congeria kusceri. Next base: position 16,038,805 of record CM051028.1, on the reverse strand, counting down.
CCTTTAAACATGCTAAAACCATAAAAAACAATCACGAACTATAATTTGCACAATTAGACTGGATTAACGGAACAACCGTGAGCCCGTGAATCCGATTTAACCATATTTGTAATCGGTTACAATCGATTATAGTGAAATAACAATCAAACAGACTACTGACTGCGGACACTCTGCTGCAGAGGAAACAGTGCACTTAGTCATTGCACAGTCAACTGAGAGAAAAGATTGCTGATAATGATAAGAGATTTTATGGTGGACCAATTCACAGAGTGGAATACCCTATTGATAGGCCAGACATTCGTTAAACTAGGCCTTTTAACAGTGTAAGCATCATTGTACCTGTAAAAATGTATACTTCGTTTGTTGAAAGGACATATCGGCTTCTAATACATTCCAAGAAAAGCCCTTCGGATCCTGTGAAGTTCATGATGGTAAGTACATATCTGAGTTCATCTGCATCCCAGGTTTCTGTATACTCTGACTTTCGGTAGTAGCTATTAGGGTTCTCCATAACCCTGTTGCTAGGGTAATAGGCTACCTGGGCAGTATTGCCTATTTGCACGGGAAAGGTCAATACGTGTAAATGCCCACAGTCGTTGGTGAACTCTGAAAATGAATGCAACCAAGTTTCCAAAAGGTGTTTACCAGGTAAAGCCTATACATCAGCCTATGGTGTACGTCTATTGAAACTGTCATTGTCCCGAAAATGAACTCTTGCTATCAATAGACCTTTCCGCAAAGGCCAATGATATTTAATTAATCTCGTGTTTTGTTGTGGTTTTTATTTTTCAAATCACATACTCAAATATTATATGTTTAAATGTAAACGTCGCGAACGCTAAAAGGCGTGTAATAAATCAAGCTTTTAAAGCGGTTGTGAAACTCGATTAATTATTGAACAATATATGCGGAAGTTGTAAATTCTAGACGCAAAACCTCGAAAGGTATACTATATAACAGTATCTTATGATCAAAACTGGAATATAAAATATAAACTAACAGGCAATTTACTCAGCACATTAATATAAAAGCAATCCAATATAACATATACATACCCTTAAGTTCCAACCTAATTATATTTGACACATGTTTTTGAAAACCGACCTTTACTTGAGCATTATTTAATTCGCGATCTACTCTTATCAGTTCCATGTAGATTGCCATTTCCAAACTGTATTGCCTAAACTGGACATCGGCTTCCACAATATTAATCATTATTTTTAAGCATTACTTCCCATTTCAAGTTCTCCAATTGCATGCCAGCCACTTCATGCAAAGGTATAATCCGTAGCTTGATGTTCCTTCCAAGGAATGATGGTTGACGCACTGTTAATATGCCGAATTCTGTAGAAAGTGATGCCCCTGTCAACACTGAAAAAGTAAACTTCATTAAACCTTCCATAAAAAAGTACTGTAGTATATTACTGCTTTTGGTAAATTATAACATCACAATGCGTGTGCATTATTGCAAATACATTTATAACTATGTTTACCTACCAAAAAGTACTTGGCTTTCCAAAATAATGCCAAAACACCGCCAAATAACACTTATGGCCATAGTTGTTGCTCTCTGTTCTGATCATAAATGGAAATAAATACCATCTCAGTTTGCGTATTGTTTGTCCAGCAATTAATATTTCTTGTCTGTGTCTATGGCACAGTTGATTTGACTGAATTAATTGCGGATAATATTGTCTTTATTGGAACTGCTACGCGTAAAATGGAAGGGGAAATTTTGACATAAATACAGGGGGAATCTCACGCCATTTTTGCTCAAAATACCCATCACATAAAAACATCTAGGTTACACGGTGCCTTTCGTACCTATTTTTCAATGTTATTATAGTCAAGTAATGCAAAAGTGTCTTAAAATAACCATTAATGGGATAATTGCAATATAAGTATGCATTATGTTACGTGATGTGTTTTATTTTATTTTATAACTCAATTACTGTTATTATTGTTATTATCTCTTGTTGTGTTTTTAGTAACATATGTTGCTGTCATAACATTGTGCAGATACAATCAAATATTATTATACACATAAAGAGCGTTTTGTACCAAAGCCCTGCGTTTTAGAAAAATGAACAAGAATATGTTGCTATACGTTCTGTTTAAAAACATTCGTGTACTTGAAAAGTAGACCTTGCAACATTTACACACTGGTTAACCCTTTCTCATTATCAGTTAGGAAAGAGCATACACAGTTTTGCAAAATACAATTGTAATTTATTTTCTAGATTATGTCCTTGGCAGAATGACCGTGCACAAGACGCCAATTATGAATATATGTGGTGTTACTTTAAATAACACAAGAATGGGCATTACTTTCCTCTTCTAAATTGTTCACCAAGCCTCTTAGATTGTGGTTTACAGGCTAGGTCGAACAACATTGTGACTTGCGGGTTCTATTAACACTCACGTGCATTCTTAGCTCTTCTGATAACGTTTAAATTAATCGATATTTAATGCAACATACAGCAACAAATCTATAGCGCGGTTTGACTTTTAACAAACACATTTACACGTATTGCAATATTTATGCGCAATGAATTTAAATATTTCGTCGTATCCATCGTATTTTACTAATAAACAATGTCCAATAATTACCCTTCATCCTTTCCAAAGCATGTGGATGGGGCGTTTTAAGCATATTTACATAAATTTGTCTTTAGTCAACACTAAACTGATATTTGTATGTATAACAATATGTCAGGTCCTTTACATATAATTTTTTTGACAGAATTTGCTCTTAAATAATCATCATGAAACAATTTGTTTTTAATTAGTTATTTGTGCCTGCCCAGTTTATTAGTCAATTTACAGATCGTTGTCGGTAGTGATCTGCCTGAAGGCATTCATTCATTCGCTGTACATATTGAAAATTTCTTTAAAACGATATTCGGCGTCCATGATAATTTTGATCGTAAGAAATGTATAATGAAATTACATAAATAAATTTTAAAATGACAAATGTAATTCTTGGTTAATTTTCCTCGCACAATTCACTCAGCCGTCGCTTGTTGTCTAGCGAACGGCACACAATACTCACATACTAAATCATATTAAACTACTCATAACATGTCATTGCAAGTTTTTACGTTATTAAACTCATTCTAACATATCATAATATATTTTTACGTTACTTTGTTTTTTTAAACATGAGCAATCATGAAATGGGTGTCCTCTTCAATTTCCCAAGTATACTAATACAATCAGAAGATTAGTCGACAGAAAAAGAGCAACATACAAATTAATGCGTACACGGTATATAAGTAAATGCTATGAGTATCGGTACATACACGGCAATGCAATTTATAAAAAAGTACATTTTTTTCGGAATAATGCACTCGCATTCAAATGTATTAACATTGCAAACTATCTCGTTGTATTGTCAAGAATATGTCAACAATGGACTTTAACTACAGGCGATGTAGCACGATTACTCAACATATTTTTGTCAAGTTTCTTGCTCTTCAACTGCATATACACGTATAGTGTATATCTTAGAAAGACTGACCTGACACTGACCTTGAAGTCCTCGACCAAATTATTTACGAGTATCAGCTCAATAAGCCCAAGCAATATACGCCGTTAATGATGCGGTAGCATTGTCTAGACGCACGTGTTCTTAACATTCTATATACAACGGAATTAGTGAGTTGAACATGAAAACAAAGGCATTGGGTCTAATAAATTGATATTCAAGTCATGACATTTAAGATAAAAAATTGCATTAAATCATTTAAGTTTATCAATTTTCAATATACCGGTATTGTCATTATTCTCTTAAACTGGGCTTTACAGTCTACACGTGTTTTTAAAATACATATACGTCAGACAATCAAGTTCTGGATTTCCAAATAAGTGGATATATTTCGTGGCGCAAGTTCTGCTTTTCTGAATGCTGAATGGATTATCAATCAAGTCTTGTCGATTGGTAAATTACCGTATTACTGGTAAGTTTTGATTTCATGTAATCTGCGTTTTATAAGCATGTAGTATCATAAGGTCAATTAAAATCGAAAGGGTCCCTTGCAATAACAATTTATTATTATTTCCGCGCTTGAGCGGGGTTTATTCTAATATTTATATTAAGAAATAAATTAGAGATTACTACAAGTTCGTAAATATTTTGTGTTGTTATACCTCACCCTTCTGTTTTCCGTCTTTGTTCATATTGAAACGGAACAGTTAATGATTAAAAATATCATATAGCAATATCACCTGCTATGACGTCGTGGATATAGAAAGAGTGATCAGAGTATATAGGCGCGTATGAAACAGTCCGTAAGTTACTCCGTGTAACAAAAAGGCAGTGTTTATCCAGGCGACATCTGACTTTTGAAATAGCAACACGGTTTGACGTAAAAAATGTATTTCTTCAACAAAATGTTTGTTTCGGTATAATAAAATTAATATTGGATCATTTGATGGTGATAGTGCATTTTCGTCAACCCTCTTTTTTCTAAAGTGCACTATAGTCTACTAGCGTTGTGTTCATAGTATATAACACTATATCTTATAATTTTCTCAACATTTTGGAATTTTGTTTCACTCATTTCGTGACTATAAAACTGTTTATTCCCTTTGAGTGTTAAGTGCGCTTCTCCCATGACATTTATAGTATGCAATTTATTGGGTTATACGTGAAAACATATGTTTATCTCGCCTAAAACATTAGATCTACTTATATAATTTAATTGTATTCACTCGCATGATATTTGTTTCAAGGCTATACCAAGCCGAATGGTTGTGTCCAAAATAGATTATTTAGGCTTTATCAACCCGAAATATATCTATCAATCGGTATTATATTACTTTTACTCTTCAGCAGTGTAAAATGTAAAACTGCGTCTTCCTTAAACAATGAATATAAATAGGATATTGCAGTTTTCACGAGATAAAACTTATAATATTCAAATGTATTCCACTGATTACATACCAAGTGTAGTTAAATGCCTTGTACTTGAAAATTACCTACACAGATGTTAAGTACCATAGATTGAATATTTATGCAGCTGCTTGCGGTAGCCTTATTCAAAAATTAACATAATTTCCTGTATCATTATAAACAATGCAGATGGGAAAACTTATAGGATACAAGGACCAGACGGACTGCATGTGCTAACATGGATGCTAAGGCTTTAAGATTTGTGTTCATTTGGATGTTGTACCAATTCCTAGGTAAAGCTAAACGAATACAGTATGTCCGTATTTTTTTCCGACACAAATCATATGGTTTATGTGTGCGTTTATGTTTATATATTTTAAATTTTATATTTATAGGCATATACAACACAAAACTTACAACTACAGATGGAACCGTGACCATAATGGATCCTGCATATCTTGGACGAAACGTTACTCTACGATATATGCCTTCTAAAGCAGAACATGATTTTGTATCAGCAAACATGGAATGGGAGGCCATGCTACGAGGTAAAAGGTCATTTACACGTATCACGGACAAGCACTTGCGGTTTAACAATGATGGAGCGTTCTTCATAAAGCTTATTCATTTGGACATGACATGGCAACATGCGCTGGTGCAGGCTCGACGTATAGAAACAGTTTCAAATGTGATCGAGCTTAACATTCAAGGTATGGTTTGTGCGTTTGAATTAGTTTACTTTAGTCAGCATTTAAAGAGATAATCTAGAAAAGATCGTGCAATTTGCAATATTGTACTAGGAGAGCGGACTTCTTCGGTGAACGCTATAACTTTAAAACAACTACTCGTTATATCTGTTGAGATATACCTACACTAACAAACAAAATCACATAATGGATTCAACGGTGGTGGTTTTATATAATTATTATGAAATGCGTTTACTGTCGACTAACATAATGTTAACAAATATATAATTTTCCACAATAATCGATAGCATATAAAATAGAACAAAACATACGTATTACGTATAATGTATACAATATGTTTACATTCATTATAAATGACAGGTGTTTTTTGGATCAGGGACAATAATATTGTTATTTTATCTCATTTTAAATGCAATTATTCTCTTCCAAATCCCAACTAACATACGAGTTAGTTCTTTGATCTTTATAAAAGTGACACCGAGCTTGCTTTTCTTGTACTCTTTAATCTAACAAATATTGGGTAATTTGTAATTTTGTACTGGAGTGTGCGGACCTCTTCGTTTAACTCTTTACCCTTAAAACGACTACTCCTTATTTTAAAATATTTAGAATTAAATGTTTTTGTAGGTCTTAAATGATGTTCTAAATATGTATCAACGATGCAATATAGATCTACATACAATATGCATGATGTTTACATTGGCTGTATTGCAAATAATTGGTCTCTTTTGTTTCTAGTAAAGTTGATTATTAGAAAAAAAGACATTTTCTTAAACAAAATATTGTAAAACAAAATCAAACGGATGTCTCTATCTAATTTAAAAAAAAACGTTCATATGGCACAACATGCTAAGTCCATTATTTCAAATGTAAGCATTGACATCCATATTTTGTATGTTTTGTTTTGACTTTACGACTACACTGATGTATGCCTTTGAGATTGTATACGAAACAAATGCATGCAGCAAAACTTCTTCGAATTATGTGCTGCCGTTCCCACAGTCATAAACACTAAAATGAAAATTTAATAGTAATTGTTAATGAGCATGTTCATTAATCACAATAACCTTAAATAAATATTATCAAACTAAAACTCTTAAACAACTTTTTAGATGTTCTCTGTTCTCAGAGTTTTTCAATGACTGTGGACACTTACGTGTAGTGACCTTTCCCGAGCAACAGGGAGATACTGGACAAATTGCCTACTACCCGAGTAACAAGGTCATAGATAGCCCCGGCATATATTATCGCAAGTGGATACGTCGAACTATAGAAAACGTCGACGTGTCCCAGTCAGAATATTCAGATCAACGTGATGCGGATGATTTGAAGTACCTACTCACCATCAAAAATATCACACATCGTTACCAATACCACTTAGAATGTCTTAATACACCATATAGTCAAACAGCAAAGGGAGTAGACTTATTTGCAGGTATTTTATTATCGTCTTGTCCGTTATTAAAACGTATGCCATTTTATTTAATTGACACGAGTTATACAGATTGTAAACTTCAGTTTAGGAAATATTTAACTATTTGTTCCAGGTTCACCCGGGTTAGGTCCGCGATGCACCGTTGGCGGCTGCATCGATTGTCTATGTGTCAAACCTGGTGGTACAATCAGATGTACCTCATACAGCACCAACGTGACGATGTGGGTTGGTTCCGTTAATGTTAGTCTTCTAGGGGATCAAAATGCGTTTCCATATATTTATTCATCGACAGGTTTACGCATCGATGACCATCATCACAATACAACGGTTTCATGTCTGGCATATATTCAGAGTCCACTTCTTGCTTTCAACAGGAATACCTCGCTATATGTTGTCGGTAGGATAATGATATTTACAAAAGATGTTGTCATTAGTATATTATCCAAATGTCTTATTTTATTTGATGCAATATGCAATTACAATCGTGCTTGTGATACAATATGTTGATTACAAAGTACATCGATGATTTTTCTTACAAACAAAGGCAAATATTTAGCGACGGTTTATTACAAAAGCCATTTTGTGTACTGAAGGTGATATAACATACATTTAAAATTATCACTGTACGATTAATTAAAATTGGTTTGTGCATACGTAGTAAAATGAAATAGTGTTGATTGGCTCTGTAAATAAAACATTAATTCAATGGCATTAGTATTTATTTTATAGTACCTCCAACGAAGCCATTGTTGCATGTTCCTAAACTAATGGAAGGTAAACAGAGGAACATAACCTGTGTTTCCTACAACGGTAGACCGCCACCAAAACTGGAGATGAGCTTGGGTGGCGAACTTTTGACAGCTGTGTTACAAGAGGATATCTACAATGCGTCCTCTAATCTCTATACCAGCGTACTAACTTCTGGTTCCGCCAACAGGACCTGGCACGGCAAGAACTTAACTTGCACGTGTATGATGTTGGAAACAACAAATAATTCCAAAGAAGAAACGTTTGACAGCGTCACTGTAACCTACAAATGTGAGTTATATTGTTCGTGATTATTTCATAGCGAACGGTCTTTCGGTTCTTCCAAGAGTACTTGGCGCAGCAAGAACGCAGCCTCCACGTACGTACATCGACGGTGTTTATTACAGAATAACTGTTTGGTCGGCATAATAGTGTTCAATAATGTACCATATTTATCTCTAATATATGAATCAATTTGTTGACTATTCCATCAATACTAGCCAAAATTTGTAAACCTCCACTATATTAAATGCAAGTTTCTCAACTATTTTTAGGCTAAGACACACGCAGTAGAAGAAAAATAGTTCATTTTCACAGGCTGGATCTTAATTTAAGGTCATAGCATCGGATTGTTTAATTTTGTTTTTTATACTCTATTCAGACAAATACAATTACGAAACAAATACAATTTTGGTTAATAGCGCAATACGCAAAGCACGAACAGTTAAAATGTTATAACATTACTTCATTTTATAAGGAGCGGGAATTTCGAAACATAACACAAACGATTAAAGAGAACAATTCCGGATGTAAGTAATGTATCTAAAAGCTAAATTTTTGAACTAAATCGTTTTTGGCAAAAGTAAAGTAGCCCTATAAAAAGTATGCTATTTTCCTCTAAAAGTGCGACAATTCCAAGAATTTCTTAACTGATTTTTGGAATATTTTTTCTGTTTTTCTCTATCACAAGACAAACATTAATATAGAAATGTGGTTCAATATTTTAAACTACTTTTCTCAATTTAAATTACAAAGGCAAACTATGTTTTCCCACCCATCTTGCACATTTTAAGGTCAGTTGATTGTTTTTTAAAGGAAATATCAAAACTAAATTTTGGAACATAGAAGAGAACATAGAAGATTTAGAATAGATCAAAATATTCGCAGTACAATATTGGCGGCTAAGCAATTCGGCCCAGTATATAGTGTGCCTTTCTTTTTCTATACGACACAGTTATAAAGTGATATACTGCAAACAAACACTTGTAAACATATGATGTACGTTTCAGATCCACCAAGTGTTTTGCACATGATTACTCCCGAGACTCCTAGGCAGATCTCCATTTCATACTTGCTTACAATTGGGTGTATGGCTTTAGATACAAACGACGAGTGCGAAATAATTTGGTATTCGGACATTGCTGGCTTAGATTTAAGCAACACATTCATTGAAAGTACCATCAACGCCACATCATGGATCCACATTAATGTGTCACATGCAATGCAAGGACGACATGTGGGTTGTGAAGTCAAGTGTGAAGTTTTCGACGTGCAGATGAAGAAAGAAACCGTCTTGAATGTAACTGGTAGCTGGTTCTGCTTTTGTATTTATAGTTAACATTAGCTTACAGCCATTAACTTACTATTGAAACCACATATGAATGTTTAATACACAATCCAAACCAAACTGTGCAAGACGGCGACGATGCGACAAGTCATTTTATTTTTTTATTTTCTGCAAATCTCGCACTTCACAAAACACGGACACACGGACTTTGGACGATACGTATCACCAAAATCTCGCATTGTCGCATCATCGTATCTTCGCCCCCGGATTAATTGTTGGTAGGATGAATGTTATGTACTGACACACATTTACATGAATGAGTTGTTTGCCATGCATAACAGTAAAAACGAAAGAACATGACGACCGATATGGAATATGTGGTCATATTTTTTTAACTTTTAAAATAGAGAAACGAACATAGTTTTATTTAAAGGTTATATCTGTCAGACGGTGCGTGGATCAAAATAATTATCGGTTAGACAGGCCTTATCATCCCATGCATATTGTTCGGTAGTGACAATGAGACGACTCGTGATTTAGACGACAATGATCGCTGTGTACCAGACCGCGACGATGCGAGGATGCGAAATTTGGGTGATAGTTATCGCTGTGTACAATTCATAGACACACGAAACTTGGACGATAACTATTGTTCAAATTTGACGTGTCTTTGAAATTTCTCAGTGCGATATCTGCAGATTATAAAAGTTAAAATGTCGCATCAATATCGGAAGTCATGTGCCATTGTTTTTACTGTTATTCATGAAAAACAACTAATTCTTGTAAGCGGCGTGTGTACAGTAATTTCATCGCTGTGTGCAATTTCATAGACACGCGTGTCCACGTTTTCTAAAGTGCGAGATACTCAGATAATAAAAATTAAATCGTCGCCGTCTTGTACAGAGCGAAACTTTAATTGGCAGTAACATTATTCTGTATATATGTCATATGTACAGTATACGTGCAAAGTTACACAATAAGGGATGTTATCGTTAGTGAAAATACATAAGTCTTCATTAACAATGCATGGTATATAAGACTACTAATAGTATTTGCATCTTTAATAATAGTTGTATTTTATTCATATAACTTTATAGATTCAAATCAGCTACATACATAACTGTTTAATTCTGATTTATGTACAAACTTTATTTAACAAACTCTGTTATAACAAGGACCACCGGTTGTCAGCATACGAAAAACACGCATAAACAACCCGATTAATGGGGCATACATAATTCTTGACTGCGAGGTCTACGATATGTCCTTTGCAAATCTTACCTGGATGGATAAAAGTGGAAAGGTCGTATATAAAAGTTGTTCAAACGTAATACGATGTTCCATTCGTATTGCTGGTGTTGAACTGAATTTTACAAATGAATATCTTTGTCTGGCTGTAAACAGCCTTGGCAAAGATGTACAACAGGTGATGCTGAACTCGAAAGAAGGTACGTATTTGATTCTGTTATAATACTGTTTCCGTTAAGGTTATCTTGTTATGTGAGATAAAAGTTTGTTTTAATTTTGTTTTAATAACATGATATTAGATTTATGTTTGACTTGACTGGATCACTTTGTTCGCTTTTTAATAATTATCTAACATATTCGTGTATTTTGCCCTTAAAACACATTTTAAAATAAATTAATAGTCTCGCTAACAGTGCACAATTCATTGCAGAATCAAACAGTATCATTCAGCCTGCGGTGCCATGGGTATATATTTGGATTGGCGCAGGCGCTTTCTTAATTGTTTGTTGCATCGTTGGCATCTCTATCTTATTTACCAAAAGTAAGTTTCTTGTATACATTGTTTCGCTTATACCACACAAAATACTTAGTGTGCATCAATATATATTTTACTAAAGACTGGAACATTAAATTTCTCTTTTACTTAAAATAGTATCAATAATGTGTCAAAAATATGTCATACTTTCAGGGTTTACCAGAAGACAGACAAGTCATGACAAAACGTACCTTAGGTGACTTGTTGTGTTGTTTTCTTCTTTATGATGGTCAGAGATAAATAAAATAATGCTGTTCAATATCCAAGTCCTTAAAACCGAAGCAGTTTGTAATGACATTATTTAACATACAAAACAGTACACATCTAATTCGATATTATATTCACTTAATTCTCGAAAGTAGTTCACAATTAAAGTTTCTACAGTATGTTTATATATGGTTTGTATATCACCAATGTAATGTTTATTTCTCCTTTGCAATAAGTCCAATGTATTTCAGTGAGGCAGACAAACCCGATTCAGGTAATATGTTTAAACTGTGAATGCATTATTCATTGTAGACTGATAAATATATCAATAGATCACGTACATACATGTCTGAATTTTACATGTGTATAATTCGATAAACTTTTTATTGTGTTATGCTTGCAAAATCAATTTAGCATGTTATTTCCATAAAGTATTACACACGTAATTACAAAGCAACTTGTACTTGATAAAATAGTTTCATCATCGTTTGTTGCAGATTAACCTTTAGTTTTGAGTATCGTTTCTCAAATATTTAATTTCGTTGCGAATCTTTTAAATTGACTGAATTACTAACACATATAATGCAACTTTATGTAGTAAAATATGAGTCGAATCTACAATAATATAAAATCCATGTCCTGAACAACGACACAAAACTACAATTACTGTCTTAGTTGTATCCATATTTCCTTCGCGTACGTCTATACGCGGCTATCTTTGGTGCCATTGTTTTAGCGTAAAAATATCGCGTAATGTTCATTACAATATCGGACAGTTCATGTTTAACTGAAGTATATGAACAACTATCTTATTTTTATTTTCAATATAACTGTAATTATTGCTATTCCACGTATATGACAATGTGTATGTTTTGTACATTTTAGCCCCCGCGGAAGCAGTTAGAACAAGAGTAATCCAAGAGCATATACACGAAGAGGTGGATCAGGAATCTAGCTGCCATGAAAATGTCGCAACAAATGTGTGCATTGAACAAGCTGAAGTAAGATATATTTAAGTGTAAATATGTATTTATACTGCAAGTCTGAATTAAATTTGCTTTTGTACTTTCATCGCTTATACATTTAAAGAGACGATTTGTATTGGTACTTCAGTTACAGCCGTTACCCACCTGGCGGCGCGGAAACGAAGTTGAACTACATCCAATGTGAGATGCATTCTACACAGAATATTTGAACATGTCTCATTTACAACTGACTTACTATTAACATGTTATAAAGATACAAAAGTGAGTTAGATTATTTCGATTAATTTCTATAGTAATATACTTACTGTATTAATGGTACATTTTATTCACAGGTTTGGCCACAGACAAGACAATCTTCCGCAAGGTATCCATTTCAATTTAATGTGTTGCATTCAATGTTTAGTAATAGTTATGTTGTTGTCTAGTAATAGTTATGTTGTTGTAATGTGTACTTTCAAATGAGTTAAGAGTTTCTAAATCGCCAGAATGTCAATCGGATGTGACGTTTGAAGCGGTCATAACCGAATGCAGATCGGAAGAGATCGATCCAGAATGCTTGTCGTCACCTGGTACTTCTGAATCTCAGGTCTTACATTTATTAAGACATTTGAAACATGCGAATGCTCTTATGATAAATATGGTCGTTGGTTTATTTTATAAATTAATATTTTAAACCGTGTTTTATCAGGTGTCGAGTACTTGATATTAACATTAACCAAAAGTCTTTTGTCGTTGTTAAATTAACAATGTAAATCTCATTCGGCCAACACTTTTTATAGGCGACTGTGGCTACAGCAGCCCCGTACGAAGACTTGTTACGATCGAGATTCAACAATGAAAACACCTACACGGGCCTTCAAACAGAGCCCTTTACCTATAAAATGGCTAAATAAGAAACAGAGATTTACGATCAGTGATTTACTCCCTATATGCGGAATTTGCTTCGAAAATATGCGCAATACATTATTCACAATCGGAATGGTGTAGGTTTTACAATGAGAATGCTGCTGACACCATATTGTTAAAAATGTTTTGAATGTACAGGAGGAACTCAGTTCAGAACTTGAAAAGTAGATCAGCAAATGACGAACTGTCCGTGTTGAATTTTACTGTTTATGTACTCTTAAATTGTGAAGTGACGAATGATGTAATGATTGTGCATGTTTACTGCTTTTGTAAAAATGTTTGATATTTTAAGCGACCGTTAGATTTATACTAAAATTGCCAGCTGAAGTGTACATAGGAAATGATTGTTAATGTATGATACTCCTTTATATTTGACAAGTATTGGTATTTAGGCTTGTAATGTTACTTACATTTCTAAATCAAGTGGTAAGACGCTCACAAATTATGAAAGGCTTTCATGGGATTTAGATTAACGCCTGTATATTTTATCTTTGTATAGATTATGATCATACGTGTGTATTATGTACATTAAAATAACGATTAACATTGGATTGCTTGACTTGACTTCAGCGTGTTGCTTTCATGTAATTGACGGGACCAATGTCCAGTCAAATTGAACGTTAGTAATGCTACAAGAAGGTATGTCCTTATAATTATATAAGTACTACATTCATTCCATTGTAGTGCCACCTAACAGTGAGACTATGTTGTTTAAACAAGTTCTATATATGACCTAGCCCATGCCAGTTTTTTTTTTGTCTGACCTGAGCGCCAAGTGCTAGTTGAGCTATTAGTACAGAGGGCCTCTCCTGCGTCGTCCATCGTCCGTGTGACGTCAACAATGTGTTTCGTTATCACGATAGTGTTACTGTTTATTACTGTTTATCCAATCTTAATCACACTTGCCTAGTTTGTGTATGACCATAAAATCTCGGAAGGCATTGTTTATTGGGCCAGATCAAACCAGTAACACTAGTGTTATTGCCCCTTTTTCATGCAAAAAAGTGCAAATGACTTTTTCCAACATATATACTTTATTTTCCATCCAATCTTAACCAACCTTTCACATTTTGTGTATGACTTTCAGATCTTAGCAGATGCCGAGAATGGGCCAGATCGAGTTTCAAATACCGGAGTTATTGCCTTTTGTTAATGAAAAAATATTCAAAAATGGATATTATTCATGATAGAGACTTCATTTTTCATCCAATCTTCACCAATCTCGCACAGTTTGTCTATAATCATGATATTTCAGTTGAAATCAAATATAAGAAAGATTGGACCAGAAACACAGGAGTTATTTCCCTTGTGTTTGGAAAAAAAAAACATCAACAAGTTTTTAATGACTGGCTCGCACAAAGGATTTTGTATCCAATGTTGACCAAACTTTCACAATTTGTGTATGACTATAAAAATTGAGTGATAAAATTTGACTTTTAGCAGTTGCAAACTTTACATGCAGTTATTTATACATGCAACATGAATGGCTTCAGAGCCTGCATTTATCATCATTGGACAAAAAATTATCAAAGAAATAGCAAAACTTGTCCGTATAGCACAGCCATTGCAATTATCGCATTGCAACTAGCTCTCCGAAATTGTCTTGGAAAGAGACATCAAAATGTACTGTCTCTGCATTTTCCACAATTGTCACTTACTTAATGAGTAAGTTTCAGGTAAGAACATCATGAAAAATGATTTGAGAACCATAAGCAAAAACACCGCACATCCACCACCTAACTCATACCTTAATTTGCAAACCTGTCACAGCAGTACGGTCTTCATCCATACCAGTTCTCAGGTGAATTCTTTGGGCCAAAATGACCCTCTTGTTTTAATTATCCTTTCAGCCAATTACTTGACATGTAGATAAAGTAAGTAGAATGCTTATAGTCTTGTTTGTTTTAATTCATTACCGATGTATCATACTTTCAGAATAAAACGCATGATCACGTATAAAGTCCATGTTGTATTTATATTCCCGATCAACTGAGACTGAACCAGAGACTGCACAATTACATTTCACTTCCGTACGCATAGTTATATGTACAATTATTCAGTTGCGCGGTAGTATGATTTGAACTAGAATAACTGGATGCAAATGTTAAGGGTGGGTCTTTTCTAGTTTAAACGTTTAAAGAAACGTCCAGCTTATACATAATTGCACGTGTCAGTGTTTAATTGGGACTACTTTATTAGGGAGGCTATTTCATTTGGTTATCGTCGAAGTATAAATATTATGAAATTAACATTACATGTAATGACAGTATTCAACTTAACCATATAAGGTGCCATAGTAGGATTGCTTTTCTACAAAATCGTTGTTTTGAAGGAGTTAAGGGGTCATCATTTTTGTGTTTTAATGTTTGTATTAGGTTCAGATGAAACATTTTTCTCATTCTTACTTCAATTTAACCTTACAAAAAAGCTGATTCACTCCATGATTTAGCTTTAAACGATCGAACATGATTTGAAGGAATTTGGCAGAAAAGACCTGACAATAGAGAATTTCATGTTTAAAGCCAAATGAAAGGTGGAAATGAAGAAATGTTGAATGAAAACTTAAACCAGACATCAAATTGCGTGGCAAAATTGTCCAAGTATATATGACCAGTGTGTATATACAGTACGCCAGGAATCATTAAGGTTGTTTGATACTGATTAGGTATCCTCCAAGTAACCTGTTGATAAACATAAGCTTTAAGCTTTAATTATTTACTAATCATCATGGCAACGCAGAATAAATCCGAGTATTATCCGTTAACTTTCGGCGAGCTGCATTATACTCTCAATGATACACGAGGAATATGGTCAGTTTTATCGTGTTAAAAATGTAAACAATAATCTGGAAATATCATTAATCGAACACTATTTATATTAAGGAAATGTGTTAAAGTCTTTCAATAATAATGTATTTTTTTGTCTTGGTAAAAACTACTGTAAAATCTCAATGTCGTATAAAATTCAACAACTTGTATGTGCCTTAATCGATACAATGCATGATGGTTGATACTGTGATCTTTCAAGCTATCGTTGCGTTGTACATATTACTGTAACAATCATTTGAAAACTTAAGAATGACTCGGGGATTATCTTCCAGACCCCAAACTATTTTATCACTATAATGATGATTGTATATGTAGAATATCTTAACATAGCCCAGCGTTCTTTCGGAAATAAGCTTTCGTACGTTCATACATGACTATAGAAATGGCTTTTGTTCATAACTTGAGACCATAAAGTGGTTAAAATTACTCTTTTTTTCTAACGTCTATTCAATACGAAAGGTGTGACAGGATTCTGTATACTAGCTAGCACTACCTATCGCTTAATTTCTGCAAACATTCTTCATAAGCACGTGATCTCCCTAACCCAGCCCAGTACTGCTACTTATAGCGCTCTCATCATGCTAGAACTCATTGTGTCGCATGATTCTATCCCTTTTTGAATAGGAATACACCCCATTGATTTACTAATTAAAAGCATTAACGCAATGGGTCGTTATGCAATGCATCATACATATGTGGGAGTATAGCTGAAAAATGTATTTCAAAGTAGATGTGAGAATATTCTTGTACGACGGGTAATGAAATGCGTACCACTTAACACTGTGTGTGTCATTAAGGAAAACAATAGTCCGCCTTGTATTTTATTAACAACGCAAATCATTTCTGTTAAATGCAATCTTCTTTTGACCTATCTGCGTAAAATATGTGAGCCATTGTATCATTTCATCATTTACATTGGAAAATGAAATGCACTGAAAACTATAAATCTATGCTGCGTGCTCAAAGTGGATTCCTGTTTTAATAGACAATGTTACATGTTTAATCAGTCGATTTGTAATAAATTTACAATATGCCCATCGTACTTTAAACGGATATAGTTGCTTGAACGCAACTGGTCATTGTTCAGTTGTTAATTAGCACGTGAACAGAAAGCTCAGCCACTAACATAAATCTGTATCTCTTACACGAACCCACTGCACAATGATTAGATAGACGACATCAAGTGCTATAAATGTAAAACACCCAGCCATTCAAAAAATCCGGTTTCACAGAATAAAACAAATACGGCGAAAAATCCAAACAAACAAGCAAAGAAACGATATTGGTCTTATATACGAGTATATCACTTCCATAATTCATAAGTTCGGAATGACTTGAAATTCGAATTTTTAGTAGTTTATGTATAGTCCTAGTCAGCAGGTGCTTTTTCTTCAAAATCGCGAATGTATCTGTGTTTTTCACAGAAAGACTAAACTCAAATAAGTAACTTAACTTTTTGGAACCTAGCGAGAAGCATCTTTCCAAAGAAACCAGATCGGCTCAATTCGGACCTATACATCTTAACGATAATATATAGAGAGAGTATCTATATTTCACTGTGAGTAAAATTCCGACTGCATTTTTACGCAAAATATAGTAGCAATCATGACCGATATTTAGCAATTGTGCGATTCGGACGAGACAAAGGTTACTTATTTAGCGGGTAAAGAATGGGTTTGACGGGTGCAACACGTACACCAATTGTTTCTCCGCGAAGTTGTCCTACGCCGGTCGACCCAGTAACTGAAAGCGACGTGGTCAAATGCGCAATCAACTTACTAGCGTTTGTAGACACTACCGACGTGGCGGAGGTTTTCCCTCTCGTACACGTGTAAAAGGCACTGTACGTACATGCCTATGCACGTCGCCGTATTAACGTAAGCGGTTTCATTTTTAATGCATATAAACAGAATCTCATTAAAGCGATGAAATCATCATCACTTTTATATATTCTCAGGACAAAACTGCAACAAATATTTTATAAACATTTAAAGCTATCCTTTTGTATGCGATACAATGGCAAATATATTTCCCATATATGACAACAACGATCGTTTTAAAGTTATGCGTGTCTCCGCATAAGCGGAATGAATCGGGCTACGTTTTTTTTGCGGCGACGTGCAAATACGGCGTTACAATGCGCGGTTTCCGAGGTTCAGACCGGTACGGGAACACACGGACACATCTAGCGCTACTTCACGATCGTCCACTTTCAATGGGCTACACGTGGCTATACTATATATTTTTATTATATGCACTAAAGCTGACTCGACGGTAGGACCACTGATGTCATCCGCTACCACTCAAACACTCTTAACAAAATGGTCAGACGTCGTCAGCCACGTAGGGCAGTGCTGTAACGCTAATAATGCGTTTAAAAGGCACAGTGGTGCCGCATTTACGCAACGATTCCTTTAAGCGTTGCGAGTCGCCGCATAAAAGCATTCATTATTTACATGCGTTGAAAATCGCCGTATTCACGCGTTTGATCATGTTTTTGTGGCGGCAAGCAAATACGCTATGAAAAGCGAATTTCCGCACGCCCTCTAACACGGACACTTGTACTCCCACAGATAAAGGGTTTGACACACATGACAGACAAGCGCTCCTCTCCGAAAATGTCTGACGTCGGTCCGTCAAGCTGTTGCAATGAAATATTATCACTGTAAAATAATGACGGTCCAATTGTACATTGTATACGCATCTGTTAGACCGTACACTACTCACGCCGTAAATAGCTTAGTGTGCGTCTTATACGAGGGTTGACAAGGTACACAGTTTGCGGTGAGCTATATTCGTTAGTTGACAACGTATAGATTTTACGTAAGCTGTATACGTTGGATACATACATATATTTTTGAAATATAGCTGACATAAATATACTTTTGAATATAGCTGACATGGTCAGTGTCTAGTATTTAACATAACTGAGATAAGTAGTATTCACAGTAGCAGTAGCAGAACAGAAGCAGATCGGAAACAGTATAAATAGCAGCAGCAACAACATCTTCAGCAGCTGCAGCAGCAGTATTATTAGTTGTAGCAGTAGTTGTATTTGTAGTAAATAAACAAATAAATTGGCGCAACGGTCAAAAAATGCGTACAGATCAGAATTATGTTAATGCCCAAAATATGTATGATTAAGTGACCCCATGAAAATATGACCCCCATTCCGTCATTATAATTCAAAAAAAGTTATTCCTCGGTTATAGCATTTCGACTTAACCGCTTGTAATACCCCACACACACCATGTACGCACATAAACTGAGAAAAAGAATGTTCATCCGCGGTCAGACGACAACGACGATGACATGATGTGATCATCCTCTAGACACGAACTTTATACGTCGATTGGCAACAATACAACAATAAACGACGACGACGATAACAATGATGTCAATGGTGATGATGATACTATGCCCTCTATACGGGGATATGCAGCATTAAGTGGTGTCCCCATTTAAAGGCGTTTCGTCATGTGTCCTCACTCTACACCGTATGCAGGTGTGTGTGTGTGTGTGTGTGTGTGTGTGTGTGTGTGTGTGCGTGCGTGCGTGCGTGCGTGCGTGCGTGCGTGTTGGTGCACCTTACCTTGCGAGGTATATGACTGGAATACACACCCACGCACCGAGGTATCAAAAACTACCGAGGTAAATTTTTCTATTACCTCGGTATGTAAGCCTCGCTAATAGCGTCAGCTATCGATGTAGAACGATTTCACTAAGTTTCGCTTGTACCTCGATACCAGCGTCAAACACTTGTTAGTGTGCCGTGTGTGTAAGCACACTCCGTCTACCCAGTAAGGCGCTTAAACCGCATGACGTCATAGGGACGATATGTACATTGCGATGCACATGTTTAACACATGTTCATATATTGTTTCAACGTGTTTGCTCTTTCTTTAAACATGTAAACTATAGAGTATTTATATATGTATTTAAATTGCTTATTTATTAAAATAAATATCATGGAGCACCATTTTTATTCATTTACGGTATTTGTTGTGATTCATTTAACAGGTTGAAGAAACACAAAGTAAAAACGAAAACAAAAGAAACAGAATATTAAAGCATTCACAAGATATTTTATCGATTCTCATAATCATATTGTTGAGTTTAAAGGTCCGTATGTAAACTTCAGGGTTAGAAGCTAACGTTTTGGCCATGGTTGCCGACCCACGTTCTTTCAATACATCTTGTACAGAGGACATATGAGTTTTCTCAAAAAATCTAGGGGCCCACCACAAATTTTAGGGGCCATTGGCTAGTGGGCCCCTGCTAATTTCCAGCCCTGAAACTTGCGTGTTTTTAGCTATGCATTCAGTGTACAATTTGCATTCAGTGTACAATGTCTCAGTTGGTTAAGCGCTGGACTACAAATCCGAGGATCGCGGGTTCGATTCCCGGCCCGGCCACATAACTTGTGTGGGGATTGGTCATGAAATTATTTCTGCGGCCATTCTCCCCCTACCTCTGATTCAAGTAGGGCAGTTGTCAGTTACTGGCATAAGTATGTGCACTTAGTACTGGTAAACCAGCTAACCCAGGAAATGTGTGAGCAGTTTAACTGACCGCTGTGATATGACTGAAATACTGTTGAATACGGCGAAAAATCCAGATAACAAAAACAAATAAACAACAGTGTACAATTTAATTACATATCAGGTGTTAAAATATGCAATGAAAAAATGAATTTTACATATCATGAGATATTCATTGCGGTAATGTTTAAAACGGAGATCCATGCCAACAGCCTTGAAATCTTGTGAAATCTTCAAACATTATAATGTTATTTCTAATTCAATGATATTTTTATAATGATAAAAATAATTGCAAGTAACGAACACATATTTATTATAGCACACTATTACATGAAGACGTTATTATATGCATAGAGATATATATATATATATACATAACGAATCTAATTACATATGTACATCAATTTATAAATGTATATATATGTGTGGTGTACATGTATATTATACAGTTATTGGTTATCTAATTTCTAATGCATATTTTATAGAAGTTGCAACACTTTTAAGAACAACGGAGTTAACAGATCCCATTAATGAATTGAATTTACACACTGATGGTCTATCGTAAAATCGTTTATCAAGAAATCGTCGCCTTACCGTTAAGTAACATGGACAAATGCACACAAAATGGTAAACATCACCGTTAGTGCTTTGTAGCCTAGAGAGTCAAAAGTAGGTATTATGTTGCGTGCTTTCTGTTTTCTATAAAACACTTTAACATTTTAAAATTAGCCACTAAGTACACTGCAGTGTGCTTGTCAAATGTTCAGCTTTTTCAATTAAAAATATTGTTGTAAATAACGTTCTATATGATAATAATAGCATGTATTATCTTTATCTTAACTAATAAAACGGTAGGAAAATATTGAAGTGTAAAATATGGATGCCAGAATGATACGTGAGTGTACATTCATTACGAAATGCCATGCATTCCTTATTTAGAGACATGCTTGAAGTATCTACAAATATAATACTTTTACATTTACACCATGCAAGATACTCATCTCGTACATTTGTTGCAGAAAATATTCATAGCCAAAATAAGTAGATAATGTGCACCCAATCTGAAGAAATTTACTCATAGGACATAGCTTCGTTTGCATTTTTTATTAAAGGGACCTGTTCACAGATGGACAAATTGACAATTTTCCGATTTTTGTCACAGATTCCCGAAATAAAATAATAGTGTATATAAAAGAGCGAAATAACACTATGGACATAGAAATATACTATAAATATTGTTTCGTTAATGAGGAATAATCAGTTGAAATTGAGAAAATTATTGAGTGTTTGTAACGCGAAACGATGGAATAATTTGGAATGTTTCTGTAGTTTTCGTTAAAAATGCTGGCAACACGTGGATCGCTTACATGAAGTAAAAATACAACCTCGGTACTACATGCCGGAATGGTCGAGTGGTTAAGGAGCTGGCCTCCTTTTGATCCAGAAGACCCTTGTTGGAATCCCGGTGGGAGCAACATTTTTCTTTCTTAATATATTATATTATATTATTTGTTCTTGTTATTATACTTGAACTTTTTAGTTCCTATTCTTAAATCTGCCAAGTTAAGACATTGAATGACATACTTCAAAATATGACAAAATCTGCGAACAATTAAGTCCCTTCATTATGGGTAATTTATGCGTAAATCTGTGTACACTATGTCATAAAAAAGAAATGTAATTCATCATCAAAGTAACCAGTTGCGAATCAATGATCGAGTTGGCCAATTAACGGTGTATATATTTCAGTGGTAAATATTAGCACGTGATTGCAGAATTACTTGCAAACTATGTTTCACAGTTCGGAATATGCGATTCTCCGGAAATAGCCGAAATGTCAACCCTTTCCAATATGTTGACTATGGCCTGAGCTTCTAAATTTTGGCATGGATACAGTATACTGTCTAAATTTCTCCCTCACGTACCTAGCAGCTTTATAAGCAACTGTTTGTAATTGGCAGTTTACTGGATAATATAATTTAGCCCGGTCGGGGCCCGTAGCCATGCTGAGGCACACCGAGGCACCTGCTGAGGTAAAAAATTAAGAAATGACAAAGTTAAATCGACACTAATCCGATTATCGTGTGTGATTTAGACTTTACTACTACTACTACTACTACTATACTACTACTACTACTACTACTACTACTACTACTAAACTACTACTATTAGTACTACTACTACTACTACTACTACTACTACTAAACTACTACTATTAGATCTACTACTACTACTACTACTACTAGTCTACTAGTATTCGTATTAGGCTGACTTAAACAGCAAAATAAAGTTGTTACGAAATGGTAAGGTTACGTTATACACGGAAAGAGTTTTAGGCGCAAAATGGCTGACGATAAAGTTTAACACCGACAAACAGAGGTATTTTGTTTGATAACTATATATATTATGGTTTTGTTTGCGATATATAAGCATTCATTATGACAATACAATCCAATAACGATATGACACGTTTTATTACTAGACTACTTCATGTTTGCATCTTTTCAATCCGTTATCATTTAATTTTCACATGTTTTCGCAATGTTGATGTGCGTATACGTTAATTTGATTTCGTGTACACAAATGTTGTCAATATTTGTTCTCAGACCAGAACATGTTGACGCTTTGGACAACTTTTTGTGTGGATTTGAAAATGTAAAAATGTGCATAAGAAGATATAGAAATGGCTATTTAATTAACTTTGAAGATTACACATCATGGGTTATGGGTTTTCTCTTTCTGGAGAGTGAACATATATTTCACCAGCTATTTTAGAGAGTGTAAGTAGTTTCATGAAAGGGCCTATGTTGCAGAGAATTTTGAATCCTATTACACAATAAACAATATTTTCTGATAGAAATGTGATTTATAAAGACATGTTCTGATGTTCATGAAATAAATAAACATTATATACATAAGATATTTAATACAAACAAATTAGCAAAAAAGTCTGAAGAATTAAAACTCCACCCATTGATCAAACTCACAACTTAGGAGTCATACTTAGAAATAACAGTAGCCAGCGCTTTAACCAACTGCACTGTCATGCTTCGTAAGAAGTAGAGTATAAACTATAGTTCTATAAACTACTCGGTTGCAGTCGTCTGTTCGAACCTCACACTAGGCAAACAGAAAATTTATCAAAATTGTGTAATATTATTTTTATTTGTTATAAGTTATAAGTATTTACATAATACTATTTCAACTATACAGGAAATTCTATACAGCGTAACACACTTCCACAAACACAAACAACAAACAATAGACATATATTTTAATAAATAATTACAACGCAGTACGTTTTATTTATTTATTTTTATGCCAAATTCTCCGTAATGCGCAATACGTATGTCGCCAATTATTGAAAATTAAAACGCAGCTAAATTATTTACCGCGTCGATAGTATTTACAGCAACGCGTGTGCACTTTTATTTTTCCGAAATACAGTAAAATTTACAGATTTATTCTGTAACTTTTACATTATTCCGCAAACGTTTAACCGTTTAAATTCTTTGCAAATTCTTTACAGCAAACGTATTAATATATTAATTTAAACTACAATTATTCAATGTATGATTAAAATAAATCCATGTATTTACAATAACCCCAAAAATAATTGTATAACTTTTATAAACAAAACCAATCATACACCCTTTTTAGTTTACATGACCAAAACATGTTATGATAACTGTCCAATTTAATCCCTTCACTCTAAACAGTCAGCAGCACGGGAAATACAGTCTACTTGTGTATTGACAATGCAGTGTATTGGCAACGATGTGTATTGACAATGAGCTGTATTGGCAATGATATGTGACAACTGATTGGGCAAGTAATTATTGTTAGTAAGTGATAATAGTTATTTATCACATGCATTTGCAGACACAGTGCAAGGTCGACCAGATAATTAGACACTGATTTAAAGATATTTGAAATGTCAAAATGAATCAGATATTACAAAAATATACTAATAATATTGAAAATAATGGAAAAATAGCTCAGTACTATCGAATGAACATCAACACAAACACAAAATGCAATAAAATTGATTACATTTTATAATAACAATAACAGTAAAATCACTCACCGTACCTTGACACTGAACAACTTAAACACTTGAGAAGTCCTAACACTTAAAACACTTTAAAATGTTACAAATTGTTTTGTTTTTCAAAGTTCGTCGAGAATCCAAATTCTTCGAATCTCTCGCCGCTCCTTGTTGAATCCTGAGCCCCAATAACGTCAATGAAGTAGTCGGTGCACCACGGCCTAAAACGTCAGCATGCTCTCCTCCGTTAGCAAACGTTCGACTCTCACATCCTCCTGACACGTGTCAAATATTCCCGAAACATGTACAAGAACAGTTCATCTCAACTCTGCCAGAATGAGCAAATAGACTCACAACAAATTTACAGCTGTAATGTCGTTCAGATTCTCACTGTGACAAGTGTATGAATGTTCAATTCAATATCAGGTTTATTTTCTTCTGGTTGACCGTTTAAATTGATGCCAAACTACGAAATTCTGAAAGAAATATTAAATTAAACATAAAAAACGAATAATTATAATATCAAAATAAATGCCTAGAAAATACACATACATGTCGGTACGGTGAGCCAAGTATTATTTTAGCAATAAAATATAAAAGACACATATTTTACAAATACACGCGTAAAATACAAAAAGTATACCTTAAATTAAGACGACCTTTATTTGTTTATAATAATAATATATTACCTGAATAAAGATCAAATTTTCTTCAGCTTCTAGAAATATCTCTAACCTGAACTAAATTTTTCGTGCACGTGGATCACGGGTTAAGGTGTGATAACTACGTTGTTAGTCGATTATACATGCAATTAAACTGTTTGGGTAGTTTCCCTTTGTTCATCAAACGTTTAATGTATGTGTATATCGTAATAATGAACGTGTGTTTAAATAATTAATGATAATTTACAATAACTGGAATAAAATATACAGTGTTTAATTATATACCCTACGACATATGCATGACAGACTTTAAATTGTCTTACTGACAAAGTCTGCATCAATATATGTACTCAAATGACTATGTCTCTTTATAATAATTAGAATTTTATTGGTGAAAATTAGTGTTTTCTCTGTTGGAACACTTATCATTAACATTTTAAATTTCTATGATTTCATAATCACATTCTATATTTCTCTATACACATGTATTATAAATAAGAGGACCGTCATGGTATGGGCTATCGACAACTTTGACCATCCTGACCTGCACTTCTTTAGACCTTAATGTTGTTGAAGAAGATAACAGCAATTACTTGCAAGATGTTGACAAAAATTATGTCTGTCCTCTATTCAAATATAACAGATTTGTCATTACAACAAATGCATTTTTGTTTACAGTGCTTTTGTATATTTTTTGTGATTTTAACAGCTTCTCGAAAGGACATGTTTAAATAACAAATAATATGTTTTTAGCTCAACTTTTCGAAGAAAAGTCAAGCTATTCTACTCGCCCCGGCGTCGGCGTCCAGGCTAGGTTTAAGTTTTTCAGTAAGCTAATTTCTCAGGAATGGCTTGAGGGATTTCATTCAAACTTAAAACATTTATTTCCCATATTAAAATGAACTCATGGGCCAAATTTGGTAACGCTAGTTTGAAATTTGTCAAAATTAGGGGCCTTTTTACACTTAGAAATTTACATATAAGCTATAGAGACATTTTAAAGTTGTTCAAACTGGGGTTTCCACTCAATTTCTCGAGAACGAATTGAGATATTTTAATGAAACTTCATATATAGATACCTTATATCAAGATCTCGCTTGGGATTGCATATAGGGTGGGTGGGATCAAGGTCACCAGTACTAAATCAAGAACAATGGTTTCCGCTCAATAACTCTAGAACGAATTGAGCTATTGTAATGAAACTTCATACGTCGATACCTTATATCAAGACCTCACTTGGGATTGCATATAGAGATGATGGGGTCATGGTCACTGTCACTAAATATAGAAAAATGGTTCTGCTCAATAACTGAAAAACGAAATGAACTATTGTAATGAAACTTCATACTTAAATACCTTATATCGAGATTGCATGAAGGGTGGGTGCACTGGGTGGGGTCAAGGTCAAGGTGGCTCAAGTGATTTTTTGCAAATTAGAAAAATACTTAAGAACTTGATAGCAACAATAACTTATGTTAATTGGCTCCTACTACACAAACAGTTTGTTTTAGAAAAAAAAATCCATAAACTCTGACAAGCACAAGAAAAGTCGAGCGCGCTGTCATCCGACAGCTCTTGTTGTAAAGGTCTATATGTATACTTTTTATATCTCATACTAAGGGAACTGAGGCCTAAACGAACCAAGGACAGAACAGAAATTCCGTCATCAGATGTTTATGTCAAGGATTCGAAAGAAAAAAGTATGTTGTACTTGCTGAAATAAAATCATATCTTATTGACTAGGCTGGTCTACAAATTTACAAAAGTTTGTAAATAGGTGTTGAACAGAAAGTGATGGTGACAGGTGATTATTTATTGTCTCTCCGCTTGCTTAATAATAATTTACAATGTACTTCAAACATTAATTTCTGAAACCTCTGAATTTTGAAATAATTCCGCAGTAATCCTTCTTTGTTTTTTTAACATACCCATAAAGATTTTAATCTGTAACAGGGCTTAATAAAATCCATGTTTATGTTTATGATAATGGGTCCCACAAAGATAATTTTAAATAATATATGTGGTTGCTGTGTACTGTTCTATTTTTGAATATATGTGGTTGCTGTGTACTGTTTTATTTTCGAAGGCCGATGTGTCCACACAAGAAGAAAAATTGACAGGGGGGAACGTGTTTTTAAATACGATGGACAGCTTTTGCTGTCTGATCCAGAGGGTGACGACACATATATCTTTGAATTTTCACACAATGGGAAAAAATATTGGTTTGTACGAAATTTTATGTTATTGTTAAATATCACTTTGTTTGATAGTTCTATAATTTGGTAATACAGACATTTTATTGTTGTCAGTCACGGTCCATTGTCCATCATCAACAATTTAACCTCAAACATTTTTAGCTCGACTATTCGTTGAATAGTTCTAGCGATACTACTCACCTGTTCGTTGGCGTAATGCTCTGGTTAAGGTTTGCGTGCAGCAATTCCATATCTCTGTAACTATTACAGGTATTCATTTCAAACTTGACACATGTCTTCGGGGTAATCATGTGAGGTATGCCTCTTTTTGTACTTAGAAAAGTCAGGTTAAGATTTGCATGCAAGATGAAATTTAGGTTAATGTTTTCATGCAACAAGTATATATGATCTCTGTATATACTGAAGATATTCAATTGAAACTTAACACATGTCTTCGGGGGTCATAATGTGAGGCCACTGACCCATAACTTTGACCTGCAATTTAGCAGAATTATGCCCCTTTTTGTACTTGGAAAATTCAGGTTTAAGTTTGCGTGCAACAACTCCAGATCTCTATATCTACTCAAGATATTCAATTATAATTTCACACATGTCTTTGGGGTCTTTATTTAAGGTCACTGACCTAGGCCCATAACTGTGACCTGCATTTTAGCAGAATTATGCCCATTTTTTGACTTAGAAATTCAAGTTAAGGTTTGTGTGCAAGTAAATATCTCTGTAAAATGTCTTCGGGTTTATTATGTTAGGTCACTGACAGTAAATGTACATAATATTATCAAAGCGGAAGAATAGTCGTGTGCGATGTCTTGGGACAGCTTTTGTTACAACTACATGTGCCCTTTAACTGAGGGAATTTTAGCGTGGCAAACCTCAAAATGGGGAAAATAGTACATTTTTAGCTCGACATTTTGAAGACTTTCCTATGGACAAAATAGTTACCATTAAATTTTACTTCTAAAATCAGGGGCACATTATACACGGTAGTATCATTTCTGTTTTTTTTATGTCTACAATGTAGATTTTCGGTTTATTTGCAACCAAATATCGTGCAAAAAAGCAGTAATTTTTTTTTCATTTTTTTTATTGTTCTACCAACCTAGTCTGAGGAGGACATGTTTTTTATTATGCGGAAAAAGTGGGTCATTTTAGGGGGACAATGAAGGTTTATTCATATTGGGAAGGTGAAACTACTTCTATTCGGCAGTACAAATTACCAAAAACAATCACTGTTACTGCAACATGTTACCTTATGCCCAAAGAATTTATAATAATCAATTTAACGCAGTGTCGTTAAAATCAGCTCCCTAAAATTGTTAGGATCTGAATACATCGTAATACAGGTCACGTTCGAATGACATTACCAACAATACAATCTTGGTCCTGCTGCATCATTGAAATTGATTTTTGCACAACCAAGTTTAGTGACTGTTTTTAAAAAAGGGATGCTTTTCTAACCGATCCTCAGTTAATTTGCAGGTGGTTAACAATGGATATAACGGTACCTTAGGTGATTAAACACCCAATGTTAACGGTAATTTTGTGCATAGCTTTTTATGGTTTTAACTTCATACCATAACATTTTCAAGGCAACAATAATGAACAATTTGATTGTATGTGGAAAAGGTCATCTGAATGTGACTTCAAATGCGAAGTCATCCAATTCAGTCACAGGGAAGAATAGTAATATCAGACTCGAAATGATTTTAATGAGATTGCTATTTAACGGTGTATATTTTTTAACCTGTGAAATATAGTTCACAAACTATGGTGTCTGGCAGCTGATTTACAGTTTTCACCGTGTCTGATTAATTTATTATATTGTATACCACTGATTGTGATTTGTTTTTCTAGGCTTGATGGTACATAAGAAGATGGGTCACTAGGACGTCTAGTTAACGATAGCATAGATGCTCCTAATCTTGAAGTCAAAGTGGAAGAAAAGGATGGGGGTCCATCTCTTTACTTTTTAGCAATAACAGATATACAGCCAGGGGTGGAGCTTCTTTATAACTATGGTGTTGGGGACTACCCTTGGAGAGCAAAGGTATTTTTAATTTGACTTCATACATAAACTTTAGTAGATTAGGTTTGTCTCCAACATTGTAATTTGGGTTATATAATATTTTGGTAGTTTGTATTTAGCAGTCCGCAGAAGTTATAATTGTAAACAACGTTTTGTGCATGCGTTGACATTATTGTCGGACAGGTGCATACAAAAAGTTACTTTTTGCACTTCGTGGGAGCCTTGTATAATTTATGGGGAATTGGCCATGTGTTTTGAACAAATCTCAGCTAGGTTTTTACACTTGTCAGGTCTTGAGTACAATATTGAATTGTTCTTTGATTAAAAATATATTTCCTTAGCTTTACAGTAAAAACATATGTATAAGAAAAAACCACTGTGTGTTGCACGCAAGAACCTTGAGGCTACCATTCAGATCAAGGTTACACATTGAGTTTAATGGTCCTCATGTCTTGAATGATTTTTCAATAACTTGGCACAAATGTTGACCTATATGAGACAGTTTGTCAAAAGTAAGAACCAGGTGGCTACCTTTAAGGTCAAAGGTCAAAATAAGCACCTTATTGACAAATAGTTATCATAGTTATCACTAATTCAGTAAGGAAACATTGATAACATGTCATGACCATTTCCATCTGTATCCTGTTGTGGCCTGAGGTTAAAGAAGTTAAACAGTGTAAGATGTTTTCTTAACATAAAACACACAACATGATTAAACAAAACAACATACCAGCACATCAGAATCAGCTTAAAATTGTGTGAATCATTTTGGTTGTTAATATTTACCATGATAAATTAAGTTACCTTAAATTAATGCATCTCGTGGTATTACATATGGGATAGGTGTGGTCAAGGTCACCATTACACAAAATAGATAAAATGCAGGTCTGCTCAATAACGTGATAGCTGAATGAGCTATTGTGATGAAAGTTTCCAATCAAATTGAGACATCTCTTGGAATTAGATATAGGGTAGGTGTTTTCAAGGTCACCATTAGAATAGAGAAAACGCTTCCTGCTCAATAACTTGATTCCAAAAAGAAGTATACATTATATTCTAACAAGCGAAATAACACTCATGACTAAGAAAAATATTAAAATATCTTTTCGTTTATGGATAATCATTGATCAAAATAGATAAAATTATACCGTGTTTGCAACGCTTTTCATCGAACATTTAGAAAATTCGTGTAATACTTATATAGTGTTTTAAAATACTCTGTTAAGCACTAAAGCCTGAATGGCCCAGAGGTAGCGCGTTAGATTTTGCTCGCAAAGGACCCAGGTTCAAATCCTGGCGAAGGCAAAAAATTGTATTCAACCTTTTTTCTTGATATTATAATTATTTTAGATTATTCCAAATATTGTTAGTATATACATTTAATGCCATTTTTAAAAAATTCGAAAATCTATGAACAAGTCCCTTGAATGCATTTTAATTTGAAAAAATTTGGTTTTCATGGAATTTCAATGTGCTTGTTTCACTTAAAATGAATGGGCATTATCATATGAAACCAAAATATACATATATTAACCTTTTTTCATGTAACTTTAAAAAACTGGCTTAATCCCACCTTCAATCATGCTTTCAATCGGGGCCCGTGTTCACACCGGTGACAAAGCTCTAGTTAATTTCATGTTTGTTTTTAAAGAAAAGAAAGCGAACAGGTAAGTTTAAATATTCTGCAGTTTGAAAGTTTGTTTTACATTGGCATCCAGCTTGTTCAGCATTGTGAATTTATGTCTTAATGATCCTTATCTATTTAATCCCAAGCATAATTAGCAGATCAAGATTTAAAAAGGAGTACCGTAATTACTCTAAGTTTTCGGACACTCTAAATTTTCGGACACCCTCTTTTTTAGCCGCAATAATTATTTTTGGTTACTCTAATTTTTCGGACACCCAGATATTCACCCATAATTAATGACTAAATTTTCGGACATGTTATGTGAAAGTGGTATTTTATCAGAATTCAAACCCGTTTGTGTTAATCCGGTGACACATCGCAAATTTACAACCGGATGACGGTCATAAAACCGGATGACGGTCATAAAACCTGACAGACGAATGAGAGAAGTCAGTGGACCGTTACAATTAATAGCGTTCTTGGGTAAATAGCCAATTAGCCATGTATAATAAACAATGGCTCAAAACGATATGTGTGACAAATAGGCTCCAATTATATCGCGCCATATTACAAGTTTCACGAATGTTTGAAGGTGTTAAAGACAACCGTTTTGAACAGATTAATATTCAAGAACAAGCATCGAAATCATAGTTTGCATATATTATTGCATTAATTACAGGTTCATACAATACGAGATGCTTGTCTTTGAACTCGGTGGTCAAAGTACAGCCTTGGCGTAATTTTCTGTAATACAAAATCAAACATATGAACTGATTTTAAATTCATTGCAAACGTCGCTAAATGTAATTAATTCTATACGACCTGGTATTTTACAAGCACGCGCTATCATTAATCGATACCATTCGGCAAGTGACGTTATACACAGGATTTATGCGAACGTCAATGCAATATTGTCAGTGTGTCTCTAAATTTTCGGACACCAGTATTTGGGAATATTTTCGTGTATCTAAAACTTAGAGTAATTACGGTATATAGAGAAAATATTTTTTTATCTCTAGTTGTTTTTATTTGGTGTTGAGTGTCTGTGTTATGGCTGTTTTGGGAAATGAAATACCTCATTGTCATATATTTTCATGAAACTTGGATGGTAGGTTGGTATTACTAATAAAGGATCCCTGTTGATTTTGGGGTTGGTGGGTCAAAGTCGAGGTCAACTTACCAAAAAAGTAAAAAGAAAGGTACAATAATGGTAAATTTGTTTGGGCATTAGCTACAATAACTACAAAACCCTAAGCAAAGATTCTGTAAACTTGGTAGCTGGGTTGATTATGACTACATGTAGTAGAGCATTGATTTTGGGGTCCTTGGGTCCAACTTACCAAAAAATATTAATCCAAATAATTGAAAGAAGCTTTTCCAGGCAAGAACTTTGCTATCATTGATGACTGAGTTCTTGGGTCAAAGGTCAAGGGCAAATAGACCAATGCTGTAAAACCTTGTTCAAAACAAAATCGTTTGTTGAACAATGTTACACTAGTTTAAGTTTTGTTATGTGTTTCTTCATGTACTGGGTATGATATTTATTTATTTTTTTTTAAACTACATACAGACCTATCCCTAAAATGTTGGGTTGTGCAGCCACAAACAATAATTTTTTAAAGGATGGCTCAAACTGACCAAGAAAAAGCTTGTTGCATTTTACTTTTAATCCTTGCAATTTTGTTCAGAGATTGGGAGTGTTGGCATACCTTTTTTTATGGGATGTAAAAGTGTATTCGAATATTCGGTTGCAGGACCGAAAATATTCGGTCGCAGTACCGAATATTCGAATCTCAATTGTAAGAATGCTTGTTTAATGAAGAATATTATTTGCACAGATGACTTCGTCAGCACCGATGTTCCAAAACAAATGAAGAGATGCCTGAATGCCCGAGATAGCAGTTCCTCTTCTACACATAGCTTCCCACAATCTATTGTGACGGACACAAACGGTAGGTCTTGATTGAATTTGAGAGTTGTGAATAATGTCTGTTAAAACATTCCTCGTTTAAGAGCGGAAGTTGTGTTGCATTTCTCCGTGTAGTAATGAATTTGTGCCAGAGAATATGAATTTATATATTCTTGTTATGTACCTCACTTTGAATGGAGTGAGCTACTCTACCCGTTGGAATGTGCGGTGTGTGTTATGTACCTCACTCAGTAGATGTAAGAATATGTGTTTAATGAAGAATATTATTTGCACAGATGACGTCGTCAGCACCGATGTTCCAAAACAAATGAAAAGATGCCTGAATGGCCGAGATAGCAGTTCGTCTTCTACACATAGCTTCCCACAATCTGTTGTGACGGACACAAACGGTAGGTCTTGATTGAATTTGAGAGTTGTGAATAAATGTCTGTTAAAACATTCATCGTTTCAGAACGAAAGTTGTGTTGCATTTCTCCGTGTAGTAATGAATTTGTGCCAGAGAATATGAATATATATGTTCTTGCATCTACCTCACTTTGTATGGAGTGAGCTACTCTACACGTTGGAATGTGTGGTGTGTGTTATGTACCTCACTCAGTAGATGTAATAATACGTGTTGAATGAAGAATATTATTTGCACAGATGACGTCGTCAGCACCGATGTTCCAAAACAAATGAAGAGATGCTTGAATGCCCGAGATAGCAGTTCCTCTTCTACACATAGCTTCCCACAATCTGTTGTGACGGACACAAACGGTATGTCTTAATTGAATTTGAGAGGTGTGAATAAATATCTGTTAAAACATTCCTCGTTTAAGATCGGAAGTTGTGTTGCATTTCTCGGTGTAGTAATGAATTTGTGCCAGAGAATATGAATATATATGTTCTTGTATCTACCTCACTTTGTATGGAGTGAGCTACTCTACCCAATGGAATGTGCGGTGTGTGTTATGTACCTCACTCAGTAGATGTAAAAATATGTGTTTAATGAAGAATATTATTCGCACAGATGACTTCGTCAGCACCGATGTTCCAAAACAAATGAAGAGATGTCTGAATGGCCGAGATAGCAGTTCCTCTTCTACACATAGCTTCCCACAATCTGTTGTGACAGACACAAACGGTAGGTCTTGATTGAATATGAGAGTTGTGAATAAATGTCTGTTAAAACATTCCTCGTTCAAGAGCAAAAGTTGTGTTGCATTTCTCCGTGTAGTAATGAATTTGTGCTAGAGAATATGAATATATATGTTCTTGCATCTACCTCACTTTGTATGGAGTGAGCTACTCTACACCTTGGAATGTGCGGTGAGTAAGAATACGTGTTTAATGAAGAATATTATTTGCACAGATGACGTCGTCAGCATCGATGTTCCAAAACAATTTAAGAGATGCCTGAATGGCCGAGATAGCAGTTCCTCTTCTACACATAGTTTCCCACAATCTGTTGTGACGGACACAAACGGTAGGTCTTGATTGAATTTGAGAGTTGTGAATAAATGTCGGTTAAAGCATTCCTCGTTTAAGAGCGAAACTTGTGTTGCTTTTCTCCGTGTAGTAATGAATTTGTGCCAGAGAATATGAATATATATGTTCTTGCATCTACCTCAGTTTGTATGGAGTGAGCTACTCTATCCGTTGGAATGTGTGGTGTGTGTTATGTACCTCACTCAGTAGATGTACGAATATGCGTTTAATGAAGAATATTATTTGCACAGATGACGTCTTCAGCACCGATGTTCCAAAACAAACGAAGAGATGCCTGAATGCCCGAGATATCAGTTCCTCTTCTACACATAGCTTCCCACAATCTGTTGTGATGGACACAAACGGTAGGTCTTGATTGAATTTGAGAAAAGGTTGACCTGTTACATGCAAAGTGGCGCGCACATATTCAATAATATTGCCAAACATACTTTAATGCATGCATTTGACATAATTGATTATGACATTACTTGGCTGTATTGATGATAGATTCAATGTGTTGATGTAATTCTTAAATTGCTGATATTTATTGAGATTATGTCAATCTTATGACAAAGTGGTTGTAAAGTCCAATACATTTTTCGAAATATTTTTAATTTTTTCGAGAAGAAAACGTTTTGAATCAGGCTATTAACTGAGTTAGCAAAGAATGTTTCAATGCAAATGCCAATTCTTCTCTAAATGGTTTCACATCTTTCTATGTTAAGCTCAGAAACATATGATCTACAAAATAATTGATCATGACCAAAACAACAACACTGATGGTGTTTAAATTGTACATGTATACATGTGTTTGTGGGGGGTTGGGGGCATCTTTGAAAACTATGCTTGATGAAGTATATAATTTTTACAGATGATTACTTCAAGACCATTGCTCCTGGGACATTTACTCAAGTACAAGCAGATGTGTATGACTTCAGTGGTAGGTGTAACTTTGATGTTAAAACACTGAGGCTTATAAACTGGTTGTTTTTCAGATGGCTTTACATTTTTAACCCTGACCGTGAATGTTTTTAATCAGTACGAATTACCAGCACAAGATGTGCAGCACCATCCATTTTATAAAGGTTTATTTTGCAGGGAGGTTTTTTTTGCCCAGTTACCAGAAACAACTATGGTATTTTTAGCTTGTCTGATGTTTTTGTTAAGTTTTTCATTGACAAGTCCACTTTTCTTGAAAAAATGTTGTCCTACAGCTTTCAAACTTGGTATAATTATTCAGCATGATGAGTTCAGTCTGTAGGACAAAACTATAGCTCTGTAAAGGATTTTGAGCGAATTTAAATGACACTTGTTTGACATTAACTTCCAATAAGGCTTGTGCAGACAATTAGAAACATTTTTGTGCTATCATCATGAAACTTTAGGTATAAAAAGAAAGTGAATTTCGGCATAATTTGGCATTATTAATTACATTTTTGTTCTTGAGTTATGCTCTGCCAGACGACACATCAGACCTGTGGATTTCTTGTTTTAGACACCTTTTAATGATGTTAGCAGAGGAAATGTTTTTGAAAAAAAAATCTAGCAGTCATTTCCTGAAGTGATTTCGAGATAATAATAAAGTAAGTTTCTTTGGAAGTTAGATTCAGATACGTAACCATATCAGCCTGATTTAATTCTGCTTAACTCCCCATTTTTGTTTTTTTATTTCAGACCACAGTTTTGAAGAACTGATGTCAGATGACACTGATGCTGACCCTGACTTTCATTTGGAGTCTGTAGGTGTAGATGATCAATCAGACGTTGTATCAGACTCAGAGGCTTCTGACATTGTTGAGCAATTTCCGAGTTTGTCAGTACCAGTAGAAAATAATGCCCAGAGAAATCAAGAAAAAGAAAACAAGAAAGTGTCTGTGAACACGAGTAATAATAAGGACAAAAGGGTCTGGGACAAAGCTCATTTTTGTCTTTTTTGTGACACTAAATCAACCAATATAACAAAACATTATTTCGGACCTCATAAGAATGAACCTGAAGTAGTTAAAATTAAAAGTTTGCCATTAAAATCAAACGAAAGGAAGTGTGAACTACTGAGGTTAAGAAATGCAGGTGATTTCAAACATAACAGTGAAGTCTTGATAAAGGGAGAAGGTGTGTTGGTTACCTGGTCCAGGAAACACGACGCCAGTTCAGTTGAAGATTATCTGCCATGTGAAGCATGCTTAGCGTTTTTCACCAAATCAAATCTATGGCGGCATCGTCAGGTGTGCCCATTACATGATTGTATTAATACTATTACTGCTACAGCATTGATTGAGCTTGAACATATGTGCTGTCATAGATTTACCATGTGTTTTTAATGTCTATGATCATCATGTATCTTGTACTATATTCTATATTATAATTTTGCAAAATGTGTCTTATTGCATGTCCATATCTGCTATCATAGATTTAAAATGTTTATTTCTTCAATGTCTAATGTCGGCATGTTTACAGTTATTCATTTAATTATAAATATTTTAGTATGCCAAACATTTACATTTCATGGTATGCTTCAATATATGTTAGCATATACTCCTACTGCAAGCACATAATCCTGTTGCTTGAATCTTTCTGAATACTTGACATTAATTTGTTTGGCTTTATTGACACTTGAGTTCTGTTGCATATAAAATGTAATTCACTGTTCTTGTCGGTACTACATCTTTTAGACAATATGGTTAGCTTGAGTATTTTGTTTGATGATTGTTTTTATTGATTTAAAAATATGCTTTGCACTGGTTTTGTGTAGGCTGCAACCACCATTTGCAAACTAAATGACCTACTTATTTTTCCTGCAAATTATTCTCTGCAAGCATGTTAATAAAACTGAGCTTCATAATTAGAGGATGAAATGGCTGGATTTTTTTCATCAATGTTTTTTATTAGTCCCCTATAGAGGTGACTATAGGTTTACCTTCCGTCCGTCATGTCTGTCTGTCTGTCCGTCCGTCCGCAAAACTGGATCCTGCGATTTCTCAAAAAGTACTGAAGATACTTTGATGATACTTGGTATACTTATAAAGGGCAATGTGAGGATTATGCACGACCTTTGGTTTTTCATCAGAGGTCAAAGGTCAGGTCACTGTCACTGTTACTAAAAATAGAACAAGACTTAATATTGTAATAACTCAAAAGTACATAAGATATGATCATGAAACTTGGTGTACACATTGGGCTATAGGTTTGCCATTTGTCTGTCTGTCAATCTCTTCCTCTGTTCATCCGTCCGTCTGTCTGTCCGTCCGCAAAATCTGAAATAACTCGAAAAGTACATATGATATGATCACGAAACTTGGTATACATATTAAAAGTGATGACAGGATTATGCATGACCCTTAATTTCTCCAGAGGTCAAATGTCAGGTGACTGTTACTAAAAATAGAATTACACTAAATACTGCAATAACTCGAAAAGTACATAAGATATAATCATGAAACTTGGTATACACATGAAGAGCAATGTGAGGTGTATGCGCAACATTTTATCACCAGAGGTCAAACGTCTTGTGAATGTTATAAAAAAAATCTTAATACTGCTGTGACAAATGGACATTGGATTTGATTATGAAATATTACACATGTACAGATAAAGGGCAATATGAAGGTAATGCACAATCTTTATTTGATAGGGGTTTTCACCGGTAGGGGACTCCTGTATTGCTTGCAATACTGTCAAAGCCTTGTTTCATGTATGTTTACACCAATTTGTATCAATGTTTACTACTGTTCGTTATAAGTTTGAATTTTGTTCTTCAATGTATCTGTTCATTGCATATCAATCTTGTGTCATTTTAACTGGTGTCCTTGAGTTTGCTGATCTGATACAAAATCGCTTATAAACAAAGGTGACACGGTCATTTGAAAAGGAACATAAGAGTCTGAAATGCATTGAAATGTATTCTTTTGAACCGTGTTACAGTAGCTTAAAAAACGATTGTTTGAATGACGGCAAATCCGTGGTATGTATCATACACTTCGCCAATGTGTTGATGAACGTTTTAGATTATGTTTAGTTAAGGGTGAAACTTTTTCTGATTGTTCCTTGTCCTGTATTGACCTATTATGTTTATTAATAAACATGACAATAACATGTATGTTCCTCAACAGCATTTAATATGGTGGGTTATTTTCTGTAAATAAACTGTTCATGTGATGAATGTTATTGTTTGTTTTATTTTTAAATATGAAACATGCATTATTTATTTTGTATTCTAACATAATATCCGCTTTTTTTCTATAGACAACGAACAAAATTATCGTTTTAAACCTACCAATAATCAACACAAAAAGAAGTCCTGATTCTGAGCGGAATATACTACAAGGTAGTTCTTATTATAATTGTAAAAATGTGTCGTGTTAGAATCGAAATATTTTTCGCATTATCGTTGTTTATCGATCAGTAAACAACTCTGTCATTCTGAGGATTGGCCATTAAACCACTCGAGCTAACAAATCTAATATTATGTCCTATTTATACATGTAGTGTGAATGAATCAATGAACAGCGAAGACAAATCATTAGATTTGATGCCAATGATGTAGATAGAATGGATACGTTTTTCAATTCACACCGCAAAGAAGGTGGAAAATCTACTCGCAGTCTGCAATAAACTGTATGGTTCGGCTCGAGTGACGATACATATCGACGGCTAATATGGTATTATATTTTCAAAAATAAAATTATCTTTTAATACGTATTTATAAAATGATCAGCTGTAGTAGCAAAATCGTTATGAATGAAATGTACATGAAGTACTGCTATACGCATGCGGTTGTTATATTCTCATTGAAGTGCGCGATTTGTGTTGGCATGAGTTCGAATCCAACTGGAACCGTGTATCGAAAAATATTTTTTTTCATGGTATTTTTTTTTTTCTTAACGATTTCACCAACATATTATTGCTACTAGATAAATCTATTTATGAAAAGTGGCAATATGCAATATTTTAATATGTGTCTTTTTTAATTCGGGGACAAACCTAAATTTATTTAGGGAAAATTTTGCAATGCAGACTTTTTCCTTTGTCAACAAGTTGCTTGAATAAAATCCAAGTCAAGTCAAGTCAACCTTTATTCACTCATATTCATGCAGCATGAACACATGGGGAAACAGTAGTATAAAATACAAAAAGTTGGACGTGGCAAGCTTAATAAATGTCTTAGTACAAGATGTATGTTAAAATAAACAATTACGAAGTATAAATGCAAAAGAAGCCATACAGTTATAGTCATCATGACATATATGCATATAATATAAATGTTATCTAAAGTCAAATGTTTCACGAAAGATTTAAAAGTTGTACGTCAAAGTATTGATTTCCTTTATACTTGCCAAGTTTACTGTTACAGACATTGTCAGAATTTCTATGATTGTTTAAATGCGCATTGCATAAGCTTTGCACAAAATGTATTATTACTGCTAGATGGGGGCAAATCACTATCATTCCAAACGGTAAAAATAAATATAAAGACTATCATTAACAAAGTTGCTGTCCAGTGTTTTTCGTGCTTGATGTATTACTATGAACCCCATCTGAAATATTTTAACTACAAACAATAAATCAAATAATATTTTGCTTCTTTTATTACCGAATACTGTTTATTAATCAACATTAAAAGTGTGGCATTTTTGTTTGAAATTAAGAATGAGACTTAAAGGGTTTGCTTTAAACATTTGCGAAAGAAATACGTGAGGTGTTGCATACATGTATGTACCTCAGTTATTAAAGAAGCGTATACATGTGTGTGTGTGTGTGTGTGTTCGTCTTTCCGAGGTATGTACCTCAATGCCTATGTGCAGTACAGGTTTGCTAATCAAGCTTTTTTGTCTATTTTTAACCCGGCAATGCGATGCCGGAATCATTTAATAACCGTTTTGCCTATAGTTGTAATTATACTTTATCTAGAAAGTATAGACCTCAGTACGTAGGTACACATACGGTACCTCGCTGTGTAATATAAACCAGTATGTGTGTGTGTGTGTGTGTGTGTGTGTGTGTGTGTGCGTGCGTGCGTACGTGCGTTCGTGTGTGTGTGTATAATTTTGTGGGTGTGCTTTCGAGGGAAACTTCGATGTCTATTTAATGTAAATATAGACGAAACCAATGCATATAATTATAACACTGTACACGTAGTCATTTGCAATTTCTTTTCAATGTTTGGAACGTCTGTGAAGAGAAGCTACGTGCAAGTGCGTTTATATTTAGTTTTAAGACCTTAATCATTGTGTTATTTTAACATGTTTTTCAACTGTACATTGACGGTTTTCCAGATTATACTTCAGTACGAAACCCTGAAATGGTCGTTTGCAGAACATTTTCAAAAGTACAGCAACATGGCGGGTCGGACAATAGAATCACCAATGACTAGAGAACACCTAGAAGGATGTCGACAAAGATCTCACTCGTGGTCGGACGGGACCGCAGTAAATGCAGGCGAACGTGACACACTAATTCAACAAAGATGTTCATGTCGGTAGATAGCAACATGAGAAATATACATATGGTCCTAAGAAATGTACACTAAATCATGAGATTTGTACACTAAATCCCGAGTAATGCAAACTGAGTACAAGATGTTTTACAGTAGATACATGTGCTTTGGTGAACATAAAACAAAACACATGAATATTACCGTGGCAACAACTCCGGAAACGGGTTAAAGGGGTTAAAAAGGGTTTTGTTACGAGACGGGTATCATATAGAATCGATGAACAATACGTGCTGTCAAAGTAGATTATGTGGTCCAAATAATACATATTTTAAGGGAACGCATACTAAATTGGTCATACAACCATGTGTGAGTCGATATATTAAACAGTCGCCACGAATATAATTAATGACAGGTAAATGTCTTGTTTAGGAACACATACATATACATAAAATACATCACGTGAATAATAATAATTAAAGTGATGAGATGAACATTATTTTGTCCAAGATGCTCTAAAAGGATGTGACATAACAGTGACCAGGGATGAGAGTAATAGTATTGTTAAAAATGGAGAAAAAAAAAGGGATTTTGTGCAATTGATTTTACTTTCATATTTGTACATATGATGTAGTGCATGCAAACGATTTATACTTATAATCAAAGCGCTACCAGCGTAGAAAGACGATCGTCGCAATGAAAAGGTGTCACACAAGAGCAGCGCCTACAGATTCTGGACGCTCGACTTTCTCGAATTTGATAGTATTGTGGCCTTTTATTATTAGTAGAATGGGTTTATCACTGTGATGAAGTGTGTTGAATTTCAAGTCAATGCATCTTATAGATCATAAGAAATTTGTCCTAAAGCTAAACTTCTAAGTTGAAAACGGGCAACAACTCCACCAAAATCCTTGATATAGTAATCTCATCTTGTCTAAAGATTGGGTTCATGACTGTGATCCAGTATTTTGAGTTTTAAGTCAACACCTCTTATAGTTAGTGTGAAATTTGACCTAAAGCTAAAATTCTAAATTGACAAAGGCCAGTAACTCAAACGAAATCCTTGATAGAGTTACCTACT
This sequence comes from Congeria kusceri, assembly GCA_027627225.1. Lineage (NCBI taxonomy): Eukaryota > Metazoa > Mollusca > Bivalvia > Myida > Dreissenidae > Congeria > Congeria kusceri. The sequence goes on along the minus strand of CM051028.1, from coordinate 15,996,720 downwards.
CTTGTCTACATAATAAATTCTTCACTGTGATCAAATACTTTGGAGTTTCAAGTCAATACAATTATCTTGAGTTTCAATTTAATGTCTTTGATAGTTATTGAGAAATTTTATATAAAATTCCAAATTTTGACATTTATAAGTACAACCAAGGGCAGATTACTCTGGAAGTAAAAAACACAGGGTTACCTGCCTTGTTGTAATGAATTTCCCTGTTGATAGTGAACAAGTATTGAAAGTTTCAAATGGATACCTTTGATAGTTTTTGAGAAATGGACTCTGACATAAAACTGAACCAAAAAACTTAACCAAAAAATTTTACTAACACTAACGCAGTCGACAGAGCGACGACAATGACTCTACTTTTTCTTCGAAAAGTCGAGCTAAAAATCGAACACTTTATGCGCGTTAAAAATACAAGTTCAACTTTCAATTATGGAAACGTAAGTTTGGTTTCAATGTGGTATATGGGAAAATCACAAATACATTCCAGTAAGATTTTACGTTTTAATATCAACACAAGTAAGAACATAAAACGTGAAATTCCACGAAAACCACATGTTGCCAACGAAATGCATAAAAGGCAGCACAATAATAAGAAAGGATGCAAGGTGAAGCTCATTATGATATGGCTAGAAAAACACGTAAACGTCATTAATTGACTTGTTTCGTTGTTATCATCCACAATGTGGTTTATTCATATATAAATTATTGTTGTTGACGGCTTTGTATGTAAAAATAGTCCATGGTTCCTTGTAATTAATTTCAAATTGCGTTTTCTTCATATTTCCATTCACCATGCTATTTATTTCAACAACTTGTTCGTCGTGTTTGTCGAATACTAATTTGTTTTTCGCCGCATATGTTATTATGTCCGGTCCTCGATTTGTTTAGATAGCGTTTATTTATGTAAGGGTAATATTTTATTATGCCCCAAAAACGTGTCATGTAATATTATTTTCAAGCTAATTTGTTGTAAACGAATGTTATTATGTCTAGTGCAAATGCTGTCTTATCATGTCTAAAGACAATTCATCTTGTTCAATCAATATGTTGTCTTGTTCACATATGGTGTTGTTGAACCAAATTTAATGGCTACAATGACGGAAAGCCTAACATTGATTTGGATAATTAGAAAATATGCGAACTACACTGGCCATAAAAGAAAGGATGCAACATTTCAAAACTATGTAGGATGAATTCGTATCAAGCTATGAATACTGATGCAAAATCAAGCAAATATATAACGCAGTTCGCATGAAATTAATTCGTTTTCATATAAATGCAATGCTATTGAAATATTTTTAATGTAATTGACATCTTAGAAAGCACTAAATTTGCCATTTTTAAACCTTGTAAATGTATAGAGTAAATGTCTTTCGAGCGCCAATTCTATAGTCTTACACAATAGGCGCATGAAGATATAAAGAACACGTGCGTCTAGACAATGCGACCACATCATTAACGGCGTATATTGCTAGGGCATATTGAGCTGATACTCGTAAATAATGTTGTCGTGGACTTCACGGTCAGTGTCAGGTTAGTCTTTCTAAGCTATAAACTATACGTGTATATGCAGTTGAAGAGCAAGTAACTTGACAAAATTATGTTGAGTAATCGTGCTACATCGCCTGTAGTTAGAGTCCATTGTTGACATATTCTTAACAATACAACGAGATAGTTTGCAATGTTAATACATTTGAATGCGAGTGAATTCTTCGGAAAAAATGTACTTGCTATTAATAAAGTGCATTGCCGTGAATGTACCGATACTCATTTCCTTTACTTATATACCGTGTACGCATTAATTTGTGTGTTGCTCTTTTTCTGTCGACTAATCTTCTGATTGTATTAGTATACTTGGGAAATTGAAGAGGACACCCATTTCATGATTGCTCATGTCTAAAAAAAACAAAGTAACGTAAAAATATAGTATGATATGTTAGAATAAGTTTAATAACGTAAAAACTTACAATGACATGTTAGGAGTAGTATAATATGATTTAGTATGTGAGTATTTATGTGCCGTTCGCTAGACAACAAGCGACGGATGAGTGAATTGTAAAGGAAAAATTAACCAAGAATTACATTGTCATTTTTAAATTTATTTATGTAATTTCATTTTACATTTCTTACTATCAAAATTATCATGGACGCAGAATATCTTTTTAAAGAAATTTCCAATATGTAAAGCGACGCTGTCGCTGAATGAATGAATGCCTTCAGGAAGATCACTACCGACAACAATCTGTAAACAGTAATGCATGTGTATGGGATTCCTATATTAACCCAAAATACAATACACGGATTAACTAACAAACTGGTCAGGCACAAATAACTAATTAAAAGAAAAATAACTTCATGATGATTATTTAAGAGCAAATTCTGTCAAAAAAATGTTATGTATTGGTCCTGACTTATTGTTATACATACAAATATCAGTTTAGTGTTGACTAAAGACAAATTTATGTAAATATGCTTAAAACGCCCCATCCACATGCATTGAAAAGGATGAAGCGGAATTATTGGACATTGTTTATTAACTAAAATACGATGGATACGACGAAATATTTAAATTCATTGCGCATAAATATTGCAATACGTGTAATTGTGTTTGTTAAAAGTCAAACCGCGCTATAGATTTGTTGCTGAAGGTTGCATTAAATATCAATTAATTTAAACGTTAACAGAAAAGCTAAGAATGCACGTGAGTATTAATAGAACCCGCAAGTCACAATGTTGTTCGACCTAGCCTGTAAACCACAATCTAAGAGGCTTGGTGAACAATTTAGAAGAGGAAAGTAATGCCCATTCTTGTGTTATTTAAAGTAACACCACATATATTCATAATTGGTGTCTTGTGCACGGTCATTCTGCCAAGGACATAATCTAGAAAATAAATTACAATTGTATTTTGCAAAACTGAGTATGCTCTTTCTTGACTGATAATGAGAAAGTGTTAACCAGTGTGAAGTAAATGTTGCAAGGTCTACTTTTCAAGTACACGAATGTTTTTCAACAGAACGTATAGCAACGTATTCTTGTTCATTTTTCTAAAACGCAGAGCTTTGGTACAAAACGCTCTTTATGTGTAATTAATATCTGAATATGGCATTGCCTGATTGTTACAAAGTATTTAGTTAAGCATAACAAATAATAATATTTTATTGTATCTGCACAATGTAATGACAGCAACATATGTTACTAAACACACAACAAGAGATAATAACATAATAATAACAGTAATTGAGTAAGTCAGAATAGCGCAGGTGGTTACAGCGCTTTCTACTGTCATTTGCTCTTACGACTCCGTCCTCGTGAGTTCGATGCCCACTCTGGTGTTTTTTTTGCCAGTATTTTTCCTTATTGTTTTTTTTTATTTCAAACTTATCATAATGTTGTAAATTATTCGTATGGTATTTATTGTATACATCTTTATATTGCTGATTAATTTAACATAATTACATTGAAATTGCTGAAGGATATCACTTTTTGCGTTGACATAGCCGTATATCCGGTAATTTTCGAGTCATGCACATTTTGCGAAAATTGGAAAAAATGCATTTTCGCGTTTTTATTTTTCGCGAGTTTGTTCTATAAAATATGCAGTGTTGCAAAACTTGTGACTCTGGTATTTACTAATTTTATAAATTACTGTGTATGTATTACGATACATTTATAATATTTATAATTTTCAATTTTAGGAGATGACTAGTGTTACAAACAGTCTCCTGCACAAATTTATCAGCCAGTTAAAAACCTATACAAATTTTAGCATTGACAAATTGACATATCTACTATCTAAGAAAGAACTAAAATGAAGGACAATGAGCTGCAAGATTTGTATGTGTGTGAATTTATTTGAATTTGACCACAATAAATACAAAAAGACACATACCTTTAAACATGCTAAAACCATAACAAACAATCACGAACTATAATTAGCACAATTAGACTGGATTAACGGAACAACCGTGAGCCCGTGAATCCGGTTTAACCATATTTGTAATCGGTTACAATCGATTATAGTGAAATAACAATCAAACAGACTACTGACTGCGGACACTCTGCTGCAGAGGAAACAGTGCACTTAGTCATTGCACAGTCAACTGAGAGAAAAGATTGCTGATAATGATAAGAGATTTTATGGTGGACCAATTCACAGAGTGGAATACCCTATTGATAGGCCAGACATTCGTTAAACTAGGCCTTTTAACAGTGTAAGCATCATTGTACCTGTAAAAATGTATACTTCGTTTGTGGAAAGGACATATCGGCTTCTAAGACATTCCAAGAAAAGCCCTTCGGATCCTGTGAAGTTCATGATGGTAAGTACATATCTGAGTTCATCTGCATCCCAGGTTTCTGTATACTCTGACTTTCGGTAGTAGCTATTAGGGTTCTCCATAACCCTGTTGCTAGGGTAATAGGCTACCTGGGCAGTATTGCCTATTTGCACGGGAAAGGTCAATACGTGTAAATGCCCACAGTCGTTGGTGAACTCTGAAAATGAATGCAACCAAGTTTCCAAAAGGTGTTTACCAGGTAAAGCCTATACATCAGCCTATGGTGTACGTCTATTGAAACTGTCATTGTCCCGAAAATGAACTCTTGCTATCAATAGACCTTTCCGCAAAGGCCAATGATATTTAATTAATCTCGTGTTTTGTTGTGGTTTTTATTTTTCAAATCATATACTCAAATATTATATGTTTAAATGTAAACGTCGCGAACGCTAAAAGGCGTGTAATAAATAAAGCTTTTAAAGCGGTTGTGAAACTCGATTAATTATTGAACAATATATGCAGAAGTTGTAAATTCTAGATGCAAAACCTCGAAAGGTATACTATATAACAGTATCTTATGATCAAAACTGGAATATAAAATATAAACTAACAGGCAATTTACTCAGCACATTAATATAAAAGCAATCCAATATAACATATACATACCCTTAAGTTCCAACCTAATTATATTTGACACATGTTTTTGAAAACCGACCTTTACTTGAGCATTATTTAATTCGCGATCTACTCTTATCAGTTCCATGTAGATTGCCATTTCCAAACTGTATTGCCTAAACTGGACATCGGCTTCCACAATATTAATCATTATTTTTAAGCATTACTTCCCATTTCAAGTTCTCCAATTGCATGCCAGCCACTTCATGCAAAGGTATAATCCGTAGCTTGATGTTCCTTCCAAGGAATGACGGTTGACGCACTGTTAATATGCCGAATTCTGTAGAAAGTGATGCCCCTGTCAACACTGAAAAAGTAAACTTCATTAAACCTTCCGTAAAAAAGTACTGTAGTATATTACTGCTTTTGGTAAATTATAACATCACAATGCGTGTGCATTATTCCAAATACATTTATAACTATGTTTACCTACCATAAAGTACTTGGCTTTCCAAAATAATGCCAAAACACCGCCAAATAACACTTATGGCCATAGTTGTTGCTCTCTGTTCTGATCATAAATGGAAATAAATACCATCTCAGTTTGCGTATTGTTTGTCCATCAATTAATATTTCTTGTCTGTGTCTATGGCACAGTTGATTTTACTGAATTAATTGCGGATAATATTGTCTTTATTGGAACTGCTACGCGTAAAATGGAAGGGGAAATTTTGACATAAATACAGGGGGAATCTCACGCCATTTTTGCTCAAAATACCCATCACATAAAAACATCTAGGTTACACGGTGCCTTTCGTACCTATTTTTCAATGTTATTATAGTCAAGTAATGCAAAAGTGTCTTAAAATAACCATTAATGGGATAATTGCAATATAAGTATGCATTATGTTACGTGATGTGTTTTATTTTATTTTATAACTCAATTACTGTTATTATTGTTATTATCTCTTGTTGTGTTTTTAGTAACATATGTTGCTGTCATAACATTGTGCAGATACAATCAAATATTATTATACACATAAAGAGCGTTTTGTACCAAAGCTCTGCGTTTTAGAAAAATGAACAAGAATATGTTGCTATACGTTCTGTTGAAAAACATTCGTGTACTTGAAAAGTAGACCTTGCAACATTTACTTCACACTGGTTAACCCTTTCTCATTATCAGTCAAGAAAGAGCATACACAGTTTTGCAAAATACAATTGTAATTTATTTTCTAGATTATGTCCTTGGCAGAATGACCGTGCACAAGACGCCAATTATGAATATATGTGGTGTTACTTTAAATAACACAAGAATGGGCATTACTTTCCTCTTCTAAATTGTTCACCAAGCCTCTTAGATTGTGGTTTACAGGCTAGGTCGAACAACATTGTGACTTGCGGGTTCTATTAACACTCACGTGCATTCTTAGCTTTTCTGTTAACGTTTAAATTAATCGATATTTAATGCAACATACAGCAACAAATCTATAGCGCGGTTTGACTTTTAACAAACACAATTACACGTATTGCAATATTTATGCGCAATGAATTTAAATATTTCGTCGTATCCATCGTATTTTACTAATAAACAATGTCCAATAATTACCCTTCATCCTTTCAAAGCATGTGGATGGGGCGTTTTAAGCATATTTACATAAATTTGTCTTTAGTCAACACTAAACTGATATTTGTATGTATAACAATATGTCAGGTCCTTTACATATAATTTTTTTGACAGAATTTGCTCTTAAATAATCATCATGAAACAATTTGTTTTTAATTAGTTATTTGTGCCTGCCCAGTTTATTAGTCAATTTACAGATCGTTGTCGGTAGTGATCTGCCTGAAGGCATTCATTCATTCAGCGACAGCGTCGCTGTACATATTGAAAATTTCTTTAAAAAGATATTCGGCGTCCATGATAATTTTGATAGTAAGAAATGTATAATGAAATTACATAAATAAATTTTAAAATGACAAATGTAATTCTTGGTTAATTTTCCTCGTACAATTCACTCAGCCGTCGCTTGTTGTCTAGCGAACGGCACACAATACTCACATACTAAATCATATTAAACTACTCATAACATGTCATTGCAAGTTTTTACGTTATTAAACTCATTCTAACATATCATAATATATTTTTACGTTACTCTGTTTGTTAAGCATGAGCAATCATGAAATGGGTGTCCTCTTCAATTTCCCAAGTATACTAATACAATCAGAAGATTAGTCGACAGAAAAAGAGCAACATACAAATTAATGCGTACACGGTATATAAGTAAATGCTATGAGTATCGGTACATACACGGCAATGCAATTTATTAAAAAGTACATTGTTTTCGGAATAATGCACTCGCATTCAAATGTATTAACATTGCAAACTATCTCGTTGTATTGTTAAGAATATGTCAACAATGGACTTTAACTACAGGCGATGTAGCACGATTACTCAACATATTTTTGTCAAGTTTCTTGCTCTTCAACTGCATATGCACGTATAGTGTATATCTTAGAAAGACTGACCTGACACTGACCTTGAAGTCCTCGACCAAATTATTTACGAGTATCAGCTCAATAAGCCCAAGCAATATACGCCGTTAATGATGCGGTAGCATTGTCTAGACGCACGTGTTCTTAACATTCTATATACAACGGAATTAGTGAGTTGAACATGAAAACAAAGGCATTGGGTCTAATAAATTGATATTCAAGTCATGACATTTAAGATAAAAAATTGCATTAAATCATTTAAGTTTATCAATTTTCAATATACCGGTATTGTCATTATTCTCTTAAACTGGGCTTTACAGTCTACACGTGTTTTTAAAATACATATACGTCAGACAATCAAGTTCTGGATTTCCAAATAAGTGGATATATTTCGTGGCGCAAGTTCTGCTTTTCTGAATGCTGAATGGATTATCAATCAAGTCTTGTCGATTGGTAAATTACCGTATTACTGGTAAGTTTTGATTTCATGTAATCTGCGTTTTATAAGCATGTAGTATCATAAGGTCAATTAAAATCGAAAGGGTCCCTTGCAATAACAATTTATTATTATTTCCGAGCTTGAGCAGGGTTTATTCTAATATTTATATTAAGAAATAAATTAGAGATTACTACAAGTTCGTAAATATTTAGTGTTGTTATACCTCACCCTTCTGTTTTCCGTCTTTGTTCATATTGAAACGGAACAGTTAATAATTAAAAATATCATATAGCAATATCACCTGCTATGACGTCGTGGATATAGAAAGAGTGATCAGAGTATATAGGCGCGTATGAAACAGTCCGTAAGTTACTCCGTGTAACAAAAACGCAGTGTTTATCCAGGCGACATCTGACTTTTGAAATAGCAACACGGTTTGACGTAAAAAATGTATTTCTTCAACAAAATGTTTGTTTCGGTATAATAAAATTAATATTGGATCATTTGAGGGTGATAGTGCATTTTCGTCAACCCTGTTTTTTCTAAAGTGCACTATAGTCTACTAGCGTTGTGTTCATAGTATATAACACTATATCTTATAATTTTCTCAACATTTTGGAATTTTGTTTCACTCATTTCGTGACTATAAAACTGTTTATTCCCTTTGAGTGTTAAGTGCGCTTCTCCCATGACATTTATAGTATGCAATTTATTGGGTTATACGTGAAAACATATGTTTATCTCGCCTAAAACATTAGATCTACTTATATAATTTAATTGTATTCACTCGCATGATATTTGTTTCAAGGCTATACCAAGCCGAATGGTTGTGTCCAAAATAGATTATTTAGGCTTTATCAACCCGAAATATATCTATCAATCGGTATTATATTACTTTTACTCTTCAACAGTGTAAAATGTAAAACTGCGTCTTCCTTAAACAATGAATATAAATAGGATATTGCAGTTTTCACGAGATAAAACTTATAATATTCAAATGTATTCCACTGATTACATACCAAGTGTAGTTAAATGCCTTGTACTTGAAAATTACCTACACAGATGTTAAGTACCATAGATTGAATATTTATGCAGCTGCTTGCGGTAGCCTTATTCAAAAATAAACATAATTTCCTGTATCATTATAAACAATGCAGATGGGAAAACTTATAGGATACAAGGACCAGACGGACTGCATGTGCTAACATGGATGCTAAGGCTTTAAGATTTGTGTTCATTTGGATGTTGTACCAATTCCTAGGTAAAGCTAAACGAATACAGTATGTCCGTATTTTTTTCCGACACAAATCATATGGTTTATGTGTGCGTTTATGTTTATATATTTTAAATTTTATATTTATAGGCATATACAACACGAAACTTACAACTACAGATGGAACCGTGACCATATTGGATCCTGCATATCTTGGACGAAACGTTACTCTACGATATATGCCTTCTAAAGCAGAATATGATTTTGTATCAGCAAACATGGAATGGGAGGCCATGCTACGAGGTAAAAGGTCATTTACACGTATCACGGACAAGCACTTGCGGTTTAAGAATGATGGAGCGTTCTTCATAAAGCTTATTCATTTGGACATGACATGGCAACATGCGCTGGTGCAGGCTCGACGTATAGAAACAGTTTCAAATGTGATCGAGCTTAACATTCAAGGTATGGTTTGTGCGTTTGAATTAGTTTACTTTAGTCAGCATTTAAAGAGATAATCTAGAAAAGATCGTGCAATTTGCAATATTGTACTAGGAGAGCGGACTTCTTCGGTGAACGCTATAACTTTAAAACAACTACTCGTTATATCTGTTGAGATATACCTACACTAACAAACAAAATCACATAATGGATTCAACGGTGGTGGTTTTATATAATTATTATGAAATGCGTTTACTGTCGACTAACATAATGTTAACAAATATATAATTTTCCACAATAATCGATAGCGTATAAAATAGAACAAAACATACGTATTACGTACAATGTATACAATAAGTTTACATTCATTATAAATGACAGGTGTTTTTTGGATCAGGGACAATAATATTGTTATTTTATCTCATTTTAAATGCAATTATTCTCTTCCAAATCCCAACTAACATACGAGATAGTTCTTTGATCTTTATAAAAGTGACACCGAGCTTGCTTTTCTTGTACTCTTTAATCTAACAAATATTGGGTAATTTGTAATTTTGTACTGGAGTGTGCGGACCTCTTCGTTTAACTCTTTACCCTTAAAACGACTACTCCTTATTTTAAAATATTTAGAATTAAATGTTTTTGTAGGTCTTAAATGATGTTCTAAATATGTATCAACGATGCAATATAGATCTACATACAATATGCATGATGTTTACATTGGCTGTATTGCAAATAATTGGTCTCTTTTGTTTCTGGTCAAGTTGATTATTAGAAAAAAGACATTTTCTTAAACAAAATATTGTAAAACAAAATCAAACGGTTGTCTCTATCTAATTAAAAAAAAAACGTTCATATGGCACAACATGCTAAGTCCATTATTTCAAATGTAAGCATCGACATCCATATTTTGTATGTTTTGTTTTGACTTTACGACTACACTGATGTATGCCTTTGAGATTGTATACGAAACAAATGCATGCAGCAAAACTTCTTCGAATTATGTGCTGCCGTTCCCACAGTCATAAACACTAAAATGAAAATTTAATAGTAATTGTTAATGAGCATGTTCATTAATCACAATAACCTTAAATAAATATTATCAAACTAAAACTCTTAAACAACGTTTTAGATGTTCTCTGTTCTCAGAGTTTTTCAATGACTGTGGACACTTACGTGTAGTGACCTTTCCCGAGCAACAGGGAGATACTGGACAAATTGCCTACTACCCGAGTAACAAGGTCATAGATAGCCCCGGCATATATTATCGCAAGTGGATACGTCGAACTATAGAAAACGTCGACGTGTCCCAGTCAGAATATTCAGATCAACGTGATGCGGATGATTTGAAGTACCTACTCACCATCAAAAATATCACACATCGTTACCAATACCACTTAGAATGTCTTAATACACCATATAGTCAAACAGCAAAGGGAGTAGACTTATTTCCAGGTATTTTATTATCGTCTTGTCCGTTATTAAAACGAATGCCATTTTATTTAATTGACACGAGTTATACAGATTGTAAACTTCAGTTTAGGAAATATTTAACTATTTGTTCCAGGTTCACCCGGGTTAGGTCCGCGATGCACCGTTGGCGGCTGCATCGATTGTCTATGTGTCAAACCTGGTGGTACAATCAGATGTACCTCATACAGCACCAACGTGACGATGTGGGTTGGTTCCGTTAATGTTAGTCTTCTAGGGGATCAAAATGCGTTTCCATATATTTATTCATCGACAGGTTTACGCATCGATGACCATCATCACAATACAACTGTTTCATGTCTGGCATATATTCAGAGTCCACTTCTTGCTTTCAACAGGAATACCTCGCTATATGTTGTCGGTAGGATAATGATATTTACAAAAGATGTTGTCATTAGTATATTATCCAAATGTCTTATTTTATTTGATGCAATATGCAATTACAATCGTGCTTGTGATACAATATGTTGATTACAAAGTACATTGATGATTTTTCTTACAAACAAAGGCAAATATTTAGCGACGGTTTATTACAAAAGCCATTTTGTGTACTGAAGGTGATATAACATACATTTAAAATTATCACTGTACGATTAATTAAAATTGGTTTGTGCATACGTAGTAAAATGAAATAGTGTTGATTGGCTCTGTAAATAAAACATTAATTCAATGGCATTAGTATTTATTTTATAGTACCTCCAACGAAGCCATTGTTGCATGTTCCTAAACTAATGGAAGGTAAACAGAGGAACATAACCTGTGTTTCCTACAACGGTAGACCGCCACCAAAACTGGAGATGAGCTTGGGTGGCGAACCTTTGACAGCTGTGTTACAAGAGGATATCTACAATGCGTCCTCTAATCTCTATACCAGCGTACTAACTTCTGGTTCCGCCAACAGGACCTGGCACGGCAAGAACTTAACGTGCACGTGTATGGTGTTGGAAACAACAAATAATTCCAAAGAAGAAACGTTTGACAGCGTCACTGTAACCTACAAATGTGAGTTATATTGTTCATGATTATTTCATAGCGAACGGTCTTTCGGTTCTTCCAAGAGTACTTGGCGCAGCAAGAACGCAGCCTCCACGTACGTACATCGACGGTGTTTATTACAGAATAACTGTTTGGTCGGCATAATAGTGTTCAATAATGTACCATATTTATCTCTAATATATGAAACAATTTGTTGACTATTCCATCAATACTAGCCAAAATTTGTAAACCTCCACTATATTAAATGCAAGTTTCTCAACTATTTTTAGGCTAAGACACACGCAGTAGAAGAAAAATAGTTCATTTTCACAGGCTGGATCTTAATTTAAGGTCATAGCATCGGATTGTTTAATTTTGTTTTTTATACTCTATTCAGACAAATACAATTACGAAACAAATACAATTTTGGTTAATAGCGCAATACGCAAAGCACGAACAGTTAAAATGTTATAACATTACATCATTTTATAAGGAGCGGGAATTTCGAAACATAACACAAACGATTAAAGAGAACAATTCCGGATGTAAGTAATGTATCTAAAAGCTACATTTTTGAACTAAATCGTTTTTGGCAAAAGTAAAGTAGCCCTATAAAAAGTATGCTATTTTCCTCTAAAAGTGCGACAATTCCAAGAATTTCTTAACTGATTTTTGGAATATGTTTTCTGTTTTTCTCTATCACAAGACAAACATTAATATAGAAATGTGGTTCAATATTTTAAACTACTTTTCTCAATTTAAATTACAAAGGCAAACTATGTTTTCCCACCCATCTTGCAAATTTTAAGGTCAGTTGATTGTTTTTTAAAGGAAATATCAAAACTAAAATTTGGAACATAGAAGAGAAGATAGAAGATTTAGAATAGATCAAAATATAAGCAGTACAATATTGGCGGTTAAGCAATTCGGCCCAGTATATAGTGTGCCTTTCTTTCTCTATACGACACAGTTATAAAGTGATATACTGCAAACAAACACTTGTAAACATATGATGTACGTTTCAGATCCACCAAGTGTTTTGCACATGATTACTCCCGAGACTCCTAGGCAGATCTCCATTTCATACTTGCTTACAATTGGGTGTATGGCTTTAGATACAAACGACGAGTGCGAAATAATTTGGTATTCGGACATTGCTGGCTTAGATTTAAGCAACACATTCATTGAAAGTACCATCAACGCCACATCATGGATCCACATTAATGTGTCACATGCAATGCAAGGACGACATGTGGGTTGTGAAGTCAAGTGTGAAGGTTTCGACGTGCAGATGAAGAAAGAAACCGTCTTGAATGTAACTGGTAGCTGGTTCTGCTTTTGTATTTATAGTTAACATTAGCTTACAGCCATTAACTTACTATTGAAACCACATATGAATGTTTAATACACAATCCAAACCAAACTGTGCAAGACGGCGACGATGCGACAAGTCATTTTATTTTTTTATTTTCTGCAAATCTCGCACTTCACAAAACACGGACACACGGACTTTGGACGATACGTATCACCCAAATCTCGCATTGTCGCATCATCGTATCTTCGCCCCCGGATTAATTGTTGGTAGGATGAATGTTATGTACTGACACACATTTACATGAATGAGTTGTTTGCCATGCATAACAGTAGAAACGAAAGAACATGACGACCGATATGGAATATGTGGTCATATTTTTTTAACTTTTAAAATAGAGAAACGAACATAGTTTTATTTAAAGGTTATATCTGTCAGACGGTGCGTGGATCAAAATAATCATCGGTGAGACTGGCCTTATCATCCCATGCATATTGTTCGGTAGTGACAATGAGACCACTCGTGATTTAGACGACAATGATCGCTGTGTACCAGACCGCGACGATGCGAGGATGCGAAATTTGGGTGATAGTTATCGCTGTGTACAATTCATAGACACACGAAACTTGGACGATAACTATTGTTCAAATTTGACGTGTCTTTGAAATTTCTCAGTGCGATATCTGCAGATTATAAAAGTTAAAATGTCGCATCAATATCGGAAGTCATGTGCCATTGTTTTTACTGTTATTCATGAAAAACAACTAATTCTTGTAAACGGCGTGTGTACAGTAATTTCATCGCTGTGTGCAATTTCATAGAAACGCGTGTCCACGTTTTCTAAAGTGCGAGATACGCAGATAATAAAAATTAAATCGTCGCCGTCTTGTACAGAGCGAAACTTTAATTGGCAGTAACATTATTCTGTATATATGTCATATGTACAGTATACGTGCAAAGTTACACTATAAGGGATGTTATCGTTAGTGAAAATACATAAGTCTTCATTAACAATGCATGGTATATAAGACTACTAATAGTATTTGCATCTTTAATAATAGTTGTATTTTATTCATATAACTTTATAGATTAAAATCAGCTACATACATAACTGTTTAATTCTGATTTATGTACAAACTTTATTTAACAAACTCTGTTATAACAAGGACCACCGGTTGTCAGCATACGAAAAACACGCATAAACAACCCGATTAATGGGGCATACATAATTCTTGACTGCGAGGTCTACGATATGTCCTTTGCAAATCTTACCTGGATGGATAAAAGTGGAAAGGTCGTATATAAAAGTTGTTCAAACGTAATACGATGTTCCATTCGTATTGCTGGTGTTGAACTGAATTTTACAAATGAATATCTTTGTCTGGCTGTAAACAGCCTTGGCAAAGATGTACAACAGGTGATGCTGAACTCAAAAGAAGGTACGTATTTGATTCTGTTATAATACTGTTTCCGTTAAGGTTATCTTGTTATGTGAGATAAAAGTTTGTTTTAATTTTGTTTTAATAACATGATATTAGATTTATGTTTGACTTGACTGGATCACTTTGTTCGCTTTTTAATAATTATCTAACATATTCGTGTATTTTGCCCTTAAAACACATTTTAAAATAAATTAATAGTCTCGCTAACAGTGCACAATTCATTGCAGAATCAAACAGTATCATTCAGCCTGCGGTGCCATGGGTATATATTTGGATTGGCGCAGGCGCTTTCTTAATTGTTTGTTGCATCGTTGGCATCTCTATCTTATTTACCAAAAGTAAGTTTCTTGTATACATTGTTTCGCTTATACCACACAAAATACTTAGTGTGCATCAATATATATTTTACTAACTACTGGAACATTAAATTTCTCTTTTACTTAAAATAGTATCAATAATGTGTCAAAAATATGTCATACTTTCAGGGTTTACCAGAAGACAGACAAGTCATGACAAAACGTACCTTAGGTGACTTGTTGTGTTGTTTTCTTCTTTATGATGGTCAGAGATAAATAAAATAATGCTGTTCAATATCCAAGTCCTTAAAACCGAAGCAGTTTGTAATGACATTATTTATCATACAAAACAGTACACATCTAATTCGATATTATATTCACTTAATTCTCGAAAGTAGTTCACAATTAAAGTGTCTACAGTATGTTTATATATGGTTTGTATATCACCAATGTAATGTTTATTTCTCCTTTGCAATAAGTCCAATGTATTTCAGTGAGGCAGACAAACCCGATTCAGGTAATATGTTTAAACTGTGAATGCATTATTCATTGTAGACTGATAAATATATCAATAGATCACGTACATACATGTCTGAATTTTACATGTGTATAATTCGATAAACTTTTTATTGTGTTATGCTTGCAAAATCAATTTAGCATGTTATTTCCATAAAGTATTACACACGTAATTACAAAGCAACTTGTACTTGATAAAATAGTTTCATCATCGTTTGTTGCAGATTAACCTTTAGTTTTGAGTATCGTTTCTCAAATATTTAATTTCGTTGCGAATCTTTTAAATTGACTGAATTACTAACACATATAATGCAACTTTATGTAGTAAAATATGAGTCGAATCTACAATAATATAAAATCCATGTCCTGAACAACGACACAAAACTACAATTACTGTCTTAGTTGTATCCATATTTCCTTCGCGTACGTCTATACGCGGCTATCTTTGGTGCCATTGTTTTAGCGTAAAAATATCGCGTAATGTTCATTACAATATCGGACAGTTCATGTTTAACTGAAGTATATGAACAACTCTCTTATTTTTATTTTCAATATAACTGTAATTCTTGCTATTCCACGTATATGACAATGTGTATGTTTTGTACATTTTAGCCCCCGCGGAAGCAGTTAGAACAACAGTAATCCAAGAGCATATACACGAAGAGGTGGATGAGGAATCTAGCTGCCATGAAAATGTCGCAACAAATGTGTGCATTGAACAAGCTGAAGTAAGATATATTTAAGTGTAAATATGTATTTATACTGCAAGTCTGAATTAAATTTGCTTTTGTACTTTCATCGCTTATACATTTAAAGAGACGATTTGTGTTGGTACTTCAGTTACAGCCGTTACCCATCTGGCGGCGCGGAAACGAAGTTGAACTACATCCAATGTGAGATGCATTCTACACAGAATATTTGAACATGTCTCATTTACAACTGACTTACTATTAACATGTTATAAAGATACAAAAGTGAGTTAGATTATTTCGATTAATTTCTATAGTAATATACTTACTGTATTAATGGTACATTTTATTCACAGGTTTGGCCACAGACAAGACAATCTTCCGCAAGGTATCCATTTCAATTTAATGTGTTGCATTCAATGTTTAGTAATAGTTATGTTGTTGTCTAGTAATAGTTATGTTGTTGTAATCTGTTCTTTCAAATGAGTTAAGAGTTTCTAAATCGCCAGAATGTCAATCGGATGTGACGTTTGAAGCGGTCATAACCGAATGCAGATCGGAAGAGATCGATCCAGAATGCTTGTCGTCACCTAGTACTTCTGAATCTCAGGTCTTACATTTATTAAGACATTTGAAACATGCGAATGCTCTTATGATAAATATGGTCGTTGGTTTATTTTATAAATTAATATTTTAAACCGTGTTTTATCAGGTGTCGAGTACTTGATATTAACATTAACCAAAAGTCTTTTGTCGTTGTTTAATTAACAAAGTAAATCTCATTCGGCCAACACTTTTTATAGGCGACTGTGGCTACAGCAGCCCCGTACGAAGACTTGTTACGATCGAGATTCAACAATGAAAACACCTACACGGGCCTTCAAACAGAGCCCTTTACCTATAAAATGGCTAAATAAGAAACAGAGATTTACGATCAGTGATTTACTCCCTATATGCGGAATTTGCTTCGAAAATATGCGCAATACATTATTCACAATCGGAATGGTGTAGGTTTTACAATGAGAATGCTGCTGACACCATATTGTTAAAAATGTTTTGAATGTACAGGAGGAACTCAGTTCAGAACTTGAAAAGTAGATCAGCAAATGACGAACTGTCCGTGTTGAATTTTACTGTTTATGTACTCTTAAATTGTGAAGTGACGAATGATGTAATGATTGTGCATGTTTACTGCTTTTGTAAAAATGTTTGATATTTTAAGCGACCGTTAGATTTATACTAAAATTGCCAGCTGAAGTGTACATAGGAAATGATTGTTAATGTATGATACTCCTTTATATTTGACAAGTATTGGTATTTAGGCTTGTAATGTTACTTACATTTCTAAATCAAGTGGTAAGACGCTCACAAATTATGAAAGGCTTTCATTGGATTTAGATTAACGCCTGTATATTTTATCTTTGTATAGATTATGATCATACGTGTGTATTATGTACATTAAAATAACGATTAACATTGGATTGCTTGACTTGACTTCAGCGTGTTGCTTTCATGTAATTGACGGGACCAATGTCCAGTCAAATTGAACGTTAGTAATGCTACAAGAAGGTATGTCCTTATAATTATATAAGTACTACATTCATTCCATTGTAGTGCCACCTAACAGTGAGACTATGTTGTTTAAACAAGTTCTGTATATGACCTAGCCCATGCCAGTTTTTTTTTGTCTGACCTGAGCGCCAAGTGCTAGTTGAGCTATTAGTACAGAGGGCCTCTCCTGCGTCGTCCATCGTCCGTGTGACGTCAACAATGTGTTTCGTTATCACGATAGTGTTACTGTTTATTACTGTTTATCCAATCTTAATCACACTTGCCTAGTTTGTGTATGACCATAAAATCTCGGAAGGCATTGTGTATTGGGCCAGATCAAACCAGTAACACTAGTGTTATTACCCCTTTTTCATGCAAAAAAGTGCAAATGACTTTTTCCAACATATATACTTTATTTTCCATCCAATCTTAACCAACCTTTCACATTTTGTGTATGACTTTCAGATCTTAGCAGATGCCGAGAATGGGCCAGATCGAGTTTCAAATACCGGAGTTATTGCCTTTTGTTAATGAAAAAATATTCAAAAATGGATATTATTCATGATAGAGACTTCATTTTTCATCCAATCTTCACCAATCTCGCACAGTTTGTCTATAATCATGATATTTCAGTTGAAATCAAATATAAGAAAGATTGGACCAGAAACACAGGAGTTATTTCCCTTGTGTTTGGAAAAAAAAAACATCAACAAGTTTTTAATGACTGGCTCGCACAAAGGATTTTGTATCCAATGTTGACCAAACTTTCACAATTTGTGTATGACTATAAAAATTTATTGATAAAATTTGACTTTTAGCAGTTGCAAACTTTACATGCAGTTATTTGTACATGCAACATGAATGGCTTCAGAGCCTGCATTTATCATCATTGGACACAAAATTATCAAAGAAATAGCAAAACTTGTCCGTATAGCACAGCCATTGCAATTATCGCATTGCAACTAGCTCTCCGAAATTGTCTTGGAAAGAGACATCAAAATGTACTGTCTCTGCATTTTCCACAATTGTCACTTACTTAATGAGTAAGTTTCAGGTAAGAACATCATGAAAAATGATTTGAGAACCATAAGCAAAAACACCGCACATCCACCACCTAACTCATACCTTAATTTGCAAACCTGTCACAGCAGTACGGTCTTCATCCATACCAGTTCTCAGGTGAATTCTTTGGGCCAAAATGACCCTCTTGTTTTAATTATCCTTTCAGCCAATTACTTGACATGTAGATAAAGTAAGTAGAATGCTTATACTCTTGTTTGTTTTAATTCATTACCGATGTATCATACTTTCAGAATAAAACGCATGATCACGTATAAAGTCCATGTTGTATTTATATTCCCGATCAACTGAGACTGAACCAGAGACTGCACAATTACATTTCACTTCCGTACGCATAGTTATATGTACAATTATTCAGTTGCGCGGTAGTATGATTTGAACTAGAATAACTGGATGCAAATGTTAAGGGTGGGTCTTTTCTAGTTTAAACGTTTAAAGAAACGTCCAGCTTATACATAATTGCGCGTGTCAGTGTTTAATTGGGACTACTTTATTAGGGAGGCTATTTCATGCGGTTATCGTCGAAGTATAAATATTATGAAATTAACATTATATGTAATGACAGTATTCAACTTAACCATATAAGGTGCCATAGTAGGATTGCTTTTCTACAAAATCGTTGTTTTGAAGGAGTTAAGGGGTCATCATTTTTGTGTTTTAATGTTTGCATTAGGTTCAGATGAAACATTTTTCTCATTCTTACTTCAATTTAACCTTACAAAAAAGCTGATTCACTCCATGATTTAGCTTTAAATGATCGAACATGATTTGAAGGAATTTGGCAGAAAAGACCTGACAATAGAGAATTTCATGTTTAAAGCCAAATGAAAGGTGGAAATGAAGAAATGTTGAATGAAAACTTAAACCAGACATCAAATTGCGTGGCAAAATTGTCCAAGTATATATGACCAGTGTGTATATACAGTACGCCAGGAATCATTAAGGTTGTTTGATACTGATTAGGTATCCTCCAAGTAACCTGTTGATAAACATAAGCTTTAAGCTTTAATTATTTACTAATCATCATGGCAACGCAGAATAAATCCGAGTATTATCCGTTAACTTTCGGCGAGCTGCATTATACTCTCAATGAAACACGAGGAATATGGTCAGTTTTATCGTGTTAAAAATGTAAACAATAATCTGGAAATATCATTAATCGAACACTATTTATATTAAGGAAATGTGTTAAAGTCTGTCAATAATAATGTATTTTTTTGTCTTGGTAAAAACTACTGTAAAATCTCAATGTCGTATAAAATTCAACAACTTGTATGTGCCTTAATCGACACAATGCATGATGGTTGATACTGTGATCTTTCAAGCTATCGTTGCGTTGTACATATTACTGTAACAATCATTTGAAAACTTAAGAATGACTCGGGGATTATCTTCCAGACCCCAAACTATTTTATCACTATAATGATGATTGTATATGTAGAATATCTTAACATAGCCCAGCGTTCTTTCGGAAATAAGCTTTCGTACGTTCATACATGACTATAGAAATGGCTTTTGTTCATAACTTGAGACCATAAAGTGGTTAAAATTACTCTTTTTTTTCTAACGTCTATTCAATACGAAAGGTGTGACAGGATTCTGTATACTAGCTAGCACTACCTATCGCTTAATTTCTGCAAACATTCTTCATAAGCATGTGATCTCCCTAACCCAGCCCAGTACTGCTACTTATAGCGCTCTCATCATGCTAGAACTCATTGTGTCACATGATTCTATCCCTTTTTGAATAGGAATACACCCCATTGATTTACTAATTAAAAGCATTAACGCAATGGGTCGTTATGCAATGCATCATACATATGTGGGAGTATAGCTGAAAAATGTATTTCAAAGTAGATGTGAGAATATTCTTGTACGACGGGTAATTAAATGCGTACCACTTAACACTGTGTGTGTCATTAAGGAAAACAATAGTCCGCCTTGTATTTTATTAACAACGCAAATCATTTCTGTTAAATGCAATCTTCTTTTGACCTATCTGCGTAAAATATGTGAGCCATTGTATCATTTCATCATTTACATAGGAAAATGAAATGCACTGAAAACTATAAATCTATGCTGCGTGCTCAAAGTGGATTCCTGTTTTAATAGACAATGTTACATGTTTAATCAGTCGATTTGTAATAAATTTACAATATGCCCATCGTACTTTAAACGCTGTAAGTGCATAATCGGCCTACTGGATATAGTTGCTTGAACGCAACTGGTCATTGTTCAGTTGTTAATTAGCACGTGAACAGAAAGCTCAGCCACTAACATAAATCTGTATCTCTTACACGAACCCACTGCACAATGATTAGATAGACGACATCAAGTGCTATAAATGTAAAACACCCAGCCATTCAAAAAATCCGCTTTCACAGAATAAAACAAATACGGCGAAAAATCCAAACAAACAAGCAAAGAAACGATATTGGTCTTATATACGAGTATATCACTTCCATAATTCATAAGTTCGGAATGACTTGAAATTCGAATGTTTAGTAGTTTATGTATAGTCCTAGTCAGCAGGTGCTTTTTCTTCAAAATCGCGAATGTATCTGTGTTTTTCACAGAAAGACTAAACTCAAATAAGTAACTTAACTTTTTGGAACCTAGCGAGAAGCATCTTTCCAAAGAAACCAGATCGGCTCAATTCGGACCTATACATCTTAACGATAATATATAGAGAGAGTATCTATATTTCACTGTGAGTAAAATTCCGACTGCATTTTTACGCAAAATATAGTAGCAATCATGACCGATATTTATCAATTGTGCGATTCGGACGAGACAAAGGTTACTTATTTAGCGGGTAAAGAATGGGTTTGACGGGTGCAACACGTACACCAATTGTTTCTCCGCGAAGTTGTCCTACGCCGGTCGACCCAGTAACTGAAAGCGACGTGGTCAAATGCGCAATCAACTTACTTGCGTTTGTAGACACTACCGACGTGGCGGAGGTTTTCCCTCTCGTACACGTGTAAAAGGCACTGTACGTACATGCCTATGCACGTCGCCGTATTAACGTAAGCGGTTTCATTTTTAATGCATATAAACAGAATCTCATTAAAGCGATGAAATCATCATCACTTTTATATATTCTCAGGACAAAACTGCAACAAATATTTTATAAACATTTAAAGCTATCCTTTTGTATGCGATACAATGGCAAATATATTTCCCATATATGACAACAACGATCGTTTTAAAGTTATGCGTGTCTCCGCATAAACGGAATGAATCAGGCTACGTTTTTTTTGCGGCGACGTGCAAATACGGCGTTACAATGCGCGGTTTCCGAGGTTCAGACCGGTACGGGAACACACGGACACATCTAGCGCTACTTCACGATCGTCCACTTTCAATGGGCTACACGTGGCTATACTATATATTTTTATTATATGCACTAAAGCTGACTCGACGGTAGGACCACTGATGTCATCCGCTACCACTCAAACACTCTTAACAAAATGGTCAGACGTCGTCAGCCACGTAGGGCAGTGCTGTAACGCTAAAAATGCGTTTAAAAGGCACAGTGGTGCCGCATTTACGCAACGATTCCTTTAAGCGTTGCGAGTCGCCGCATAAAAGCATTCATTATTTACATGCGTTGAAAATCGCCGTATTCACGCGTTTGATCATGTTTTTGTGGCGGCAAGCAAATGCGCTATGGAAAGCGAATTTCCGCACGCCATGTCTAACACGGACACTTGTACTCCCACAGATAAAGGGTTTGACACACATGACAGACAAGCGCTCCTCTCCGAAAATGTCTGACGTCGGTCCGTCAAGCTGTTGCAATGAAATATTATCACTGTAAAATAATGACGGTCCAATTGTACATTGTATACGCATCTGTTAGACCGTACACTACTCACGCCGTAAATAGCTTAGTGTGCGTCTTATACGAGGGTTGACAAGGTACACAGTTTGCGGTGAGCTATATTCGTTAGTTGACAACGTATAGATTTTACGTAAGCTGTATACGTTGGATACATACATATATTTTTGAAATATAGCTGACATAAATATACTTTTGAATATAGCTGACATGGTCAGTGTCTAGTATTTAACATAACTGAGATAAGTAGTATTCACAGTAGCAGTAGCAGAACAGAAGCAGATCGGAAACAGTATAAATAGCAGCAGCAACAACATCTTCAGCAGCTGCAGCAGCAGTATTATTAGTTGTAGCAGTAGTTGTATTTGTAGTAAATAAACAAATAAATTGGCGCAACGGTCAAAAAATGCGTACAGATCAGAATTATGTTAATGCCCAAAATATGTATGATTAAGTGAAGTGACCCCATTAAAATATGACCCCCATTCCGTCATTATAATTCAAAAAACGTTATTCCTCGGTTATAGCATTTCGACTTAACCGCTTGTAACACCCCACACACACCATGTACGCACATAAACTGAGAAAAAGAATGTTCATACGCGGTCAGACGACAACGACGATGACATGATGATGTGATCATCCTCTAGACACGAACTTTATACGTCGATTGGCAACAATACAACAATAAACGACGACGACGATAACAATGATGTCAATGGTGATGATGATACTATGCCCTCTATACGGGGATATGCAGCATTAAGTGGTGTCCCCATTTAAAGGCGTTTCGTCATGTGTCCTCACTCTACACCGTATGCAGGTGTGTGTGTGTGTGTGTGTGTGTGTGTGTGTGCGTGCGTGCGTGCGTGCGTGCGTGCGTGCGTGTTGGTGCACCTTACCTTGCGAGGTATATGACTGGAATACACACCCACGCACCGAGGTATCAAAAACTACCGAGGTAAATTTTTCTATTACCTCGGTATGTAAGCCTCGCTAATAGCGTCAGCTATCGATGTAGAACGATTTCACTAAGTTTCGCTTGTACCTCGATACCAGCGTCAAACACTTGTTAGTGTGCCGTGTGTGTAAGCACACTCCGTCTACCCAGTAAGGCGCTTAAACCGCATGACGTCATAGGGACGATATGTACATTGCGATGCACATGTTTAACACATGTTCATATATTGTTTCAACGTGTTTGCTCTTTCTTTAAACATGTAAACTATAGAGTATTTATATATGTATTTAAATTGCTTATTTATTAAAATAAATATCATGGAGCACCATTTTTATTCATTTACGGTATTTGTTGTGATTCATTTAACAGGTTGAAGAAACACAAAGTAAAAACGAAAACAAAAGAAACAGAATATTAAAGCATTCACAAGATATTTTATCGATTCTCATAATCATATTGTTGAGTTTAAAGGTCCGTATGTAAACTTCAGGGTTAGAAGCTAACGTTTTGGCCATGGTTGCCGACCCACGTTCTTTCAATACTTCTTGTACAGAGGACATATGAGTTTTCTCAAAAAATCTAGGGGCCCACCACAAATTTTAGGGGCCATTGGCTAGTGGGCCCCTGCTAATTTCCAGCCCTGAAACTTGCGTGTTTTTAGCTATGCATTCAGTGTACAATTTGCATTCAGTGTACAATGTCTCAGTTGGTTAAGCGCTGGACTACAAATCCGAGGATCGCGGGTTCGATTCCCGGCCCGGCCACATAACTTGTGTGGGGATTGGTCATGAAATTATTTCTGCGGCCATTCTCCCCCTACCTCTTATTCAAGTAGGGCAGTTGTCAGTTACTGGCATAAGTATGTGCACTTAGTACTGGTAAACCAGCTAACCCAGGAAATGTGTGAGCAGTTTAACTGACCGCTGTGATATGACTGAAATACTGTTGAATACGGCGAAAAATCCAGATAACAAAAACAAATAAACAACAGTGTACAATTTAATTACATATCAGGTGTTAAAATATGCAATGAAAAAATGAATTTTACATATCATGAGATATTCATTGCGGTAATGTTTAAAACGGAGATCCATGCCAACAGCCTTGAAATCTTGTGAAATCTTCAAACATTATAATGTTGTTTCTAATTCAATGATATTTTTATAATGATAAAAATAATTGCAAGTAACGAACACATATTTATTATAGCACACTATTACATGAAGACGTTATTATATGCATAGATATATATATATATATATATACATAACGAATCTAATTACATATGTACATCAATTTATAAATGTATATATATGTGTGGTGTACATGTATATTATACAGTTATTGGTTATCTAATTTCTAATGCATATTTTATAGAAGTTGCAACACTTTTAAGAACAACGGAGTTAACAGATCCCATTAATGAATTGAATTTACACACTGATGGTCTATCGTAAAATCGTTTATCAAGAAATCGTCGCCTTACCGTTAAGTAACATGGACAAATGCACACAAAATGGTAAACATCACCGTTAGTGCTTTGTACCTAGAGAGTCAAAAGTAGGTATTATGTTGCGTGCTTTCTGTTTTCTATAAAACACTTTAACATTTTAAAATTAGCCACTAAGTACACTGCAGTGTGCTTGTCAAATGTTCAGCTTTTTCAATTAAAAATATTGTTGTAAATAACGTTCTATATGATAATAATAGCATGTATTATCTTTATCTTAACTAATAAAACGGTAGGAAAATATTGAAGTGTAAAATATGGATGCCAGAATGATACGTGAGTGTACATTCATTACGAAATGCCATGCATTCCTTATTTAGAGACATGCTTGAAGTATCTACAAATATAATACTTTTACATTTACACCATGCAAGATACTCATCTCGTACATTTGTTGCAGAAAATATTCATAGCCAAAATAAGTAGATAATGTGCACCCAATCTGAAGAAATTGACTCATAGGACATAGCTTCGTTTGCATTTTTTATTAAAGGGACCTGTTCACAGATGGACAAATTGACAATTTTCCGATTTTTGTCACAGATTCCCGAAATAAAATAATAGTGTATATAAAAGAGCGAAATAACACTGTGGACATAGAAATATACTATAAATATTGTTTCGTTAATGAGGAATAATCAGTTGAAATTGAGAAAATTATTGAGTGTTTGTAACGCGAAACGATGGAATAATTTGGAATGTTTCTGTAGTTTTCGTTAAAAATGCTGGCAACACGTGGATCGCTTACATGAAGTAAAAATACAACCTCGGTACTACATGCCGGAATGGTCGAGTGGTTAAGGAGCTGGCCTCCTTTTGATCCAGAAGACCCTTGTTGGAATCCCGGTGGGAGCAACTTTTTTCTTTCTTAATATATTATATTATATTATTTGTTCTTGTTATTATACTTGAACTTTTTAGTTCCTATTCTTAAATCTGCCAAGTTAAGACATTGAATGACATACTTCAAAATATGACAAAATCTGCGAACAATTAAGTCCCTTCATTATGGGTAATTTATGCGTAAATCTGTGTACACTATGTCATAAACAAGAAATGTAATTCATCATCAAAGTAACCAGTTGCGAATCAATGATCGAGTTGGCCAATTAACGGTGTATATATTTCAGTGGTAAATATTAGCACGTGATTGCAGAATTACTTGCAAACTATGTTTCACAGTTCGGAATATGCGATTCTCCGGAAATAGCCGAAATGTCAACCCTTTCCAATATGTTGACTATGGCCTGAGCTTCTAAATTTTGGCATGGATACAGTATACTGTCTAAATTTCTCCCTCACGTACCTAGCAGCTTTATAAGCAACTGTTTGTAATTGGCAGTTTACTGGATAATATAATTTAGCCCGGTCGGGGCCCGTAGCCATGCTGAGGCACACCGAGGCATCTGCTGAGGTAAAAAATTAAGAAATGACAAAGTTAAATCGACACTAATCCGATTATCGTGTGTGATTTAGACTTTACTACTACTACTACTACTACTATACTACTACTACTACTACTACTACTACTACTACTAAACTACTACTATTAGTACTACTACTACTACTACTACTACTACTACTACTAAACTACTACTATTAGATCTACTACTACTACTACTACTACTAGTCTACTAGTATTCGTATTAGGCTGACTTAAACAGCAAAATAAAGTTGTTACGAAATGGTAAGGTTACGTTATACACGGAAAGAGCTTTAGGCGGAAAATAGCTGACGATAAAGTTTAACACCGACAAACAGAGGAATTTTGTTTGATAACTATATATATTATGGTTTTGTTTGCGATATATAAGCATTCATTATGACAATACAATCCAATAACGATATGACACGTTTTATTACTAGACTACTTCATGATTTGCATCTTTTCAATCCGTTATCATTTAATTTTCACATGTTTTCGCAATGTTGATGTGCGTATACGTTAATTTGATTTCGTGTACACAAATGTTGTCAATATTTGTTCTCAGACCAGAACATGTTGACGCTTTGGACAACTTTTTGTGTGGATTTGAAAATGTAAAAATGTGCATAAGAAGATATAGAAATGGCTATTTAATTAACTTTGAAGATTACACATCATGGGTTATGGGTTTTCTCTTTCTGGAGAGTGAACATATATTTCACCAGCTATTTTAGAGAGTGTAAGTAGTTTCATGAAAGGGCCTATGTTGCAGAGAATTTTGAATCCTATTACACAATAAACAATATTTTCTGATAGAAATGTGATTTATAAAGACATGGTTTTATGAAAGGGCCTATGTTGTATACCGGATATTAACGGAGGAAACAATATTTTCTGATAGAAATGTGATTTATAAAGACATGTTCTAATGTTCATGAAATAAATAAACATTATATACATACGATATTTGATACAAACAAATTAGCAAAAAAGTCTGAAGAATTAAAACTCCACCCATTGATCAAACTCACAACTTAGGAGTCATATTTAGAAATAACAGTAGCCAGCGCTTTAACCAACTGCACTGTCATGCTTCGTAAGAAGTAGAGTATAAACTATAGTTCTATAAACTACTCGGTTGCAGTCGTCTGTTCGAACCTCACACTAGGCAAACAGAAAATTTATCAAAATTGTGTAATATTATTTTTATTTGTTATAAGTTATAAGTATTTACATAATACTATTTCAACTATACAGGAAATTCTATACAGCGTAACACACTTCCACAAACACAAACAACAAACAATAGACATATATTTTAATAAATAATTACAACGCAGTACGTTTTATTTATTTATTTTTATGCCAAATTCTCCGTAACGCGCAATACGTATGTCGCCAATTATTGAAAATTAAAACGCAGCTAAATTATTTACCGCGTCGATAATATTTACAGCAACGCGTGTGCACTTTTATTTTTCCGAAATACAGTAAAATTTACCGATTTATTCTGTAACTTTTACATTATTCCGCAAACGTTTAACCGTTTAAATTCTTTGCAAATTCTTTACAGCAAACGTATTAATATATTAATTTAAACTACAATTATTCAATGTATGATTAAAATAAATCCATGTATTTACAATAACCCCAAAAATAATTGTATAACTTTTATAAACAAAACCAATCATACACCCTTTTTAGTTTACATGACCAAAACATGTTTTGATAACTGTCCAATTTAATCCCTTCACTCTAAACAGTCAGCAGCACGGGAAATACAGTCTACTTGTGTATTGACAATGCAGTGTATTGGCAATGATATGTGACAACTGATTGGGCAAGTAATTATTGTTAGTAAGTGATAATAGTTATTTATCACATGCATTTGCAGACACAGTGCAAGGTCGACCAGATAATTAGACACTGATTTAAAGATATTTGAAATGTCAAAATGAATCAGATATTACAAAAATATACTAATAATATTGAAAATAATGGAAAAATAGCTCAGTACTATCGAATGAACATCAACACAAACACAAAATGCAATAAAATTGATTACATTTTATAATAACAATAACAATAAAATCACTCACCGTACCTTGACACTGAACAACTTAAACACTTGAGAAGTCCTAACACTTAAAACACTTTAAAATGTTACAAATTGTTTTGTTTTTCAAAGTTCGTCGAGAATCCAAATTCTTCGAATCTCTCGCCGCTCCTTGTTGAATCCTGAGCCCCAATAACGTCAATGAAGTAGTCGGTGCACCACGGCCTAAAACGTCAGCATGCTCTCCTCCGTTAGCAAACGTTCGACTCTCACATCCTCCTGACACGTGTCAAATATTCCCGAAACATGTACAAGAACAGTTCATCTCAACTCTGCCAGAATGAGCAAATAGACTCACAACAAATTTACAGCTGTAATGTCGTTCAGATTCTCACTGTGACAAGTGTATGAATGTTCAATTCAATATCAGCGTCACTAATCTTTCTTTAAAATGTTCTGACATCGAAGGTCAAACCACGTTGGGCGCCATTTCCAGGGTCGTGTCTTATTTGTGGATCGTGGTTTATTGAAAAACGCAGAAGTAAATATTATAGAGGTTTATTTTCTTCTGGTTGACCGTTTAAATTGATGCCAAACTACGAAATTCTGAAAGAAATATTAAATTAAACATAGAAAACGAATAATTATAATATCAAAATAAATGCCTAGAAAATACACATACATGTCGGTACGGTGAGCCAAGTATTATTTTAGCAATAAAATATAAAAGATACATATTTTACAAATACACGCGTAAAATACAAAAAGTATACCTTAAATTAAGACGACCTTTATTTGTTTATAATAATAATATATTACCTGAATAAATATCAAATTTTCTTCAGCTTCTAGAAATATCTCTAACCTGAACTAAATTTTTCGTGCACGTGGATCACGGGTTAAGGTGTGATAACTACGTTGTTAGTCGATTATACATGCAATTAAACTGTTTGGGTAGTTTCCCTTTGTTCATCAAACGTTTAATGTATGTGTATATCGTAATAATGAACGTGTGTTTAAATAATTAATGATAATTTACAATAACTGGAATAAAATATACAGTGTTTAATTATATACCCTACGACATATGCATGACAGACTTTCAAATGTCTTACTGAAAAAGTCTGCATCAATATATGTACTCAAATGACTATGTCTCTTTATAATAATTAGAATTTTATTGGTGAAAATTAGTGTTTTCTCTGTTGGAACACTTATCATTAACATTTTAAATTTCTATGATTTCATAATCACATTCTATATTTCTCTATACACATGTATTATAAATAAGAGGACCGTCATGGTATGGGCTATCGACAACTTTGACCATCCTGACCTGCACTTCTTTAGACCTTAATGTTGTTGAAGAAGATAACAGCAATTACTTGCAAGATGTTGACAAAAATTATGTCTGTCCTCTATTCAAATATAACAGATTTGTCATTACAACAAATGCATTTTTGTTTACAGTGCTTTTGTATATTTTTTGTGATTTTAACAGCTTCTCGAAAGGACATGTTTAAATAACAAATAATATGTTTTTAGCTCAACTTTTCGAAGAAAAGTCAAGCTATTCTACTCGCCCCGGCGTCGGCGTCCAGGCTAGGTTTAAGTTTTTCAGTAAGCTAATTTCTCAGGAATGGCTTGACGGATTTCATTCAAACTTAAAACATTTATTTCCCATATTAAAATGAACTCATGGGCCAAATTTGGTAACGCTAGTTTGAAATTTGTCAAATTTAGGGGCCTTTTTACACTTAGAAATTTACATATAAGCTATAGAGACATTTTAAAGTTGTTCAAACTGGGGTTTCCACTCAATTTCTCGAGAACGAATTGAGATATTTTAATGAAACTTCATATATAGATACCTTATATCAAGATCTCGCTTGGGATTGCATATAGGGTGGGTGGGATCAAGGTCACCAGTACTAAATCAAGAACAATGGTTTCCGCTCAATAACTCTAGAACGAATTGAGCTATTGTAATGAAACTTCATACGTCGATACCTTATATCAAGACCTCACTTGGGATTGCATATAGAGATGATGGGGTCATGGTCACTGTCACTTAATATAGAAAAATGGTTCTGCTCAATAACTGAAAAACGAAATGAACTATTGTAATGAAACTTCATACTTAAATACCTTATATCGAGATTGCATGAAGGGTGGGTGCACTGGGTGGGGTCAAGGTCAAGGTGGCTCAAGTGATTTTTTGCAAATTAGAAAAATACTTAAGTACTTGATAGCAACAATAACTTATGTTAATTGGCTCCTACTATACAGTTTGTTTTAGAAAAAAAAATCCATAAACTCTGACAAGCACAAGAAAAGTCGAGCGCGCTGTCCTCCGACAGCTCTTGTTGTAAAGGTCTATATGTATACTTTTTATATCTCATACTAAGGGAACTGAGGCCTAAACGAACCAAGGACAGAACAGAAATTCCGTCATCAGATGTTTATGTCAAGGATTCGAAAGAAAAAGGTATGTTGTACTTGCTGAAATAAAATCATATCTTATTGACTAGGCTGGTCTACAAATTACAAAAGTTTGTAAATAGGTGTTGAACAGAAAGTGATGGTGACAGGTGATTATTTATTGTCTCTCCGCTTGCTTAATAATAATTTACAATGTACTTCAAACATTAATTTCTGAAACCTCTGAATTTTGAAATAATTCCGCAGTAATCCTTCTTTGTTTTTTTAACATACCCATAAAGATTTTAATCTGTAACAGGGCTTAATAAAATCCATGTTTATGTTTATGATAATGGTTCCCACAAAGATAATTTTAAATAAATATATGTGGTTGCTGTGTACTGTTCTATTTTTGAATATATGTGGTTGCTGTGTACTGTTTTATTTTCGAAGGCCGATGTGTCCACACAAGAAGAAAAATTGACAGGGGGGAACGTGTTTTTAAATACGATGGACAGCTTTTGCTGTCTGATCCAGAGGGTGACGACACATATATCTTTGAATTTTCACACAATGGGAAAAAATACTGGTTTGTACGAAATTTTATGTTATTGTTAAATATCACTTTGTTTGATAGTTCTATAATTTGGTAATACAGACATTTTATTGTTGTCAGTCACGGTCCATTGTCCATCATCAACAATTTAACCTCAAACATTTTTAGCTCGACTATACGTTGAATAGTTCTAGCGATACTACTCACCTGTTCGTTGGCGTAATGCTCTGGTTAAGGTTTGCGTGCAGCAATTCCATATCTCTGTAACTATTACAGGTATTCATTTCAAACTTGACACATGTCTTCGGGGTAATCATGTGAGGTATGCCTCTTTTTGTACTTAGAAAAGTCAGGTTAAGATTTGCATGCAAGATGAAATTTAGGTTAATGTTTTCATGCAACAAGTATATATGATCTCTGTATATACTGAAGATATTCAATTGAAACTTAACACATGCCTTCGGGGGTCATAATGTGAGGCCACTGACCCATAACTTTGACCTGCAATTTAGCAGAATTATGCCCCTTTTTGTACTTGGAAAATTCAGGTTTAAGTTTGCGTGCAACAACTCCAGATCTCTATATCTACTCAAGATATTCAATTATAATTTCACACATGTCTTTGGGGTCTTTATTTAAGGTCACTGACCTAGGCCCATAACTGTGACCTGCATTTTAGCAGAATTATGCCCATTTTTTTACTTAGAAAATTCAAGTTAAGGTTTGTGTGCAAGTAAATATCTCTGTAAAATGTCTTCGGGTTTATTATGTTAGGTCACTGACAGTAAATGTACATAATATTATCAAAGCGGAAGAATAGTCGTGTGCGATGTCTTGGGACAGCTTTTGTTACAACTACATGTGCCCTTTAACTGAGGGAATTTTAGCGTGGCAAATCTCAAAATGGGGAAAATAGTACATTTTTAGCTCGACATTTTGAAGACTTTCCTATGGACAAAATAGTTACCATTAAATTTTACTTCTAAAATCAGGGGCACATTATACACGGTAGTATCATTTCTGTTTTTTTTTATGTCTACAATGTAGATTTTCGGTTTATTTGCAAGCAAATATCGTGCAAAAAAGCAGTAAAGTTTTTTTCATTTTTTTTATTGTTCTA
Source organism: Congeria kusceri (assembly GCA_027627225.1). NCBI lineage: Eukaryota > Metazoa > Mollusca > Bivalvia > Myida > Dreissenidae > Congeria > Congeria kusceri. The sequence continues at coordinate 15,963,987 of CM051028.1, read as the reverse complement.
CCAACCTAGTCTGAGGAGGACATGTTTTTTATTATGCGGAAAAAGTGGGTCATTTTAGGGGGACAATGAAGGTTTATTCATATTGGGAAGGTGAAACTACTTCTATTCGGCAGTACAAATTACCAAAAACAATCACTGTTACTGCAACATGTTACCTTATGCCCAATGAATTTATAATAATCAATTTAACGCAGTGTCGTTAAAATCAGCTCCCTAAAATTGTTAGGATCTGAATACATCGTAATACAGGTCACGTTCGAATGACATTACCAACAATACAATCTTGGTCCTGCTGCATCATTGAAATTGATTTTTGCACAATCAAGTTTAGTGACTGTTTTTAAAAAAGGGATGCTTTTCTAACCGATCCTCAGTTAATTTGCAATTGGTTAACAATGGATATAACGGTACCTTAGGTGATTAAACACCCAATGTTAACGGTAATTTTGTGCATAGCTTTTTATGGTTTTAACTTCATACCATAACATTTTCAAGGCAACAATAATGAACAATTTGATTGTATGTGGAAAAGGTCATCTGAATGTGACTTCAAATGCGAAGTCATCCAATTCAGTCACAGGGAAGAATAGTAATATCAGACTCGAAATGATTTTAATGAGATTGCTATTTAACGGTGTATATTTTTTAACCTGTGAAATATAGTTCACAAACTATGGTGTCTGGCAGCTGATTTACAGTTTTCACCGTGTCTGATTAATTTATTATATTGTATACCACTGATTGTGATTTGTTTTTCTAGGCTTGATGGTACATAAGAAGATGGGTCACTAGGACGTCTAGTTAACGATAGCATAGATGCTCCTAATCTTGAAGTCAAAGTGGAAGAAAAGGATGGGGGTCCATCTCTTTACTTTTTAGCAATAACAGATATACAGCCAGGGGTGGAGCTTCTTTATAACTATGGTGTTGGGGACTACCCTTGGAGAGCAAAGGTATTTTTTATTTGACTTCATACATAAACTTTAGTAGATTAGGTTTGTCTCCAACATTGTAATTTGGGTTATATAATATTTTGGTAGTTTGTATTTAGCAGTCCGCAGAAGTTATAATTGTAAACAACGTTTTGTGCATGCGTTGACATTATTGTCGGACAGGTGCATACAAAAAGTTACTTTTTGCACTTCGTGGGAGCCTTGTATAATTTATGGGGAATTGGCCATGTGTTTTGAACAAATCTCAGCTAGGTTTTTACACTTGTCAGGTCTTGAGTACAATATTGAATTGTTCTTTGATTAAAAATATATTTCCTTAGCTTTACAGTAAAAACATATGTATAAGAAAAACCACTGTGTGTTGCACGCAAGAACCTTGAGGCTACCATTCAGATCAAGGTTACACATTGAGTTTAATGGTCCTCATGTCTTGAAGGATTTTTCAATAACTTGGCACAAATGTTGACCTATATGAGACAGTTTGTCAAAAGTAAGAACCAGGTGGCTACCTTTAAGGTCAAAGGTCAAAATAAGCACCTTATTGACAAATAGTTATCATAGTTATCACTAATTCAGTAAGGAAACATTGATAACATGTCATGACCATTTCCATCTGTATCCTGTTGTGGCCTGAGGTTAAAGAAGTTAAACAGTGTAAGATGTTTTCTTAACATAAAACACACAACATGATTAAACAAAACAACATACCAGCACATCAGAATCAGCTTAAAATTGTGTGAATCATTTTGGTTGTTAATATTTACCATGATAAATTAAGTTACCTTAAATTAATGCATCTCGTGGTATTACATATGGGATAGGTGTGGTCAAGGTCACCATTACACAAAATAGATGAAATGCAGTCTGCTCAATAACGTGATAGCTGAATGAGCTATTGTGATGAAAGTTTCCAATCAAATTGAGACATCTCTTGGAATTACATATAGGGTAGGTGTTTTCAAGGTCACCATTAGAATAGAGAAAACGCTTCCTGCTCAATAACTTGATTCCAAAAAGAAGTATACATTATATTCTAACAAGCGAAATAACACTCATGACTAAGAAAAATATTAAAATATCTTTTCGTTTATGGATAATCATTGATAAAAATAGATAAAATTATACCGTGTTTGCAACGCTTTTCATCGAAAATTTAGAAAATTCGTGTAATACTTATATAGTGTTTAAAATACTCTGTTAAGCACTAAAGCCTGAATGGCCCAGTGGTAGCGCGTTAGATTTTGCTCGCAAAGGACCCAGGTTCAAATCCTGGCGAAGGCAAAAAAATTTATTCAACCTTTTTTCTTGATATTATAATTATTTTAGATTATTCCAAATATCATAGTTTTGTTAGTATATACATTTAATGCCATTTTTCAAAAATTCGAAAATCTATGAACAAGTCCCTTGAATGCATTTAATTTGAAAAATTTGGTTTTCATGGAATTTCAATGTGCTTGTTTCACTTAAAATGAATGGGCATTATCATATGAAACCAAAATATACATATATTAACCTTTTTTCATGTAACTTTAAAAAACTGGCTTAATCCCACCTTCAATCATGCTTTCAATCGGGGCCCGTGTTCACACCTGTGACAAACAAAGCTCTAGTTAATTTCATGTTTATTTTTAAAGAAAAGAAAGCGAACAGGTAAGTTTAAATATTCTGCAGTTTGAAAGTTTGTTTTAAATTGGCATCCAGCTTGTTCAGCATTGTGAATTTATGTCTTAATGATCCTTATCTATTTAATCCCAAGCATACTTAGCAGATCAAGATTTAAAAAGGAGTACCGTAATTACTCTAAGTTTTCTGACACTCTAAATTTTCGGACACCCTCTTTTTTAGCCGCAATAATTATTTTTGGTTACTCTAATTTTTCGGACACCCAGATATTCACCCATAATTAATGACTAAATTTTCGGACATGTTATGTGAAAGTGGTATTTTATCAGAATTCAAACCCGTTTGTGTTAATCCGGTGACACATCGCAAATTTACAACCGGATGACGGTCATAAAACCGGATGACGGTCATAAAACCTGACAGACGAATGAGAGGAGTCAGTGGACCGTTACAATTAATAGCGTTCTTGGGTAAATAGCCAATTAGCCATGTATAATAAACAATGGCTCAAAACGATATGTGTGACAAATAGGCTCCAATTATATCGCGCCATATTACAAGTTTCACGAATGTTTGAAGGTGTTAAAGACAACCGTTTTGAACAGATTAATATTCAAGAACAAGCATCGAAATCATAGTTTGCATATATTATTGCATTAATTACAGGTTCATACAATACGAGATGCTTGTCTTTGAACTCGGTGGTCAAAGTACAGCCTTGGCGTAATTTTCTGTAATACAAAATCAAACATATGAACTGATTTTAAATTCATTGCAAACGTCGCTAAATGTAATTAATTCTATACGACCTGGTATTTTACAAGCACGCGCTATCATTAATCGATACCATTCGGCAAGTGACGTTATACACAGGATTTATGCGAACGTCAATGCCATATTGTCAGTGTGTCTCTAAATTTTCGGACACCAGTATTTGGGAATATTTTCGTGTATCTAAATCTTAGAGTAATTACGGTATATAGAGAAAATATTTTTTTACCTCTAGATGTTTTTTTTGGTGTTGAGTGTCTGTGTTATGGCTGTTTTGGGAAATGAAAGATCTCATTGTCATATATTTTCATGAAACTTGGATGGTAGGTTGGTATTACTAATAAAGGATCCCTGTTGATTTTGGGGTTGGTGGGTCAAAGTCGAGGTCAACTTACCAAAAAAGTAAAAAGAAAGGTACAATAATGGTAAATTTGTTTGGGCATTAGCTACAATAACTACAAAACCCTAAGCAAAGATTCTGTAAACTTGGTAGCTGGGTTGATTATGACTACATGTAGTAGAGCATTGATTTTGGGGTCCTTGGGTCAAACTTACCAAAAAATATTAATCCAAATAATTGAAAGAAGCTTTTCCAGGCAAGAACTTTGCTATCATTGATGACTGAGTTCTTGGGTCAAAGGTCAAGGGCAAATAGACCAATGCTGTAAAACCTTGTTCAAAACAAAATCGTTTGTTGAACAATGTTACACTAGTTTAAGTTTTGTCATGTGTTTCTTCATGTACTGGGTATGATATTTTTTATTTTTTTTTAAACTACATACAGACCTATCCCTAAAATGTTGGGTTGTGCAGCCACAAACAATAATTTTTTAAAGGATGGCTCAAACTGACCAAGAAAAAGCTTGTTGCATTTTACTTTTAATCCTTGCAATTTTGTTCAGAGATTGGGAGTGTTGGCATACCTTTTGTTAAGGGATGTAAACGAATATTCGAATATTCGGTTGCAGGACCGAAAATATTCGGTCGCAGGACCGAATATTCGAATCTCAATTGTAAGAATGCTTGTTTAATGAAGAATATTATTTGCACAGATGACTTCGTCAGCACCGATGTTCCAAAACAAATGAAGAGATGCCTGAATGCCCGAGATAGCAGTTCCTCTTCTACACATAGCTTCCCACAATCTGTTGTGACGGACACAAACGGTAGGTCTTGATTGAATTTGAGAGTAGTGAATAATGTCTGTTAAAACATTCCTCGTTTAAGAGCGGAAGTTGTGTTGCATTTCTCCGTGTAGTAATGAATTTGTGCCAGAGAATATGAATTTATATATTCTTGTTATGTACCTCACTTTGAATGGAGTGAGCTATTCTACCCGTTGGAATGTGCGGTGTGTGTTATGTACCTCACTCAGTAGATGTAAGAATATGTGTGTTTAATGAAGAATATTATTTGCACAGATGACTTCGTCAGCACCGATGTTCCAAAACAAATGAAAAGATGCCTGAATGGCCGAGATAGCAGTTCGTCTTCTACACATAGCTTCCCACAATCTGTTGTGACGGACACAAACGGTAGGTCTTGATTGAATTTGAGAGTTGTGAATAAATGTCTGTTAAAACATTCATCGTTTCAGAACGAAAGTTGTGTTGCATTTCTCCGTGTAGTAATGAATTTGTGCCAGAGAACATGAATATATATGTTCTTGCATCTACCTCACTTTGTATGGAGTGAGCTACTCTACACGTTGGAATGTGCGGTGTGTGTTATGTACCTCACTCAGTAGATGTAATAATACGTGTTGAATGAAGAATATTATTTGCACAGATGACGTCGTCAGCACCGATGTTCCAAAACAAATGAAGAGATGCTTGAATGCCCGAGATAGCAGTTCCACTTCTACACATAGCTTCCCACAATCTGTTGTGACGGACACAAACGGTATGTCTTAATTGAATTTGAGAGGTGTGAATAAATATCTGTTAAAACATTCCTCGTTTAAGATCGGAAGTTGTGTTGCATTTCTCGGTGTAGTAATGAATTTGTGCCAGAGAATATGAATATATATGTTCTTGCATCTACCTCACTTTGTATGGAGTGAGCTACTCTACCCAATGGAATGTGCGGTGTGTGTTATGTACCTCACTCAGTAGATGCAAGAATACGTGTTGAATGAAGAATATTATTTGCACAGATGACGTCGTCAGCACCGATGTTCCAAAACAAATGAAGAGATGGCTGAATGGCCGAGATAGCAGTTCCTCTTCTACACATAGCTTCCCACAATCTGTTGTGATGGACACAAACGGTAGGTCTTGATTGAATTTGAGAGTTGTGAATAAATATCTGTTAAAACATTCCTCGTTTCAGTGCGGAAGTTGTGTTGCATTTCTCCATACGATAATGAATTTGTGCCAGAGAATATGAATATATAATATGTTCTTGTATCTACCTCACTTTGTATGGAGTGAGCTACTCTACCCGTTGGAATGTGCGGTCTGTGTTATGTACCTCACTCAATAGATGTAAGAATACGTGTTGAATGAAGAATACTATTTGCACAGATGACGTCGTCAGCACCGATGTTCCAAAACAAATGAAGAGATGCCTGAATGCCCGAGATAGCAGTTCGTCTTCTACACATAGCTTCCCACAATCTGTTGTGACGGACACAAACGGTCGGTCTTGATTGAATTTGAGAGTTGTGAATAAATGTCTGTTAAAACATTCCTCGTTTAAGAGCGAAACTTGTGTTGCTTTTCTCCGTGCAGTAATGAATTTGGGCCAGAGAATATGAATATATATGTTCTTGCATCTACCTCACTTTGTATGGAGTGAGCTACTCTACCCGTTGGAATGTGCGGTGTGTGTTATGTACCTCACTCAGTAGATGTACGAATATGCGTTTAATGAAGAATATTATTTGCACAGATGACGTCTTCAGCACCGATGTTCCAAAACAAACGAAGAGATGCCTGAATGCCCGAGATATCAGTTCCTCTTCTACACATAGCTTCCCACAATCTGTTGTGATGGACACAAACGGTAGGTCTTGATTGCATTTGAGAGTTGTGAATAAATGTCTGTTAAAACATTCCTTGTTTAGCAGCGAAAGTTGTGTTGCATTTCTCCGTGTAGTAATGAATTTGTGCCAGAGAACATGAATTTATATGGTCTTGTATCTACCTCACTTTGTATGGAGTGAGCTACTCTACCAATTGGAATGTGCGGTGTGTGTTATGTACCTCACTCAGTAGATGTAAAAATATGTGTTTAATGAAGAATATTATTCGCACAGATGACTTCGTCAGCACCGATGTTCCAAAACAAATGAAGAGATGTCTGAATGGCCGAGATAGCAGTTCCTCTTCTACACATAGCTTCCCACAATCTGTTGTGACGGACACAAACGGTAGGTCTTGATTGAATATGAGAGTTGTGAATAAATGTCTGTTAAAACATTCCTCGTTCAAGAGCAAAAGTTGTGTTGCATTTCTCCGTGTAGTAATGAATTTGTGCTAGAGAATATGAATATATATGTTCTTGCATCTACCTCACTTTGTATGGAGTGAGCTACTCTACACCTTGGAATGTGCGGTGAGTAAGAATACGTGTTTAATGAAGAATATTATTTGCACAGATGACGTCGTCAGCATCGATGTTCCAAAACAATTTAAGAGATGCCTGAATGGCCGAGATAGCAGTTCCTCTTCTACACATAGTTTCCCACAATCTGTTGTGACGGACACAAACGGTAGGTCTTGATTGAATTTGAGAGTTGTGAATAAATGTCGGTTAAAGCATTCCTCGTTTAAGAGCGAAACTTGTGTTGCTTTTCTCCGTGTAGTAATGAATTTGTGCCAGAGAATATGAATATATATGTTCTTGCATCTACCTCAGTTTGTATGGAGTGAGCTACTCTACCCGTTGGAACGTGTGGTGTGTGTTATGTACCTCACTCAGTAGATGTACGAATATGCGTTTAATGAAGAATATTATTTGCACAGATGACGTCTTCAGCACCGATGTTCCAAAACAAACGAAGAGATGCCTGAATGCCCGAGATATCAGTTCCTCTTCTACACATAGCTTCCCACAATCTGTTGTGATGGACACAAACGGTAGGTCTTGATTGAATTTGAGAAAAGGTTGACCTGTTACATGCAAAGTGGCGCGCACATATTCAATAATATTGCCAAACATACTTTAATGCATGCATTTGACATAATTGATTATGACATTACTTGGCTGTATTGATGATAGATTCAATGTGTTGATGTAATTCTTAAATTGCTGATATTTATTGAGATTATGTCAATCTTATGACAAAGTGGTTGTAAAGTCCAATACATTTTTCGAAATATTTATAATTTTTTCGAGAAGAAAACGTTTTGAATCAGGCTATTAACTGAGTTAGCAAAGAATGTTCAATGCAAATGCCAATTCTTCTCTAAATGGTTTCACATCTTTCTATGTTAAGCTCAGAAACATATGATCTACAAAATAATTGATCATGACCAAAACAACAACACTGATGGTGTTTAAATTGTACATGTGTACATGTGTTTGTGGGGGGTTGGGGGCATCTTTGAAAACTATGCTTGATGAAGTATATAATTTTTACAGATGATTACTTCAAGACCATTGCTCCTGGGACATTTACTCAAGTACAAGCAGATGTGTATGACTTCAGTGGTAGGTGTAACTTTGATGTTAAAACACTGAGGCTTATAAACTGGTTGTTTTTCAGATGGCTTTACATTTTTACCCCTGACCGTGAATGTTTTTAATCAGTACGAATTACCAGCACAAGATGTGCAGCACCATCCATTTTATAAAGGTCTATTTTGCAGGGAGGTTTTTTTTGCCCAGTTACCAGAAACAACTATGGTATTTTTAGCTTGTCTGATGTTTTTGTTAAGTTTTTCATTGACAAGTCCACTTTTCTTGAAAAAGTTTTGTCCTACAGCTTTCAAACTTGGTATAATTATTCAGCATGATGAGTTGAGTCTGTAGGACAAAACTATAACTCTGTAAAGGATTTTGAGCGAATTTTAATGACACTTGTTTGACATTAACTTCCAATAAGGCTTGTGCAGACAATTAGAAACATTTTTGTGCTATCATCATGAAACTTTAGGTATAAAAAGAAAGTGAATTTCGGCATAATTTGGCATTATTAATTACATTTTTGTTCTTGAGTTATGCTCTGCCAGACGACACATCAGACCTGTGGATTTCTTGTTTTGATGTTAGCAGAGGAAATGTTTTTGAAAAAAAAATCTAGCAGTCATTTCCTGAAGTGATTTCGAGATAATAATAAAGTAAGTTTCTTTGGAAGTTAGATTCAGATACGTAACCATATCAGCCTGATTTAATTCTGCTTAACTCCCCATTTTTGTTTTTTTATTTCAGACCACAGTTTTGAAGAACTGATGTCAGATGACACTGATGCTGACCCTGACTTTCATTTGGAGTCTGTAGGTGTAGATGATCAATCAGACGTTGTATCAGACTCAGAGGCTTCTGACATTGTTGAGCAATTTCCGAGTTTGTCAGTACCAGTAGAAAATAATGCCCAGAGAAATCAAGAAAAAGAAAACAAGAAAGTGTCTGTGAACACGAGTAATAATAAGGACAAAAGGGTCTGGGACAAAGCTCATTTTTGTCTTTTTTGTGACACTAAATCAACCAATATAACAAAACATTATTTCGGACCTCATAAGAATGAACCTGAAGTAGTTAAAATTAAAAGTTTGCCATTAAAATCAAACGAAAGGAAGTGTGAACTACTGAGGTTAAGAAATGCAGGTGATTTCAAACATAACAGTGAAGTCTTGATAAAGGGAGAAGGTGTGTTGGTTACCTGGTCCAGGAAACACGACGCCAGTTCAGTTGAAGATTATCTGCCATGTGAAGCATGCTTAGCGTTTTTCACCAAATCAAATCTATGGCGGCATCGTCAGGTGTGCCCATTACATGATTGTATTAATACTATTACTGCTACAGCATTGATTGAGCTTGAACATATGTGCTGTCATAGATTTACCATGTGTTTTTAATGTCTATGATCATCATGTATCTTGTGCTATATTCTATATTATAATTTTGCAAAATGTGTCTTATCGCATGTCCATATCTGCTATCATAGATTTAAAATGTTTCTTTCTTCAATGTCTAATGTCGGCATGTTTACAGTTATTCATTTAATTATAAATATTTTAGTATGCCAAACATTTACATTTCATGGTATGCTTCAATTTACATTTCATGGTATGCTTCAATATATGTTAGCATATACTCCTACTGCAAGCACATAATCCTGTTGCTTGAATCTTTCTGAATACTTGACATTAATTTGTTTGGCTTTATTGACACTTGAGTTCTGTTGCATATAAAATTTAATTCACTGTTCTTGTCGGTACTACATCTTTTAGACAATATGGTTAGCTTGAGTATTTTGTTTGATGATTGTTTTTATTGATTTAAAAATATGCTTTGCACTGGTTTTGTGTAGGCTGCAACCACCATTTGCAAACTAAATGACCTACTTATTTTTCCTGCAAATTATTATCTGCAAGCATGTTAATAAAACTGAGCTTCATAATTAGAAGATGAAATGGCTGGATTTTTTTCATCAATGTTTTTTATTAGTCCCCTATAGAGGTGACTATAGGTTTACCCTCCGTCCGTCATGTCTGTCTGTCTGTCTGTCCGTCCGTCCGCAAAACTGGATCCTGCGATTTCTCAAAAAGTACTGAAGATACTTTGATGATACTTGGTATACTTATAAAGGGCAATGTGAGGATTATGCACGACCTTTGGTTTTTCATCAGAGATCAAAGGTCAGGTCACTGTCGCTGTTACTAAAAATAGAACAAGACTTAATATTGTAATAACTCAAAAAGTACATAAGATATGATCATGAAACTTGGTGTACACATTGGGCTATAGGTTTGCCATTTGTCTGTCTGTCAATCTCTTCCTCTGTTCATCCGTCCGTCTGTCTGTCCGTCCGCAAAAACTGAAATAACTCGAAAAGTACATATGATATGATCACGAAACTTGGTATACATATTAAAAGTGATGACAGGATTATGCATGACCCTTAATTTCTCCAGAGGTCAAATGTCAGGTGACTGTTACTAAAAATAGAATTACACTAAATACTGCAATAACTCGAAAAGTACATAAGATATAATCATGAAACTTGGTATACACATGAAGAGCAATGTGAGGTGTATGCGCAACATTTTATCACCAGAGGTCAAACGTCTTGTGAATGTTATAAAAAAAAATCTTAATACTGCTGTGACAAATGGACATTGGATTTGATTATGAAATATTACACATGTACAGATAAAGGGCAATATGAAGGTAATGCACAGTCTTTATTTGATAGGGGTTTTCACGGGTAGGGGACTCCTGTATTGCTTGCAATACTGTCAAAGCCTTGTTTCATGTATGTTTACACCAATTTGTATCAATGTCATGCTCAACTGTTTACTACTGTTCGTTATAAGTTTGAATTTTGTTCTTCAATGTATCTGTTCATTGCATATCAATCTTGTGTCATTTTAACTGGTGTCCTTGAGTTTGCTGATCTGATACAAAATCGCTTATAAACAAAGGTGACACGGTCATTTGAAAATGAACATAAGAGTCTGAAATGCATTGAAATGTATTCTTTTGAACCGTGTTACAGTAGCTTAAAAAACGATTGTTTGAATGACGGCAAATCCGTGGTATGTATCATACACTTCGCCAATGTGTTGATGAACGTTTTAGATTATGTTTAGTTAAGGGTGAAACTTTTTCTGATTGTTTCTTGTCCTGTATTGACCTATTATGTTTATTAATAAACATGAAAATAACATGTATGTTCCTCAACAGCATTTAATATGGTGGGTTATTTTCTGTAAATAAACTGTTCATGTGATGAATGTTATTGTTTGTTTTATTTTTAAATATGAAACATGCATTATTTATTTTGTATTCTAACATATTCGCTTTTTTTCTATAGACAAAGAACAAAATTATCGTTTTAAACCTACCAATAATCAACACAAAAAGAAGTCCTGATTCTGAGCGGAACATACTACATGGTAGTTCTTATTACAATTGTAAAAATGTGTCGTGTTAGAATCGAAATATTTTTCGCATTATCGTTGTTTATCGATCAGTAAACAACTCTGTCATTCTGAGGATTGGCCATTAAACCACTCGAGCTAACAAATCTAAAATTATGTCCTATTTATACATGTAGTGTGAATGAATCAATGAACAGCGAAGACAAATCATTAGATTTGATGCCAATGAATTAGATAGAACGGATACGTTTTTCAATTCACACCGCAAAGAAGGTGGAAAATCTACTCGCAGTCTGCAATAAACTGTATGGTTCGGCTCGAGTGACGATACATATCGACGGCTAATATGGTATTATATTTTCAAAAATAAAATTATCTTTTAATACGTATTTATAAAATGATCAGCTGTAGTAGTAAAATCGTTATGAATGAAATGTACATGAAGTACTGCTATACGCATGCGGTTGTTATATTCTCATTGTAGTGCGCGATTTGTGTTGGCATGAGTTCGAATCCAACTGGAACCGTGTATCGAAAAATATTTGTTGTCATGGTATTTTTTTTTTCTTAACGATTTCACCAACATATTATTGCTACTAGATAAATCTATTTATGAAAAGTGGCAATATGCAATATTTTAATATGTGTCTTTTTTAAATCGGGGACATACCTAAATTTATTAAGGGAAAATTTTGCAATGCAGACTTTTTCCTTTGTCAACAAGTTGCTAGAATAAAATACAAGTCAAGTCAAGTCAACCGTTATTCACTCATATTCATGAAGCATGAACACATGAGGAAACAGTAGTATAACATACAAAAAGTTGGACGTGGCAAGCTTAATAAATGTCTTAGTACAAGATGTATGTTAAAATAAACAAATACGAAGTATAAATGCAAAAGAAGCCATACAGTTATAGTCATAATGACATATATGCATATAATATAAATGTTATCTAAAGTCAAATGTTTCACGAAAGATTTAAAAGTTTTACGTCAAAGTATTGATTTCCTTTATACTTGCCAAGTTACTGTTACAGACATTGTCAGAATTTCTATGATTGTTTAAATGCGCATTGCATAAGCTTTGCACAAAATGTATTATTACTGCTAGATGCGGGCAAATCACTATCATTCCAAACGGTAAAAATAAATATAAAGACTATCATTAACAAAGTTGCTGTCCAGTGTTTCTCGTGCTTGATGTATTACTATGGACCCCATCTGAAATCGAAGAAACATTTTAACTACAACAGTAAATCAAATAACATTTTGCTTCTTTTATTACCGTACACTGTTTATTAATCAACATTAAAAGCGTGGCATTTTTGTCTGAAATTAAGAATGAGACTTAAAGGGTTTGCTTTAAACATTTGCGAAAGAAATACGTGCGGTGTTGCATATGTATGTACCTCAGTTATTAAAGAAGCTTATACATGTGTGTGTGTGTGTGTGTGTGTGTGTGTGTGTGTGTGTGTGTGTGTGTGTGCGTGTTCGTCTTTCCGAGGTATGTACCTCAATGCCTATGTGCAGTACAGGTTTGCTAATCAAGCTTCTTTGTCTATTTTTAACCCGGCAATGCGATGCTGGAATCATTTAATAACCGTTTTGCCTATAGTTGTAATTATACTTTATCTAGAAAGTATAGACATCAGTACGTAGGGACACATACGGTACCTCGCTGTGTAATATAAACCAGTACGTGCGTGTGTGTGTGTGTGTGTGTGTGTGTGTGTGTGTGTGTGTGTGTGTGTGTGTGTGTGTGTGTGTGTGTGTGTGTGTGTGTGTGTGTGTGTGTGTGTGTGTGTGTGTGTGTGTGTGTGTGTGTGTGTGTGTGTGTGTGTGTGTGTGTGTGTGTGTGTGTGTGTGTGTGTGTGTGTGTGTGTGTGTGTGTGTGTGTGTGTGTGTGTGTGTGTGTGTGTGTGTGTGTGTGTGTGTGTGTGTGTGTGTGTGTGTGTGTGTGTGTGTGTGTGTGTGTGTGTGTGTGTGTGTTTGTGTGTGTGTGTGTGTGTGTTTGTGTGTGTGTGTGTGGGTGGGTGTTTGTGTATGCGTGGGTGTGTGGGTATGCTTTCGTGGATAACTTTTTTGTCAATTTTGAAAAATTGGAAAAACAACCCAATGCATATAAATATAACACTGTACACGTAGTCATTTGATGCACCGTCATGTTTGTTTGTTAAAATTGTTACCACGATTTCAAATGTCTATCAAGGGAAGTTACGTGCAACTGCGTTTATATTTTGTTTTAAGACCTTTTACATTGTGCTATTGTAACGTATTTTTGAACTCTACATTGACGGTTTATCCCTTTTCCAGTTTAAACCAGAGTACGAAACCCTGAAATGGTCGTCTGCAGAACATCTTATTTCAAAGTACAGCAACATGGCGGGTCGTACAATAGAATCATCAATGACTAGAAGACTTATTGAAGAATGTCGAAAAAGATCTCACTCGTGGTCGGGCGGGACCGCAGTGAATGCATGCGAACGTGACACACTAGTTCAACAAAGATGTTCTTGTCGGTAGATAGGGAAATGAGAAATACACATAAGGTCCTAAGAAATGTACATTAAGTCATGAGATTTGTACACTAAATCCCGAGTAATGCAAACTGAGTGCACGATGTTTTACAGTACATACATGTGCTTTGGTGAAAATAAAACACAAACAAAATACACCTTATTGCACATTAATCGGAAAAGGGTTAACAAGGTTTAAACGGGTTTTGTTAAGAGATGGATAAGGAATAGAAAGTTTGTTGAACAATACATGCTGCCAAAGTAGATGATGTGGTCCAAATAATATATATTAGGGTACCGCATACTATTTTGGTCATACAACTATGTGTGCGTCTATAGATTAAACAATCGCCACAGATAAAAATGATGACAGTTAAATGTCTTGTTTAGGAACACATACAGCCACATACAATACATCATTTGGCTAATAACATGTAAACAGTATTCTGTCCAAGAAGCTCTAGAAGAATTTGACAAAACAGTGAACATAACAGTTATTAAAGTAATAGCTAATATGATAAATGGAAAATATGGAATTGTGTGCAATTGATTTTACTTTGACATCCAGACTTATGATGTTGTGCCTGCAAACAATTTATACCTACAATGTTTTGCACTAATGAGTTCCTTTATGTTGAAACAGGATTTCACTTTATTTTAACTGAACGTGTCAATTCTCTTTTTGTTACATTTGTTTTGCATTATCAGTTTATGCTGTTATAGTAATCACGGTATAATATATGAGTAGAACCGAAACCGTAGGTTGTTGAGATTTTATGTAGTTCTGTATAGCAGCATATGCTGTTTTGTCAAACGTTCATGTTGTCTTGTCGATAAACTGTTCATCTTGTATACTCAATATGTGAGCTTGTCTTCGCATTTGTTTTTATGTTATATGCACGTTTTGTTTAATGTGTTATGCCAAAATGTAATGTTGTTGTGCTAAATACCGTTTCATCTTGTCGAGAAATCATGTAATCATGTTAGTGGAGCGTATCTCTCTTTCATACCATTTTTATGTCCATTTTAAAGTGTACACACATATATATTATGTCTAATTCCGAATGTCGTAAACGGTGTTACCTGGTGCAATTACTTTTGATTTCGTCAGAGTAGTGTCTTATTATGTCATGCTTAAACGTTGTAAATATATGGCGTTTATGTTGTCGTGTCAAAAACAAATATGGGTTTTCAGAACTTTATGCTTTTTTTGTATTGGTCACGAGTTATTTTGTCAGTGAGGGGGGTTTATTTATTCAGAAACGATCTTAATATTTTCATCCACCATGTTATTATTTCACCAACGTGTTCGTCTTGTCGAATATATTCGTCCGCATATATTGTATGTCCTGTGCTCGATTTGCTTGGATAACGTTTTATTATGTTACGGTAATAATTTATTATGCCCAAATAACTTGTCATGTTATATTATTTTCGAGTTATTTGTTATTAAACGCTCATACAAGGTGTTGCAAGTCAATGCAAACATTTTGAGTTTAATGTAGATTTTGCCAAGACACAAAATAATGTATTATGATTACAAACTATACCATAGTTCATTTACTTTACACATAACCTAGATTTTCAGCCAATCAGCATGCAGACAAACACCCATTAAATGTTAGATTTAATCATTAAGAGCATGGTCTTAATACATCTTATTTCTGGCTTTTGATTGGATACGTCGCCTTCTCAGA
This sequence comes from Congeria kusceri, assembly GCA_027627225.1. Lineage (NCBI taxonomy): Eukaryota > Metazoa > Mollusca > Bivalvia > Myida > Dreissenidae > Congeria > Congeria kusceri. The sequence continues at coordinate 15,948,371 of CM051028.1, read as the reverse complement.
GTTTGTAGTAAACATACAATATAGGGTTTTTACCATTTGCATATTCTGATGATGTACATGCGCACGACCAATCAAAATGTAGGTTATGTTTTAAGAAAGTTAGAACATATTAAGTACAAATTTACTTTATATGTTCTAACTATTACATAAGTGGTGTTGGACTAATGTTAATTCCAGTGTATTGTTTAAATTTTCAACACGACCAAACTAGCCAAGGTTCCTCGTGTTTCATTTAGAATATCTTGCTACTGCCGATAATTTACGGCGAATATCCGGATTTAATCCGCGTCGACACGATGATTAACAAATAAATAAATATGATGTTTAATGACAGCTTACTTCGAGGATCAGTGTTTTATCTCTAAACAAAATCCAACAACCCACATGTTTCCTGAAGTTCGATATGAGCGAGCCTGTAACACATACTTGGGCCATTTTACCAGGCAATATTAATTGTTTATTCACAATTGGGCCATTTTCACCATTTGTGGGCTTTAAAAAATGTCTTATCATGTCTAAGAGTCATCTTGTTGAATCAATATGAAGTCGTGTTCCAATACTATGGTGTTGATGAACCACCTTTAATGGGGCACAATCACTACAATGGCAGAAAGCGCCACCCGTTGTCAACATACGGATATGATTAGACATCAAAGCAGGCGTACATGACACTAAAATTGACAAGTTCCGTTGCAATGTAGAAAAAATATATGAAAACTATAGAAAAAAAATTGGCACGTCTTGTTGACATTTTCATAACAAGAAATATTAAATAAACACAACCGTTTGGGAAAGCAACATGTGCACATAACACAATAAATTACTATATAGACAAAGGCAACTGAGCCTTACTAAGACCAAACATCTTTTAAACATCATGACACGGCATTTTGATACAACAAGAACACTTTAAACACGATAACATGAATTACTACAACATAAGACTGTCATGGCGTTCCATAGAAACACCTAAGCAAGTTGTACTTGTCTGTGTAGTGCGTGCTTATTACGCGCAGTTTGACAATTTAAGTATGGTCATGAAGACAATCTTTTCACGAGTTGTATATTTTTTGTCCATACTGATAACGTTCATTATGGTGAAGAAAATTGATGACAAGGTAACCTATATGGCGCACTACGAGCACTTTGAAATCGGTGTTTTCTTATGCGGAAAAGACAATTATTCAATATATTCATTTTATTTGGCGCCAAAATCTAACGATAAGACATGTGACGTCATTATAATATGTGCTCTTACGTAATGCTGAATTTTGAACATTAAACATATTTGAAATAGTGGGAGGAAGCAAACAACTGTTTAAAAATGTCGGAAAAAACTCCGACGTCAGCGTCACGCACCGAGCACCGTGCAGTAATCAAACATTGTGCTCAAATAGTAATGACGCCCACTGAAACTTTTTATTTCATAAAGCGTGATCGAAGGGAAAAAACGTGTTCAAGAGCGCTGGTGTTTGGTTGGCATAAACGATCTAGCGATTAGTGTGATACTGTTTGCGATAAAGAGCGGAGTGGCAGGCCACCTGTTGTGAACGAAAGGGTCGTAAAAGACATTGAAAATTTGTTGAAGGAAGACAGGCGCCGGACTGTTAGAGAAATCGGAGATACAATCGTTGGTAAACGTACTGTCGCTCACGGAATTATCAGAAATCACCTTAACGTATCAAAGGACAGTGCAAGATAGGTACCGAAACTGTTGTCTGAATAGGAAAAGGCTGCGCGTTGCTGCGTCGCATGAATTTCTGGGGCGTTGCGAACGTGATGGAGAACGCTTTTTAAAAAGAATAATCACCACCGACGAAATTTGCATTAGGCTGTATGAACCAGAAACACAGAATGATTCTATGGTGTGGAAACATCCATCATCCCCTTCACCCACTAAGGCGAAAACACAGAAGTCGACGACCCACTTCATGTTAATCTTTTTATAGACTCCGTGCATTGTTGCATGTACTTTTGAAATTGTTGTTTTGGTAAATCCTGTTTAAAATATCATGAGAGGTTTTTCAGCATGAGTCGAAAACATATATATCTGTATACTGATAAAATTATGAGAAAGTCTCACTACGCGTTTTCGATTTATTAAGACAGTCTAAAAATGTACGGACTTCCCTCGTATTTGTTCATTTTTACCATTCAGTGCTATTTTAACATTCTAAGCATCTGAAAGAGTTTGTTTTCGGATGCATCTGTTTTATTCAGCGTATCTGTCTAACCCAACCTTTGACCTTCTCAATAGCCACTCACATATAGTGAAAATTTCCCGCAAGTAGTCCCGAATCAATAAATTTGAACTTGGCGTTTGCTAATTAGAAAATATGCGCACTACGCTGGCCATAAGAGAAGGTATGCGCATTCCAACACTATAGTGGAATGATTCGTTTCAAGCTATGAATACTGTTGGCAATGCAAGCAATGGTATAACACAGTTTGTATAAAATAAACGCTGTCATATAAAAGCAATGTTATTAAAATATTTAATATGTAATTTACATGTTAGAGAGCAAACATTCGGGATTGTGCAACAAAGTAAATGAATACAGTTAATTACTTCGCCGCTTCTATACTTATTCACAATAGGCACAGTTGAAGACATAAATGACACTTTTGTGTCTAGACAATGCTAGCACGGCATGGACGGCGTATATTGCTAGGGTATAGTGACCTGATATTTGTAAATGAATTTATCCTGGACGTCAAGGTCAGTGTCAGGTCAGTCTTTCTGAGTTATAAACTATATATGTATATGCAGCTAAAGAGCAAGAAACTTGACAAACTTATCGTTGTTGACCAATCGTGATACATCGACTATCACCAGAGTGCGTTGTTGAAATATTCTTTACAACACAACGAGATATCTTGCAAGCCATACATATTTAATACATTTGAATGCATAAGAATACTTCGGTAAGAAAATGTACTAGTTAATAAAATACCCTGCCGTGTATGTACCGATACTTAATGCCTTTAGTTATATACCGATTACGCATTAATCTTCTAATTGTATCAGTAATCCATAAGAAAATGAAGAGCACATATATTGATTGTTCTTGTTTGAAAAAAACAACAACAACACAACAAAGTATCGTAACAATTATGAATATATAATGATATGTTAGGCGGAGTATAGTATGATTTAGTGAGTATTAAGAGCCGTTCGGATCTAGTCGATATGAGACAGATAAGTGGATAATAAGTGAAAAAATAGCCAAGTTACACATTTGTCTTTTTTAAAATTGATTTGTGTAGAAAGTTGAATTAACATTACTTGTTTTCAAAATTAGCAAAATTACCATAGACCCCGAAGTGACATTCGAGATGCACAGCGACGCTGTCGATAAATGAATAAATGCCTCGAGGTACATCACTACCAACAACGGTCTGTAAACAGTAATACATGCATTAGGGATTTCTAATTAACCCGAACCGTAACACAAGTTTTTAATACACAGCTTGATTTGTAAACTGAACAGACTGAAATAACTATTTATCAAATGAAACAGTTTTTATTATGGTTATCTGAGAGAAAAGACAAATAATGCATGAGAGTATTCATAGAACCCGCAAGTCACAATGTTCTTCGACCTTGCCTATAAACCACGATCGAAGAGTCTTGGTGAACAATGCAACAAGGAAAGTAATGCCCATCCTTGTGCTATTTAAAGTAACACCACTTACATTATTAATTGAGGTCTTGTGCAGAGTCATTTACTTAAGGACATAATCTAGACAACACAATACAATTGCCGTGTATTATGCATAGCTTTTGCTTTTTATGTTCTTTCTTGACTGGTAATGAGAAAAGGTTAAATATTTGCAGTATATGTTGCAGTGGTCTTCTTTTAAAGTACACGAACGTGTTTTAATAGAATTTATACAAGAAAAAACATTGACGCAAAGCATCCAATGGCGCCGTAATTTATCTATGAAGAAAGCAAACGATTGATATATTCATTTAACTAATAAGTGCTTAGTGATATGTAACAAAGAAGTTTAAAAGTTTAGTAAGACTCGCATAGCAAACGATTCAGTCTTTAAGTTAAACAGTATAAAAATAAAGGTACCATTGATCACGTAAAAGGAAGGAAATGAAACTACACTTAGTTTAAAATACCGACATTATTAATTAAAATAATATTAATGTCTCATAAAAATAAACACTTCAGCGTCAAAACCGCTATGCGCACATTGATTCTATGCTCAAACCCACCATACGCATTTAACCGGCTACGTAGCGTCTGGTAATACGATATTGTTAGCATGATTTACACCATATGGTATGTGTGAGACTAGACGCAGGAGCAAATATCAACAGGAATGCTTAGCGACCAGTCAATTTTACAGTGAGAAGCAATTAATCACGTTCATGATTTTTTGTTTAAATGCGTTGGCGAAAATATTAAAATAACATTTCTTCAAGGAAATAGTGCAAAAACATGCTCACGTTAAAAAAGCGACTTTAGGCAAGCGTTTGTAAAAATAAAATCATTATACATGCTCTTTCCATATGCTTCCGGGAAAGGTCATCACATATAGACGCCATTCAACGTATTCTTGACCGAATCTTTCCTAAAACGCAGGGCCTTAATTGTTACAAAACGCCATTTATGTGTAACACATAAAAATATTTTATTGTATCTGCACTTTATTTTATGACTGCAACATATATTGCTAAAAAACAACAAAGGAGTTGTTTTAATAATTAAAGTACTTGAGTAAATTAATTAAAAGAAAATAAACACTTTATGTATTATAATGTATCATTATATTGGAATTATCACATAACATTATGTCTAGTACATTTCATTACATGACTATAATAACCCTGAAACATTGGTACACAAAGCACTGTGTAAACTTGACGTGTTTTTGTGATGGGTATTTTGGGCCAAAATGGTGTGAGTTCCCCCCCCCCCCCCCAACGTGTTAATGTAAAAATTCCCCCTTCTTTTTGTAAGCGTAACAGTTCCATTAGAGACAACACTATTAACATTCAACTTCGCATAATAAATTGTGCCATAGACACAAACAATGAAATATTAATTGCTGGCCATATAATACGCAAACTGAAACCTGAGATGGTATTTAGTTTCATTTTTTATCAGAACAGGGAGCAGCAACTATTGCGATAAGTGTTACGTGTCTGTGTTTGGGCATTATTTTGAAAGCCAATTACTTTTTGGTAGGTAAACATAGTTATACATGTATTTGCAATAATGCACGCGTATTGTGATGTAATCATTTACCAAAAGCAGTAATATACTACAGTACTTTTTCTCTGAAAGGTTTATGGAAGTTTTCTTTTTCAGTGTTGACAGGAGCATCACTATCTACAGAATTCGGCATATTAACAGTGCTTCAACCATCATTCCTTGGAAGGAACATCAAGCTACGGCTTGAACCTTTCCATGCAGTGGCTGGCATGCAATTGGAGAACTTGAAATGGGAAGTAATGCTTCAAAATAATGATGATTTCGTTAATATTGTGGAAGCCAACGTCCAGATTAGGCAATACATTTTGGAAAACACAATGTACATGGAACTGATTCGAGTTAACCGCGAATTAAATAATGCTCAAGTAAAGGTCGGTTTTTAAGAAAAAGTGTCAAATATAATTAGGTTGGAACATAAAGGTATGTATATGTTATATTGGATTGCTTTTATGTTAATGTGCTGTGTAAATTGCCTCATAGTTTTCAATTTATATTGCATGTTTGTTCTTAAGATAGTGTGATACAGTAATATTTACAACTTTCGCATCTATTGTTAAATAATTATTCGCGTTTCACAATGTTTTAAAAGCTTTATTTATTAAACGACCTTTAGCGTACGCGACTTTTACATTTAAGCATATAATATGTGAGTATATGGTTTGAAAAAACAACAACCAAACGCTCGATTAATTAAATATCATTGGCATTTGTGGAAAGGTCCATTGACAGCAAGAGTTCATTTTGGGAACAATGACAGTTTCAATAGACGTACACTATAGGCTGGTGGATACGCTTTAATTCCTGGTAAAGACCTTTTGGAAACTTGGTTGCATTCGTTTTCAGAGTTCACCAACGACTGTGGGCATTAACACGTATTGACCTTTCATGTGCAAATAGGCGATACTGCCCAGGTGGCTTATTACCCTAGCAACAGGGTTATGGAGAACCCTAATAGCTACTACAGGAAGTGGTTTGGCCGCGAAACTGGTTTCATCAAACTGAATCAGTCAGAGTATACAGAAATCTGGGATGCAGATGAACTCAGATACCGTACTTACAATCATGAACTTCACAGGATTCGAAGGATTTTTCTTGGAATGTCTTAGAAGCCGACATGTCCTTTCCACAAACGAAGTTCACATGTGTACAGGTACAGTGCTGCTTAAACTGTTTAAAGGCCTAGTTTAAGGAATGTCTGGCGTCTCCATGGGGTATTCAACTCTGTGTATTGGTCCACCATAAAATCTCTTATCATTATCAGCATTCTTTTCTCTCAGTTGACTGAGCAATGGCTAAGTGCACTGTTTCCTCTGCAGCAGAGTATTGATATCAGCTGATAAGGGTCGCCACGCTGTGTCCACACTATGACCACAGCAGGGTGCCAATATTCAGGAGTACAATACCCCTGATTTGGGGTGGGGGGTGAAATAAAGAAGGATTAAACTAGGCCTTTAAAGAGACTACCGTATATCCGGACATTTTCGCGGTCATAAAATGTTCACCATATTCGCGGTCACAATGGGAAAATTATAAACGCAAATAATAAACAACGTAGCATTATCCAAGCTGTCAAACTGTCACCAATAAATTCTCAGTCAGTCGTCGGTTTGATTGTTATTTCACTATAATCGATTTTAATCAATTACAAATCTGGTTAAACCGGGTTCACGGTTGTTCCGTTAATCCAGTCTAATTATGCAAATTATAGTTCGTGATTGTTTGTCATGGTTTTAGCATGTTTGAAATTATGTGTCTTTTGATAAGTATTGTGGTCAAATTCAAATAAATTCACACACATACAAACCTTGAAGTTCATTGTCATTCATTTCAGTTCTTTCTTAGATAGCAGATATGTCAGTTTGTCAATGCTAAAATTTGCATAAGCTTTGAACTGGCTGATAAATTTGTGCAGGATACTGTTAGTAACACTAGTCATCTCCTAAAAGTGGAAATTATAAATATTATAAATGTATCGTAATACATACGCAGTAATGTATAACATTAGTCAATACCAGAGGCACAAGTTTTGCAACACTGCATATTTGATAGCACAAAATCGCGACAAATAAAAACGCGAAAATGTATTTTTTGAGATTTTCGCAACATTTGCATGACTCGAAAATTACCGGATATACATCAATCTCCTTCATCAATTGTAATGTTATTTTGTTAAAAAAATCAGCAATACAAAGGTGTATGCAATAAATACCATATTAATAATTTACAACATTATGATAATTTTGAAAAAAAAAAATACAGAAAAATACTGACAAAAAAAACAACACAATTGGTATCGAACTCACGACGACGGAGTCGTAAGAACAAATGCAGCAGGAAGCGCTGTAACAACCTGTGCTATTCTGACTTGTGAAAATGAATGGGCATACTATGGTTACGTAAGATACCCACAAATCATACGTCAAAGTGTAAACAATAAAAGGGACAAACAAACGCAACCTAAGTTATATAATGATGTTTTCTCATAAACTCTTTTTTCCATTATATGTACAGTATTGTTTTGGAACACTTTTCGTTGACATAGTCCCTTTAAATAATGTAGAACTCTGATATAAAATAACTTAAATTGAAAAGTATCTCGCACTGCATCCGGCGACGTCAGGCTTCTTTAGCCAGGCAATACAAAATATCATTAATTTGATGAATAGGTAAGATATTTGAACAATTATTTTCCTAATGCGTTTATTTTATTGGTATTCATTCCGGTTTGCTGAAGCACAATTCCTACATTTCATCCTATTCATACAAACGCTTGCTCACACGTTTACTTATGGTGCTATTGAAGGCAGCCCAGTTCTGACTCCCAGATGCAATTCCGGTGATTCCATCAACTGTTCCTCTTACAATACCAACGTGACGTTGTGGATTGGCACCGATAATGTTAGTCTACAGTGCTATTTGAATAGTATTCCGTATATTTACACGTCTACTGGCATTTTCATGGACGAAACACGTCATATTGCAGCAGTTACTTGCTTTGCTTTTATGGAAGATCATGACCTGGTTTTTAACTCCAGTGCAGTGCTTTACATTTTTGGTAAGATTTTACTTTGAACAAGTTCGGAGAAATGCATTGCAATCAATGTTGAAAGCAAGCATTATTTGCATACAATGTTTGTTGGTAATAGTTGTCGATTCGAAAATTAAATTCCGTCAAAAATAAATTATTGTATACATATTTTATGTGAATTAAACTACCATTAGTTTACACACACCACAGTAGTTTAGATAGATCTGATTACGTGAATAATATGTATAAAATGTATATTAAACAGAAAAGGTATGGTCGTAGTTATGTAAATACAATATTTTATATTAAAGCATTTCCGGAAGAGATATTCCTATATCTACCTGAAATAAGAGAAGGTGAAACTGTGAACATAACCTGCGTTTCCTACCACGGTAGACCACCCCCAAAACTGGAGATGACCTTGGGTGGTGGACTATTGACAGATGTGGAACAGAATGATTTTTACAACGAGACCACCCATTTGTATACAGCATTATAACTTTTCTTGGTTTTGCCAATAGATCTTGGCAAGGCGAAAACATTACGTGCACCTCTGTGGCGATAGACGCTCAACAGCATTACGAGCTGGCCAATGTTACCAGCGCAATTGTGACGTACATATGTAAGAGATTTTGTTCACTGTAATAGTTTTCTACTTGACATATCGATGAGTGTAACTTAGAATCTTAGTATTAATAAAAGTTTAAGTAATACGGCTAAATGATTATCTTCAATTGACAATGTCGTCTTCCTTCAAGTTAGGGTTCAGAAATATATCTCAAAAAGGTGGACGATTCAACTGTCTTGACGTCGAATTTCAGAAACCATTTAATAAAGTGAATGATTTAAAGCATTTTTTATCATTAGAGAAGAAAGTCAATTTTCTGAAAGTATTTAAACATATGTATTTTAACTTAAAATCATGTATCAAATTATCTAGTGGCAAAACAAACTCATTTCCATGTAATATTTGTACCCGACAGGGAGGCTAAACAATTTAGTCCTTGTTCATAGACGAATTATCCTCCCGTTGAAGAGAAAATTGTGGTTAAGGTATTTTTATTGCTAACGAAATTCCTGATATACTATGTTTATTTTTTGCCGATGATGTCGCTAATTGTTCTGAAACAGCATCCAAACTGCAGCAACAAATTAATATTATTGACAGATTCTGTAATAATGCAGGAATAGAAATTAAGTTAAGTAAAACTGAAATCAGCGTTTTTCGTAATGGCAGTCCACTTCGTCATTATGAAAAATGGTTCTATCGAGGTCAACATATAAATACGTCATCCTTAGACAAGTATATGGGTTTTCTTTTTACTCCAGATCTTTTTTGGAGTACTGCTTTTATGCCAAGCACAAAAGGCTTTTTTTGCGATCCAACAACATCCAAAACCCTTTGGTCATTTCGAAGCAAAATATTTGTTTAAAATGTTTGCCACAATGGTTACCCCAATACTATGCTACTTATCACAAATCTGGGGCTTTGAATTCACTAAATTAAATAAAATTGAAACAGCGCATAACAGATTGTGTAGAATATATTTCACGTTAGAAACACAACAAATACGTGCATTGTTTTAGTCGAATGAGGACGACTGCCACTGTGTATTACCTACGTGACCAACTGTATAAGATATTGCTGTAAATTGCTACAGATGCCTCCTTATCGCTATCCAAAACAATTCTATATTATGTTTAAAAACATCAAGGACTCTTCACTAGGTTGCTGGGTATCGAAAATTAAAAAAAATCTTTTTTTTATATGGTTTTGGTCAGGCATATATTATGCAAGATGTTGGAAATAGTAAACTATTTATTAAATTATTTAAACAAAGAATTGCAGACTGTTTTACCCAGAATGTGCACGATAATATTGTTATTGCAAGTATATGCCACTGATTATAAATTATTTGTATTTCCTGCATGGTAAACCTTTGTTGACATGACGCATACCGTTATTTATTTTTTATATTTTAGATCCGCCAAGTGATCTTCAAATGATTCGACTGAATACACCGAAACAGCTTTCCCTATGGTACGCTCTTACCATTGGCTGTGAGGCTGTAGATACAAACGTCGGATGCACAATCGACTGGTATTCGGACATTACAGACTTAGATTTAAGCAACAAGTTCAATGAAAGTGATCAACCTCCTGGATCAACATTAATGTGTCGCATGCAATGCGAGGAAAACACGTGGCTTGTGAAGTCAAGTGTGAGGACTTCAGCATACAGATGAAGGAAGAATTCATCGTGAATTTACCAGGTAAGCGTGATTTATAGTATACAGTCATTTTGATAAGTAGTTTGAATTTAATGTTTCGCTTACAAATGTTTATTATGTTTTAGATGACACATGTCATTTTGTATATTGTTAAAAAGTGACCCAAATCCACAGACTGATAAATTCACGTTTAATGTGTTAACATTGTTGCGTTCTGTGTTAACAAGATTGTTTAGCCCATACGTTCTTGCAACAGTAGACACAGGGCGTAGTATTTTCCCGTCCATAATTACGTCTAAGTAAATACTCATGTTAAAATGGATATTAAGGTTTCTGATTTAAAAGAAGCTGAAACACTTTGCAACATATTATTCTCCTCAAATCGTGTTTCAACTGATTGTTCGCTTTAATGTCACATACAACTCAGCTATATGATACAGCTACCACATAGCATATACTAATTAAACGGTATGCGTTCGCTATGTATCATTAAGTAACCCAACAATATATAGTTTTATATGTATCTGATGTTATTATGTATATGTAATTTTGCTTATTACTAGGGCCACCCATTGTCAGCATAACACAAACGCACTTAAGCAACTCAGTAGGTGGGGCAGAAATAATATTGGACTGCGAGGTCTACGACAAGTCCTTTGCGAATCTTACCTGGATGGACAAAAGCGGACTCGCCATACATAAATTATGTTCTAATGGTACACGATGTTCCATTCGTTTTTCTACAGCTGAAGTAATTTTAAGAAGGAGTATTCTTGCCTGGCCGAAAACATTCTTGGAAAAGATGTACAAACAACTGTAATACTTGACAAGAAAGAAGGTACAACTAGTTGGTTTAGTGTAAATAATGTATTTGGTGTAAACATTTGAACTAAAGTATTTTGAACATCTTTAAACAGACGATTTCGTTGCGTTATAATATGATAACATCCTGCTTTTTATCAAAATTTTGTAATAATAATATAAAAATTGGTACACAACTTGCTAATGATAAAATTGTTCCTGCTATTAAGAAATAGAACAAGCACAACCAAACAACACCAGCCTGCTTGCAGTACCATGGATATATATCTGGATTGGGGCAGGGGCACTGTTGGTTGTATGCTATACCGTTGGTGTTACTATCACACTTGCTTAACGTAAGTTTCTTGTTGACATTCAAAAACAATATCAATAACCATTTTGCACAGTTACATAATATTATATTTAATAAGACTTGTGTTTGTAATGTCCGAAATGTTTTTCAGGGTGTAGCCAGGCAAGTATAACCACAAGAAAAGACAGAACGTAAGTTTCTATGTTATGTGTTATTCATATCAATATTTGTGTGTGTGTGCATGCGTGCGTGCGTGTTTGTGTTATAATATATGTGTCAACGTAGATTTTCGTACAGACCCGATAGTACAAATATTATTTAAACAAGTAAAAGTACACACATTGTTTATTCTTATTTTTTACTCTTAATACCATTTTCTTCCTAAATGTTCATACTATCTGTTTATCTGTGTGTATTCGGTCGTATGTATTACAGTGGTAATGAACTACAAATCAGCCCAACAGCAGGCAACATCAAAACAGGTGTGTGTATTCCCAAACTGTACAAAATGTATGGCGCAAAAAATCATTTATGATTGGTAAAATGTGTGGATGTTTTCCAACTATTAAAGGGATTTGGCAATTTAAATGTAATCGTTCATGTTCATATAGTGTGTGCCTCCTTGTCGTGGTTTATGCAATCATGTGTCATTTTAATATATTGGAATTTTGTTTTACCGTATTATAAATTGGTCAGTTAAGCATCATCCGCTCATCAGTTGTATTAACGCAGAAAACAAGAGCCCTTCATTGTATTTTTTAAAATTTCAGATGACGTTATAATTCTATAGCGCTATATGTAATATTATATAATAATAAACAAATATAATTAAACGCGCATATTTTTTTATTATAGCACCCATGGACTGGACAAGAACAACGGATATACATGAACAGATATACGAGGAGGTTGACGAAGACTCCAGCTACAGTGAACAGGTTTCATCATTTTCATTTTTGTCTATAGAACATGACGAAATATAATTGTGAAACATGTTATGCCTACATATTGTGATCGCACGGGGCATGTAAGGTCATTACTTTTAAAAAACGTAATATAAAATATCTTCATTTACAAAAATGAGAATTAATTGTTAGTGACTCGTAACTACCCAATTTATAGTATGGACTGTTTGTAACCACTCGGACGGAAGGATATGAAAGTGCCATAAATTAAATAAGTGTGTATATGTGACCAGGAAATGAAACACGTGAAAAAGAAACCCAGATTCTTTATTATGTCTGAGTCCTAGACTGACGGTCATCCGAAACGTTAGATATGGATTGTGTGGATTTAAGAAATATGTTTTTGATTTGGACGTTATTCCTATATCATGGTAAACTTCAGACACTTGTATTTGTATTTTTGTCTTTTTCGCATATTCTCTAATACTTTATTCGGCAAAGTGGAATCGTCTTAAATTATATATTGTTTATTTGATTTTCCAGTTATAGTTACTATAGAACCTACCAACACAGTTGGTATAGTGACTGAATTGGATCCGGTATTTCTTAGACGGAACGCTAAGCTAAAATGTACGCCTTTTTACTCAGATGAATCTGAAGCAGCAAACTTTGAATGGGAGGTCATGCTGTGCGGCACGACGTTATTTAGACGTATATCAGATACGCACGAACGGTATATTAAGAATGGATCATATTACATTAAACTGATTTGTTTGGACCCGACTTGGCAAAATGCACTTGTTCAAGTTCGATACATAAGAAGAGTTTCTAACATGATTAAACTTGATGTTCAAGGTATGCGAGCTTTCTGTTTTTAAACAGTTTGCTGTCGTTCGAAACTAATTTGGTTTGCATGAATTGAATGCATTTTATTACATGAAGCTGTATTTGTTCAAATAAAGGTTAAGTGTATTGCCATTTTCATGTTTCCCTATCACCTGTCAATATTTTCAATCAATGTGAATGTAAAAATGTACGCTTCATTTAATATACCTACGTTTTGAAAGTCTATCAATCGTTTCCTCTTCAAAACATGACTCGATACAGTCTCCTCAGCACTTATCAATAATATGCTTGTCGATTTGGTTCAGACATTACTGAAAAGCGTGAACGGATCTGTAACATTATAAAGTATGTCGTTTACTGCGGGGCAATGTAACGGAATAGCTAACGCAAAAAACTTAAAAAGCGACACAAACGAAATGCTAAAACAACAAATGTAGACATTGTTTAGTATCACCTTCTCAGCCATACGTTTTTATATGTTATCTTGCTATAAATCATTATCTTATTGCTGATCGAAAATTAACATTTAGCGCATAACGTCATTGTTACGAACGAACGTAATTGGTTCTATGTTTTATTGTGTCCTATTTTATAATACAATGTGATTTGAAACAAGGCGAACAATTGCATTTCTTGTTTTTTCACCTGCAGTGTGTGTCGATCAATAATGCAGCATGATTTAAGGTAAACTTGCACAAACTCACATCAACGAGCTAATTATATGTGATATAGAAATTATATGCCTAATAAAAGCGTATACATGTATAAGGTGATGAATTGTTAATCATGTTTAACCATTAAACATTAGTACTTATTTGGCCGATAATTGATTCCTTTAATACATTGTATTGGTCTTATAGGTATGAAAAATGTTGTCTATATAAAAACTCCAAACACAACATGTTTGTATAACGTATTACTATGTAGCAATGTCTCTTGTGCCCGAGTTCAACAACGACTGTGGCTACTTAAGCGTGATGACTTTCCCCGAGCAGCAGGGTGAAACTGGACAGATAGCCTACTACCCAAGTAACAAGGTCATGGAAAGCCCCGGAATCTTTTATCGCAAGTGGATGAGTCGAACTACTGGAGCTGTCGAACTGACCCTTTAAGACAACGCCGAACAACGCGATTCGATTTCGAATTCACACTCACCATCAAAAACATCAAATGGCATGATGAATACTATTCAGAATGTCTCAATACAACTTATAGTCTGACAACACATGACGTAGACATATATCCAGGTATTTCATTTTTCCTTATCCGATTATCAAATACATGCGTTACATTGTTTTTTTCAGTAGCAAGTGGTACATACAGTCAACGTCTTTCTCGAACATTTTTTTTTCAAGGTTCCCCCGAGGTAGGTTTGAGGTGCACAGTAGATGACTGTGTTGATAGTCTGTGCCTCAAACCTGTTGATGTCATAAACTGCACCTCGTATAGTCCCAACATGTTGATGCGGATTGGTGCACACAATATAAGTTTACAAAGGGACATGGAGACCTTTCCGTATGTTTATTCATCCACTGCTGTACGTGTCATCACATGGCGACGGTTTCGTGTCTCACTGCTGTTCATTATGGGGGTATTGTTTTCAACACAACCCAGGGGTCAAAACTTGTCACACCCCGGGGGTCACATGGTTTATATTGACTTAAATAGCTAAATGACTCTAAAATCATCTCCTTTGAAACTTCAAGGTCTAGAGGATTTATATTTGGTATGTAACATTGTGTAGTGGTCCTCTACAAAGATTGTTCAAATGATGTTCCTGGGTTGGCACACTCCGGGGGTCACATGGTTTATATAGACTTACATAGCAAAATGACGTTAAAAATCTTCTCTGAAACCTCAAGGCCCAGAGGTTTTATATTTGGTATGTAACATTGTATAGTAGTCCTCTATAAAGATTGTTGAAATTATGCACCTGGGGTCAGAACTGTCCACAGCCCGTGGCTCACATGGTTTATATAGACTTAAATAGCAAAATGACTTTAAAAATCTTCTCCTCTAAAACCGCAAGGCCCAGAGGCTTCATATTTGGTATGTAACATAATATAGTGGTCCTCTATAAATGTTGTTCAAATGATACCCCTGGGGTCAAAACTGGCCACAACCCGGGGTCACAATGTTTGTATAGACTTAAATAGCAAAATGACTTTAAAAATCTTCTTTCCTGAAACCACAAGGCCCGGAGGTTTCATATTTGGTATGTAATGTTGTATAGTTGTCCTCTATAAAGATTGTTCAAATGATGCCCATAGGGTCAAAACTGGTCACACCCTGGGGCTCACATGTTTTATATTGACGTAAATGGCCAAATGATTTTAAAATTCTTTTCTGAAACCACAAGGCCCAGAGGTTTCATATTTGGTTAAAACATTATATTGAGACCTCGATTGGAAATGCTTATGGGATGGTTGGGGTCAAGGTCAAGGTCACTGTTACTAAAAATTGAAAAACGGTCCTCTCAATAACTTTAAAATGCAGTGAGATATTTTAATGAAACTAAATACAATGATACCTCATATCGACACCTCGCATTGGATTGCATATGGGGTGGGAGGGGTCAAGGTTAAGGTCACTGTTACTAAAAATAGAAAAACGGTTTCCGCTCAATATCTTGAGAACGCATTGATATATTTTAATGAAACTTAATGATAAATACATTATATTGAGACCTCGATTAGGATTGCATATGGGATGGGTGGGATCAAGGTAAAGTCACCGTTATTAAAAATAGAAAAATAGTTTCAGCTGAATATGTTGAGATCGCATTGAGCTATTTTAATGAAACTTAATACATAAGTACCTTATATCGAGGCATTGCTTGGGATTGCATATGGGGTGGATGGGGTCAAGGTCACCGTTACTGAAAATAGAAAAACGGTTTCCGCTCAATAACTTGAGAACGCATTGCGATATTTTAATGAAACTTAATACACATATCTTATATCGAGACCTCACTTGCGTTTGCTTATGGGTGGGTGGGGTCAAGGTCACTTTTATTAAAAGTAGAAAAACAGTTTACGCTTAACAATGTAATAACGCATTGAGATATTTCAATGAAACTTCATACGTAGAACCTTATATTGAGACCTTGCTTTACGTATGTGGTGCGTGCGGTCAACGTCAAGGTCACTGTTACTAAAAAAAGGAAAAACAGTTTTTGCTTAATAACTTGAGAACGTATTGAGATATTTTAATGCAACTTCATACATAGATATCAGGAGAGCGACCTAGGGCCATCGTGGCCCTCTTGTTTTTTGTTTTGTTTAAAAATTATAACGTTCTAACAATATAATTGTGTTAATGGTTGGTGTTTTATATGCTTTTTCATAATGTTCGTTAGTAAGTGAACAGGAAGTGAAGTTTGAAGAGGACGAAACTGAGTGCAGATACGAAGAGGTCGATCCAGAATGCGTGTCCTCACCACACACTTCTGAGGCGCAGGTATATAATTATATTGACGTTTACATTCATGAAGATGTTGAAACAATAGTAAACGGAGCATCGTCTGGGTGTAATTAATAACTGAATATTAACACTTATTGTAAGTACGTGTCTAGTACTTGAAATATTTACATTACATTCACATATTTACAACATAAAATAATGTAAAATCAAATTGTGGTATATCTTACTATAGGTGACACTGGGTACTGCGGCTTCGTATGAAGACTTGCTATTGTCGAGATTTCGCAATGAGGACACTTACATTGGGCTTCAAACAGCGGCATCTACCACCAAAAAGGCTAAATAAGAAATTGAGATTTGCGGTTTGTGTTTTTGTTCCTCTCCGCAAGCAAACATGACATTTATCTCATTAACTCATCTTTTTATAAGAATTTAATAAGGTTACAAGGTAGATTATTATATGTTACAATAATATAGTTTGCAATTTGGTTTTAATTGAGTTTCAAATATGTTTCATTCATTTGACTATTCTTTCGACAAGACTGAATATTATTGATGAAAACTACTGCTCCAGTTTTGTTTTTTAGGACACATGTGTTTTAGCAAAAATTTCTGACCTAGCAAAAATTATAATTTTTTGGTACAATTTTGGCATGGCTTGTTTGTAACTTAAGAATGAGTTCCTTTTAATGTACTGTTTTTGGTGAGAATAAAGCGTACAACACGTCGTTAAATGCGCTTAGAACGTCGCATAGATGAGGACTTCTCTGTTCCGATATATACTGTGGTGAGCTCGGTAAAGAAAGAACTGTCAATATTTATAATTGCATACTTCCTATGTTAATATGGTATTGTTGTTTTATATTATTTATATTAAAAGCGACTAATATAATAATGTAAAAGCATATATAGTTTTTCATAATAATTAGTTTATATTTGTGCATTTTTGAAGTATTTGTTTATGTATATTATTCCTAACAGCTATACTTTTTTATAGTCTTAATGCTATAGCAAACAAATGGTAAAACCCTCTCTTCCTATGTATGTAATAAACATAATTTCAAATAGATTAATATCGTTGGATTGCATCAGTTGATATTAAAAATGAACATTTAGGTAATAATTTAAACAAACTATTACCTTTACTTGTGCAGAAATAATGCAGTTACAAATGATAATGAAAACATTTAGTTCTTTTGGGAAAGGCTGATTATGTATTTTGACTTTTGGAATGGACTGCTAATGACTGAATTGTATATGTTTTGTGGCTTTCCTTAATAAAATGTGCTGAATTGTTTGTACTTCACGAGGTCAATGGCCACAAATAATAAGACTATAACAAGGTTACTTCTAACATGTGTATTGATAAAAAATTAATATAGTTGTATAGACACCCAACAATGAGGCCCTCTTTGCTTACTCAAGTTTTATATATGACTAAACAATGCTAATTGTTTTGCATAATACTTTCAGCCAATAACGCCACATGTTTATAAACGTGTAATGGTATTTTTGCTTCAAAGTACTCATTTTAAATGAACATGACACATCGTTGTTGTATATCCATGAATCAATTGAATTAATTTCCTGTGTAATATATTTCCGAAGAAAACTTGATAACTATGTATGAAAACAATGGTGATTTTTTTCCTGTTTAACGATGAAAATAAAATTCTGTACAGTCACAGTTTAATTCAGTACACATAGCGAATTATTTTTGTTTCACCATGGTACATCTTAACCTAGAACAACTATATGGTTTTCAGTGAGCGTTGTTTTCTATTTTACATATTTAAAAACATGTCATGCTTAGAATGATTCTATTTTTGTCCATAACAAGACAATACGCAGCAATTTTAGAATAGTACTTGGCGTCCTAAAAAACTAGAAGATGACATTTCCATCATCACCTGAATAATGCATCAATTTGGATATTACTATCGTCATCGAATCGACACCAATGCACGATATGTGCATTTTTATAATGCATAATTAAAAAAATACCTTCGTGAGTATTTGCAATGATTTTTTTGCAAAATGTTTTATTTACTGTTGTATTACTGCTTATGTTTATTCTTAACTGCAGTAAATAATTGTTAACGGAGAAAGCTTCAGACGCCAATATATTTATCACTTTAGTGATTACTGTCTATATCAGTACTTGTGTCAGTATAATACCACAGGTTCCCGTCAGACATAATCTTTTAAGCGTCTTTGAACATTCCTATTCGTATCTTATTATTATTTATAATTATTAATTCTTGGCAGAAAATTTGTCAAGGCTACATTTTTACAATCAATTGTAATAATTAGGTTTTCGAATAATTAAGCATATACAGAGGTCATAACAAATAGATAACCAAACTGATATCCCCCGCCACCGGAATGACGTGTAATGGAATAATACAATCATGCCTTAAGAGCATATACAGATACACACATCATAATGTTCATGACAAATTATTGAAAAGTTTAATGGAACCCCGACACCGACTGATAACATAACTCATAACTGATAACATCAACCTTTAGAAAGTGCCTTGACGAGGTTAGGTGGTGCATCCATGTCAGCATGCACACTGGATATCTGAATGTAAACAACAACATAGCGAGTATCCAAGTTCATAATGTAAATGTCATGGGGTGGCGGGGGACTTTAAATTTTAGTTTTTTTTCTGAATAAACAATCAATAGGATTTACTCAGTATTGAACGGAAGGTATCAATGAAAGAATATAGACACATGGCCGAATTTATGCTAGCGGCACGAGCGCTACCATACGGTTAAAACATGAATTCCTGAACAGTTAACTCTTGGGCAACAACTGGACGATAAGAAAATTAACTCTTGTTGATGCTTAAGTACATGTAGTAGACAAGCTAGCGTAGCATAGAATGGCTTATTATCGAGAGAACAAACATTGATTATTTACATGACTACATGACTTTAGCGAACAAACATTGATTATTAACATGTTAAGCTATTACATAATGTACTTAGTGGTGCGTTCGAATGAGGTAACCACCTGAACACAACCTTTTACCTTCTCCATAATTCATAAATCGAGATCGTATAGTAGTTAAAATCGCAATTACTTAATGCCTCAGTCACACATTCCCAATATTACTGCCGTTTTTGAGCCGACAGCGTCCCAAATCAAATATGTCAAAAGTCGGGACAATATTCTGAGAATCGGGGCTCGAAATTCAAATTTTGATCATAAGATCGAATATATCCCGACAGCGTCCAGACTGGGTTTCGACAGAGTCCCGACAGCGTCTCGCTTCTTCCGAATGCGATCCGACACTTTCCTGACAGTGTCCCGACAGTGTCCCGACAGCACCCCGACAGCGTTCCGACATTCCTGACTGTTTGATTATTTGTATCGTTGCGCTATCGGGACGCTGTCGGGAGCCATAATTGGGAATTTATGACTGCTGCAATACTCCAGACGTGATATTTCTATATAATTTATAATGCATTATCAATCCCGTTCTACAAAACATTTCCCGAGAACGTCCCGACACCGTCCCGAATTTAAACCGATATAGCCGAATCTATCCGGACAGAGTCCCGTCAGCGATTACCGATTATGGCTCCCGACAGCGTCCCGACAGCGCTTCGAAACAAATAATGACACAGTCGAGAATAAAGGGACGCTGCCGGAACGCTGTCGGGGGCTGTCTGGACGCTTTCGGGACGCTGTCCTGAGAATCGGGAACCAATGGGACACATTTGGCGTTAGTGGTCAAGCACTCCCGGCAGTTCAGGTCGTCCCTTAACATTCGGAAAACTCAGCCGAATTTGTATAGTCGGGACTCTGTCGGGATGGATCAGCTGTATCGAGTCAGATTCCGGTCAGTATCGGATTAATGAATGCTTCTCGATTATAGCTCCTGACAGCGTCCAGACGGCTCTACGATACATATAATAACAAAATTCGGAAATGTCGGGTTGCAGTCGGGACACTGTAGGATCGCATTCGGGAAAATCGGGACGCTGTCGGGAGGCTGCCGGGACATATTCGATCTTTTGATCAATACTTAAATTTCGAGCCCCGTCGGAGCAAGAACGGCATGAAAAATCGGAATATGTGACTGACGCTATAAAGGGACCTGTTCACAGATTGACGAATTGACAAATTTTCACCGATTCCAAAAATAAAAGAACAGTGTATACAAGGGAGCAAAATAACACTACGGACCTAGAAATATACCGTAAATACCGTTTCGGTTATGAGTAATCATCAGTTGAAATTGATAAAATTATAAAGCGTTTGTATCGTTAAACCATGGAATAATTTGGAGCGTTTCTGTTGTTTTCGTTGAAACTGCTGACATAACGTGAAACACTTACATAAAGTAAATAATGCAGGATGACATATAGAAGTCGGAGCCATAGCCTTTTAATCCGGAGGTCCCGGGTTCGAACCCCGGTGGGACCGTTTTTTTTCTTTTTTTTTTCTAAATACATTATCTGTTAGTATACTTGAGCTTTTTAGTTTCGATGCTTAAATCAAGTTAAGACATTCAATAGCATTCCCTTTTAAGCCTCAGTCACACATCCCAATGATGGTTCCCGACAGCGTTCCGACAGCGGTACGATACAAATAATAAAAATGTCGGGGTTTCGGGACGCTGTCGGGACGCTGTCTGGAGGTGTCTGGACGCTGTCAGTACACTGTCCTGAGAAACGGGAATTGTTAGGACATGTTCGGCGTGATCGGCCAAGCACTTTCGACAGTTAACGGTTTTACCCTAACATTCGGGAGACGCAGCCGAGTTTGTATAGTCGGGACTCGTTCGGGATAGATTCGAGAGGGTGTCTGGACGGTATCGGTACAAAGTCCCCTGGAACAGGATTGATATTGCATTGAAAATTATGTATAAATATTACGTCAGAAGTAATGCGGCAGTCAACCATTCCCGAGTATGGCTCCCGACAGCGTCCGAGAAGCTTAATGATGCAAATAATAATAAAAGCCGGGAATGTCGGGACGCTGATGTGATTTGTCGGGACGCTGTCGGGATACTGTCGGTAAAAAGTCGGATGGCATTTGGGAGAATCGGGATGCTGTCGATCGGGACTCTGTCCAAACGCTGTCTGGAAGCTGTCGGGACATATTTGATCGTATGATCAAATATTGAATTTAGAGCCCTGAATCTCAGAATATTGTCCCTTCTTTTGACTTATTTGATTCGGGACGCTGTCGGCTCAAAAACGGCAGTAAAATTTGGGCATGTGTGACTGAAGCTTTAAGGTCTATTCTGTAGAAAAGTTGAGCGAGAACTCTATACTGCCCAGCAGCACTTATCGCTCGATTCATGCAGTATTATAACTGCATATATCGGAATTCACAATCGATCGAAATAATCGTTGCAGCTCTACATATTAGTGATTCCTCTAATCCACTCTAGAGTGCTACCTAAAGAACTCTTATTACTTGTAATACTTGACATTATAAGTAAGATTCATTAATTCGTTTACTTTTGCCAATGATTCATGAGAGTATATATATTATTGTCTGAATAATTGGTATAATTGTAGTTTTGGAGTGAACGGAATGAATGACAATCTAGCTTTTTCTTTGGCGGTTTATTCTAAATCTTGAACAGAACCTTACACTTTGTCATACTAACAAAAGCACATACAGTAATTAAATAACACTTTTTGTTGTTATGAAACGTCGTTACCTCACGTCGTCTAAATGGATAAAGTATACATTCTCGTTTTATTATTTCTGGCTTGTCACAGCTGAGTAATAAAGT
Source organism: Congeria kusceri (assembly GCA_027627225.1). Classification (NCBI taxonomy): domain Eukaryota; kingdom Metazoa; phylum Mollusca; class Bivalvia; order Myida; family Dreissenidae; genus Congeria; species Congeria kusceri. The sequence goes on along the minus strand of CM051028.1, from coordinate 15,925,825 downwards.
TGTAATTAAATTGTTGGGTGTATGCTCTCTGTATTATTGTTTAATTTGAATTGCAGTGGTATGAGATAAATATTAACATGTGTGTTAACGTTTCGCTATACATACATTGTATATTGATTGATATTATTTACAAACAATAATTTTAAGGTTCATTGCTCATTTACGCAATTTAAACCCTAACTGTATGTAACTGTTCTAATATAAAATAATGACACTCTAGCTCAATCAGCAGCAGAGAAACCCATATTAACTTCATATGGTCCTTGAACGGTCAATAAAAGGGTTTAAACGCTTTGCGGTTTAAACCGGTTAAAAGGCATATTTTATTTTACGCTTGGCTTAGATGTAAATGTACAGATAAATAAAAACTAACTTTATAACATTACGACTCAAATTAAATATAATACACATAATTACATACATCGGATGAACTACAATTGAATTAATCAATGATTCAACGTTCACCAGAGCAAAAGCATAAATACTTTCTGAATCACGATAGAATGGACAACAACGGTTATTCCTTTTTTATTGTCTGTTTGTGATTGGTTTGTGTATGCATTAACAATTTCTTTGAAAATCAGTCGATTTTCCAAATAAATAAAGGAACTTGAGTACTTTAGAGGGTTTATCCTGTTGATGAAGTTTAAATAACATAGTCCTTGAAATTCTATGCTTTATTCACTCAACCTTTAAGCTCTGTTAAGGGCACGGTAAGATATGATCTCCATTAGCGGCTATTTTTACAAATAACAGCATTATTTTGTTTGATGGGGTTGTGGTTGTGAGGTTGTTTAGAAACATAGCATGAAATATGTTCTTTGAAAAATAACCTCATTTAGTCTATGCACATAGTGGTGACACCAGTTTTAATCATTTTTATATGTTGTGTTTTGTTGTGCGTATTGTCCTGTATTGTTAAGCAATTGGTCACTTGCCTCAGATAAATGACCAAATGATGTTAATAAGGGTTTTTCTCCAGGTGATATCTCTGTAGTGCTATTATTCTTATTTTGAATAAATACTTTAATTGAGAATAGAGGCTTAAATATTGATTCTCTATTCTCAGGATTCAGAAATGATTGTGGATACTTACGCGTGGTGACATTCCCCGAATATAACTGTGATACTGGACAGATTGCCTACTACCCGAGTAACAAGGTCATTGATAACACAAGAAGGTATTACCGCAAGTGGATGAGTCGAACCACTGGAGAAATCGACCTGACCCAGTCAAACTATACAGAACAACGCGATGCAGATGACATCAAGTATACACTCACTATCTACAACATCATACAGAATGACGGATACGACTTAGAATGTTTGAATACAACTTACAGAAAAATCACAAATGAAATCGATATGTTTCCAAGTATTGCATATTTCCTTAGCAGATTTCACTTCCATGTAGTACAGAGTTTGTACGTATTTATTACCGCTGAACTACATGTTTTCAGGTTCCCCCCAGATGGGTCCAATATGTGCTGTTGACGGCTGTGTTGATTGTCTGTGCGTCAAACTCGGCGATGCTATAAACTGTATCTCATACAGCAAAAACGTTATGATGTGGATAGATACCGATAGTGTTAGTCTACAAAGGGATTCTCAAACCACCTCCCCTTATGTGTATTCAACGACCGGTGTACTCATCGATGAATACTATCACATGACAACTGTTTCATGTGTGGCATATATACAGAATCCACCTCAAGCTTTCAACACGAGCACCTCATTATACGTTTTCGGTAGGATACTCTCATGTACAAAATTAGTTAATCATTAGTATCCTACCAAATATAATTATGACATTTATTATAAGGTATTCATTTTGGTACATATAAATAATTGCTTTGATAAAGTATGACGTAGTATATACGTATTATGGTGTATTCACCGTTGCGTTTAAAGTATGGTTGTGATGAAATATATTGTAGAGGAATAAATGGCTGATTCTTGTGAAGTATGAAGTTAAGGTAAACATACAGTTGCTGGATGCAATTAACAGCTTGTATAATTTTAATAATAAATAATGTTGACTTGTACTTTATAAACAATTTATTCATGTGTATTTATTTTATAGTACTGCCAACGAAGACATACCTGCATGTTCCTGAACTCAGAGAAGGTGTTAAGCAGAACATAACCTGCATTTCATACCATGGTAGACCATGGATGGTGAGCTATTGACAAATGTGGAACAGTGGAATGTTAACAATGAGAGCATTCATCGCTATACCAGCATTCTGACAATCGGTGCTGCCAACAGGACCAGGCATGGCAAATACAAGTCTATGGTGTTGGACACAGATAATAATTACAAAGTAGGAACCGTTACCATCGCGACTGTGGCGTACTTATGTAAGATAAAGTTTTATATCTTATTTCATATCTTATATACTAGCATGATGTATGTTCTTTCTACTACATGATTTTGAATGGCCGAAGTGTTATTCGCTAACCTCTGTAAGTTATGAGATATATGTCCAACAGTAAAGGGTAAATGCACCTTATTAAATCAGGCCGTATGTATTTATTTAAAACAGAAGCACAGTTTAATCATTCATTTTATTTCTCCTAAGAAAGACAAAGAACTATTAATGTGATGTATAGTCTTATGTTTTAGATCCTCCGAGGGCTTTGTACATGTTTTCATCCCAAATGCCACGACGACAGGTTCCCTCGTACGAGCTTTCTATCGAGTGCATAGCTGTTGACACAACTGCTCAGTGCAGCTTTGAATTGGATTCAGATGTATTAAACTTGACAAAAACGACAAATATAACAAACCGCAATATTACGTCATCAGTCTTCATAAACGTATCACAGTCGATGCAAGGAGGACACGTAAGCTGCAGTTATATGTAAGGAATTCGACACGAAATTGGAAAAGAAATATATCTTGCCCTTCGGTGGTAAGCGCGCCTCTAAATGACGTTATATTTGTTACAATGTAATAAGTATTTTTTTAAACAACAATTTCAGCATTTAATTATTAAAACTAATATCGTGCATAACCTCAAACAAATAAGTATACCGTATACAGAACGTGTATTATAATCCACCACGTGATTGACGTACATAAAGCAGATAATCAAATTTGGTGCTATGTAGGTTTGCAAATATGGTGCTATGTACATATTTAGTAGCAGCATTTATGTTTAGTAGCTTCAGATTAAATTTTAATCATGTCTCAATAAAATCAAAATACACAAATGAATGGGATTGCGGGGTCAAGGTCATTGTCAGCATTACTATATGCAAATATACAAAATGGTTTATGCTCCATAACTCGAGAGCAAATGAGATATTGTAATTGTAATTGTTATAGTGTATGGAATAACTTCATTTATTTTATGTTTTCCAGTGATTTGTAGGGAAATGTTAGTGAAATAAAATTGGTAATTCACTGTTTTAAAACAGTGAAAATTACAATTCTGCTACTAAATTAAATAGCAATTACAATGTAAAAAAACGTTGGTAAAAACATTATATAAAATAAAATGTGTTGATTTATGTGTAAGATCGAATTTTATTTAACTCGTGATCATAGAAAAAATAAATTTCTATGAACACTCATGAAATCAAATACGACCTTATACCGAAATCAACAAATATCGTCTATATATTAATGTCTTTTATCGAGTTGTCACGTTTGATTGCATATTGGTTAGTGGATCAAGGTCAAAATTACAAAAAATAAAAACGTTTCTACCTCAATAACTCGGGAAAGTGATATTGTATTGAAACTTCATACAATGATATCTTACGGTAAAGTGTTGCTTAGGATTGCATCTAGGGCTGTTGTTTGTAAGTTTAAAATAAACACATGGGGCCGAAACAGTAAATTAGTTATGGCAGTGTATAATATATATATTATATTATTAAGGACATGCTATGTAGTAATGGTGGCACATTCTCCTTTCATAATAGCAGTCACTGGCTAATGTATGCATTTATACTTAATATATTTGCTTATTCTTGCAGACCCAAGAAGTATCAATCAGCCTGCGGTGCGATGTGTATATATCTGGATTGGCGTAGGTGCTTTGTCGAATGTATGTTGTTTCGTGAGTGCCTCGGTCTTATTTGATGTTGGTTAGATTATTTCGATTATTTTTATAGTAAGACATTTAATGCAGTGATGGTGCATTTTAATTCCCAGGTTTGGCCATAGACAAGACAATCTTCCGCAAGGTATATATTTCCTTTTAATGTATTGCAATCAATGTTTAGTAATAGTTATGTTGTAAGGTGTACTGTAAAATGTAATATTTATATTGACGTTTGAAGCCAACACTTATTACAGGTGACCCTTATTACAGCAGCTCCGTACGAAGACTTGTTACGATCGAGATTCAACAATGAAAACAGTTATACAGGCCTTCAAACAGCAGCCTTTACCTATAAAATGGCTAAATAGGAAAAATAGATTTTTGATATGTGATTTATTCTTCTATATGGGCAATTTGTTTTGAAAATATACGCAATATATCTGAATGGCGTGGGTTCGCTGTACGGTCTCACTATGAGAATGCTGCTGTCACCATATCGTTAAATGTGTTGAGAATGTACAAGAGGAATTCAATTCAGAACTTGAGAAGTAAATTAGCAAATGACGAACTGTCATTGTTCAATTTAACTGTTTATGTACTCTTATATTGTAAAGTGACGAATTGATGTAATGATTGTGGATGTTTACTGATTTTGTACAAAAAAAGGTTGATATCTAAAGCGACCATTAGGCGTTTATCTACGTGCATATTTTGTTAAAAGTAGAATAGCCAAATGATGTGTACATACAGTACATTGGAAATGACTGTTAATGTACTAGTATAATACTCCTTTATATTCCTTTATATTTGACCTGTATTGGTATTTAGGCTTGTCATGTTATTCACATCTTTAAATTAAATGGTAAACCCTCACTGATTATGAAGGCTTACATGGGATTTAGATTCATACCTGTATTATTTTTATCTTTGAATAGATTATGATCATATGTGTGTATTATGTACATTGGAATAACGGTTTATAGGGGACGGCTTGACTTGACTTCAGCTTGTTGCTGTCATGTAATTAACTGGGCCAATACCCAGTAAAATTAAAAGTTATTAATGCTACAAGAAGGTATAGTCATATAATTATATTACACTAGTAAGACATTCATTCCATTGTACTGACACCTAACAATGAGACCATGTCAATTAAACAAGTTGTATATATGACCAAGCCCATGCCAGTTTTTTTAATTATTATTTCAGCCAATTACTCGACATATAGATACAGTAAATATAATGCTTATAGTCTTGACTGTTTTAATTCATTCCTGATGTATCATACTTTCATAATAAAACGGACGATCAAGTATAAAATCCACTGAGACCGAACCATAGACTGCACAGTTACATTTTACTTCCGTACGCAGAGTTTTATATACAATTATTCATTTTTGCGGTGGTATATTAATTAACTAGAATAACTGAATGTAAATGTTCAGGGTGGGTCTTTTTTAGTTTACATGTTTAAAGAAATCTCAGCTAATACGTAATTTACATTTATCAGTGTTATATTGGGACTATTTTATTAGGGAGGCTAGTTCATGTTGTTATAGCCGAGGTTTAAATATTATGAAATAAACATTAAATGTTTTGACAGTATTCAAAATAACCATATAAGGTGCCCTGGCAGGATTAAATTTCTACAAAATATTTTTTTGAGGAGTTAAGGGGTCATCCACTGAACATTTCTGTTTTCTTATGTTTTCATCACGTTCATAGAAAACATTTTTATTATTCTTTCTTCAATATAACCTTACAAAGATAGTTGATTCACTCCATGATTTAGCTTTAAACGATGGAACATGATTTAAAGGAAATTGACAGACAAGACCTGACAATCGAGAATTTCATGTTTAAAGCCACACAAAAGGTGAAAATGAAGAAATTTTGATTAAACAACTTAACCAGACATCATATTGCGTGGCAAAATTGTACAAGTATATATGACAACTGTGTATACACCGTACGCCAGGAATCATTACGGTTGTTTGACACTGATAAAATATCTACCAAGTAACCTTTTTATCAACTTAAGCTTTATTTATTTACTGGTCATGGTGGCAACGTGGAATACATCCGAGTATTCTCCGTTAACTTTCGGCGTGCTGCATCATATTATCAATAAAACTAGAGGAATCTCGGTAAATTTCATCGTGTTAAAAAGTAAACAATAATCGGGAAGTATTATTAATCAAACATAACTTATATTAAGGAAATATGTTATAGTCTGTACATTGTAATGCATTTTTTATGTCTTCGTAAAATCTACAATAAATCTAAATGCTTGTATAAAATTGAACATCTTGTATGTGCCTTAAACGACACATAATGCATGGATAAGCTATCGTTGCGTTGTACATATTACTGTAACAATCATGCGTACCACTTAAAACTGTGCGTGTCATTAAGGAAAACAATAGTCCGCATTTCAGTTTATTAAAAATGCAAATCATTTTTGCAATGTTCTGTTTTGCGTAAAATCTGTGTGCCATTTTAATCATTTCATCATTTATGTAGGGAAATTAAATGCACTGAAAACTACCAATCTGTGCTTGCTGGGTGCATACAGTCGATGCGTGTTTTAATAGACACTGTAACATTTTTAATGAGCCGATTTGTATTGAATTTACAATATGCCCATCATACTTTTAAACGCTGTAAGTGCATGGTCGGCCTACTGAATATTGTTGCTTGAACGCAACTGGTCACTGTTCAGTTGTTAATTAGCACGTGAACATAAAGCTCAGCCACTAATACAAACCTATATCTCTTACATGAACCCACAGCAAAATGATTAGATATACGACACCAAGTGCTACAAATTAAAAACATCCAGCCATTTAAATAATAACCATGGCTTTGTCTTGGAACATTTTCATGAATTGATTCTCAATGGACATACTAGCAATTGCAGTTCTTAATGTATATGTCGTGTTAGGTGTTTGTTTGCAATTTTCATGATATTTGTAGTTAAATTGATAGATTTTGAATTCATCTACTAAAAATATATTTAGTCACATGCATATCATATGTGTGAAGCTTGAATGGGCCTTGTAAGGAAATAAAACGTAAGTTCCTGTTTCCGAATGAACAATGCGCACAGTAAAGAAAATCTTGTGTGAAACGATGGTGTCTATGTCTCATAACTAGACGTACTGCGGCTTTCAATATGGACGCTTATTGTTTTAGCTATACATTCTGGGTTTGGACGTTGTTCTTATTTTTTGGTAATTCTACAAATACAAATATCTGTTAATCTGTATTGCTGTTTCTATTCCAATACAATTAAATAGGAAATTATTCACATGCGTATGTGATTTATTTTACTTACAGATATACACAGTACAGAATCTACAAACAAAGTTGGAAACATCACATTACTGGATCCGTTATATCGTAGACGAAACGTTTCGTTAAGGTTTACGCCTTACAATGCAGATGACTTTGAATCAGAAAACATTGAATGGGAGGCCATGATGCACGGCAACACGTTATTTAAACCTATCTCGAACAATCACATGCGATATTTTAAAAATGGTTCGTTCTTCCTCAAACTGATTCATTTGGACTCGACATGGGACAAGGCACTGGTACAAGTTCGATACATAAACAAAGTTTCTGAGATGATTAAGCTCCAAATCCAAGGTATGTTAGATTTTCGTACATTTCTTAAAATTGTATTGCAATATATACATGTTTAATCGACTGATAAATTCCCGATGAGTATTGATTCTATGTACGAACTGTGAGAGTACAGACTGGCGTAATACGCGCGGCCTAGCAAGCTTGAATTGCATTGTATATCTGAATTGTCGCTCAATCGCCATAAGGGAAAGCTTTATATTTAATAAAGAAATATGTCATTTATGTTCACTAAAGTGTATATCCAGCGTTAATATTAACCGATTGCTCATCAGCGCATAATGCATATTATGCGCTGATGAGCTAAGATTGTCTATGTGTCTTAGCGTCTTTATATTTGTCTGACTGTCTGTCGGTCTGTCATTCGATATGTTTGTCTGTTTGAATGTATGTCTGTGCATTGAGTTATTTATAATTATGTTCAAACATTTACAAAATATGACCGTCTTCCATAAGTGCAGCCTAATAAAGGAAAGCACATATGTTCTCGCAGATTTCAACAACGACTGTGGACACTTACTTGTGGTGACCTTTCCCGTGCAGCAGGGTGACACTGGACAGATTGTATACTACCCGAGTAACAATGTCATTGATACCCCAGGAGTTTATTATCGCAAGTGGATGCGTCGAAATAATGGAACAGTTGAACTGACCGATTCACGCTATACAGAACAACGCGACGCAGATGATTTGAAGTACATGCTCACAATCGACAACATCACAAATCATAACGAATACTATTTAGAATGTCTGAAAACAAAACATATTCTGACATCAAACGACGTAGACATATTTCCAGGTATTTTGTCGTTTCAGATATGAAAAATTACGTCATTTTAATTGTATTGACACGAGCAACACACAGTGTAAGCTTCAGGTTTGAACATATTTATTTATTTGTCCCAGGTACCCCCGAGGTCGGTCCGAGGTGCAATGTCGACATCTGTGAGGATTGTGTGTGTGTCAAACCCGGTGATATAATTAACTGCACCGCATACAGCATTAACGTGATGCTATGGATTGGTTCAGTTAATGTTAGGCTTCTTAAGAATCAACAGGCGTTTCCATATGTATATTCATCGACGGGTGTACTCATCGATGAATATCATCACATGACAACTGTTTCATGTCTGGCATATATTCGGAATCCACCTCTAGCTTTCAACAGGAGCACCTCGTTATACGTTTTCGGTAGGATAAAGTTATGCACACAAAATGTTGGTAATTAATATCGTACCCAAAATGATTATAACATTTATTATGCATTATGTACATAGGATACAAAGTGTGGTTTTTATACATGTAAAATGTATTGAAAGAAAAATAAATGACTGATTCTCGTAAAGTACGTATTGTTGATGTAATATTGCAGTCACTACGTAGATGATTAATACAAACTACTTTTTGTGTATTTTAATAGGACACCTTGTTGATTCGCTTTTTTATATAATGCATATCGTCAAGGGCATATGTATTTGTTTTATAGTACCTCCAACACAGCTGTTTCTCCGTGTTCCTGAAATAAAAGAAGGCGAAAATGTGAACATAACCTGCATTTCCAACCACGGTAGACCACCGCCAAAACTGAAAATGCGATTGGGTGGAGAACTCTTAACAAACGTGGAACAGAGGGATGTATACAATGAGACCTCCTGTCTCTATACCAGTATGTTGACGGTCTGTTCTGCCAACAGAACTTGGAACGGCAAGAACTTAACATGCACGTCTATGGTGTTGGACACAGAACATACTTACGAAGCAGGAAACGAAACCAGTGCGACTGTGGTGTACAAGTGTAAGATACAGTTTTATCTCTTAATATATTTTTGTATACTCGAATATTTTCTTCCGTTCTGCATAAAGACTTGAATTGCCAAAACCTAAAGCGTAATTCGTAATTCTATGAGACACAGGAATTATGCTCCGTAATACACCGCGAATATATATGTTATTACATTATTTGTACTATAAAAAGGCACTTGTTCCTTTTGATAAATTTATTTCTGAGAAGACCAGTAGTAATATAATATTATAATTTAGATCCCCCGAGTGCTCTGTGCATGGTTCCAACACAGTTGCCAAAACAACTGGCTCCATGGTTCGAGCTTTCTATTGAGTGTACAGCTGTAGACACAAACGGTCTGTGCAGAATAGCGTGGGATTCAGATGTACTAAACTTATCAGAAGCGGTCAATGCAACAAGCCACAATATTTCGTCAACAGTCAAAATAAACGCATCGCAGTCGATGCAAGGCGGACAAGTAATCTGCAAAGTTATATGTGAGGAATTTGACACGAAATTGGAAGAGAAATATGTTCTGACCTTCGACGGTATGTATTCTATCAAGGAAATTATTATGTTTTGCTACGTAGTATTACCGTGTAATGATTATCATGTATCTTAGTAAAGACATAATACACACAAAAAATACATATTCTGAATAAAAATGTTTGCGACTGATCATTCATTTTAACCTTTTTTATTTATGTATAACAACGAATGAATGTATATCATTTCTACACTGGAAATCATGTTCATATCTCTGACATACACTAGACTGTGAATTATAAACGATTTGTTTGTAAACATAAATAAAGTATTGTGCTTACCGATATAAAATTGCACATAATATGATTTGAAAGATGAACGTCATAAACCGAAACGGTCCGAATAACAAACCAGGTAATGAAATTTGGATTTGTATTATAGCTAGGCTTGCCATGCGAATAATCTATCAAACAGTTTTAATAACAAATTTACTCTTAATAAAAATCAGTTTTAATGTGCACAGTACTAATAAATTGTAATTGTTGTACATAAATATTTTGTCCTTTCTGCGTATGAAGATGACTTTGATTTTGCGTTGTAATCCTAAATTATATCGTAATAACAGAAACATGCATTGAAAAAATACTAATTTTTCTTAACTATTGTTCGCCTTTCAGTAGATGAAGCAGATTTCTAAAAAATGTACTAATATATTGGCATTGTATTTCCTAAATAGTTTCAGAAGCTTTGCCGCATGCCGCAAGGTCAGTGACGGAAGATTTGATTGTGAACATCATGATTGGGACTGGTGCCTTTCTATTAGTGTGCACTAGCATTTCTGTCACTGCAGTCTTCTTTAAACGTAAGTACTATGATGATTTGAAGTTAGTTTTATCACAACCTAATGTAACAACATTGCTGCATTGATGGTTGTGATGATTGAATAAGTATTATATTCCAGCATGTCCGATTGTGGTTACAGATGTGTTAAGCATGAATGATGTTATTTAAATGTTTTGTAAATGATTTACAGGGAGAGAAATGGCCATGTCCCAGCAGCCTAGGTAAGTTTAGTATTATTATACGCGCTTAATTTGAAGATTTACATACGTTCGATATCTTCTATGACAAAATCATTTTTTAAGTCCCAACAAAAAACCGCGAAATAACCAGCCGCATATGCATGCGCTTCTAAAACAACGGTTTACCATATGTGTCTGCAAAATTTTTTATTGTTTCAGAGCTGTAGAACACATCTTAATATTGCAACAAAGTATTGTTCATGAAGGTAAATTTCATATCACAAAATATTCTTCAAATTCATATTTTTTTTTTGTTATCCGTGAACTACTTTGTAGTCATATTAGAGCCGTCGAAGTTCGACAAATACAATGTGATGCTTTATAATATTTTAAACTAAATTTCCTTCGTAGTACTTTTTCTAAATATGTACTGGTAAGCGAGTATTTGTCGGACGAAATATGCATTTATTTTGGGACAGTTTTAATTCGTGAACAACTTCAACGATAAAAATTCGCGTGTAATATCCTGGGTTGATCACCCGTTTGCGTTTGTAATCAAAATAAGTTTCACTTGTGCGCATGCGCAACAATAGAGGCCCTGAAAGGGGTACATAAAACACGGTCTTTTTCACGTTGACAGTAGTATTTTCCGGACTTTTGATTTTAACAGTGAAATATACGGAGAAATGATTTATCACTTTATTGAATCTATATTAGACAACAAATACATAATCAGATGCGTAATGTATATCAAAATAATACCACGTTATCAAACGATTTAATAATTACTAGAGAATATAAGTAAGGCGTTGAAACAAATACGGAAGCATGACGTTTTAAAGAGTTTACTAGACGTTACGTATCTATGTAGCTACTACGCACGTCCTTAACGTCGTAGCGGGTTAAATGATGTTCTTCCAGAGTTCGTCTGCTATAAAAGAGCAGACAGCCAAAACTATCACAAACCCTGTATGGACCCCAAATTGGGATTGTATCGCGCATGCGCACATCATTTTACTTCCCCAGACGACAGTGGCATGCGTGTCAGACTATCAACGTAAACATTTGGGGTTTTACCAAAAAATTAACTCACTATTTTCGAAGTTAAACGAAATATACTTAAAAATATAAGCGTTTATATGTATTATATATAATATATAAAATAGGAAAAGCGGTTACGAAACGCGAATATTTAAAAACGTCCGGATAATACTACTGTCCTACAATTACACGCTAACCAGCACAGTTGGACGATGCTGCTAATGACCTTAACACAATTTTGTCAAAAGATGTCCGGCAATGTTCGTTGCGTAGCAGCACAAAACATCACAAAACTATACCCTTGATTTTCCGATCAAGAAATATATCGACAAACATTCTTTGATTGTTTTATTTGTACACTAAAGTATTAGATTCTGATTTTTTTTTAAACTATCTGCGACTTCACTAATTATCGAGTTTCTCCGAACAATCTGCAAGTCGATAGCTAGAAGTAATATATATTAACCGTTTTTAGTTGATTTTGTTAAGGTAGACAAAATACTCTTATCTTTTGCAGCGTATATTAATTGTCGCGGTGTGGTGTCTAGACATATGTTTGTTTAGGCATTAATTAAATCATCAGAACGAATGTTATTTCACACTAAAGCTGATCTTATTACGAATCGTATTTATAAACTGATCTATCGTATGAAATATTGTACTTGTTTAACGGTACAATGCTTCAGGTGTACATGAATCTACAGGTCAGCAGGAGGCGCACTATGCAAATGTCAGTCAAGTTTGCAGCGCTTCTGGAACCGAGAATCAGGTAGATCAAAATCGTTAAATATTTTGTTCAATAAAACTATTTGACATTTGTAAATGTTATCAATAATTTCTTGACATATAAATCTTTAATTTTAGTTACTTATATATGTAAAATAAAAAAAATTCACATATTAATCGATTCATTCATTCATTCATTCATTCATTCATTCATTCATTCAGTCATTCATTCATTCATTCATTCATTATTCTTTCATTCTTTTATTTTTATTGAAGGATGACCATGATCGAGGAATGCAACTTATATATGCAGACATTGACATAGAGTTTCTAGAAAGAAATAAGGTACCAAGATCAACAGACCGCGGACATATTCCAACTGTTTATTCAAACATTGATTTCGAGCGAACAGTACAAAACACATTGGAAGACCTAGACTATGTGAATGTGCAATGATTGCGAGATGACAGTGAATTTGAGACTGTAGCAGCAATACCTTTGTGAATGTGTAATGATTGCGAGATGACGGTAAATTTGAGGCTGCAACAGCAATACCTTTTGAATGTGTAATGATTGCGAGATGACAGTGAATTTGAGGCTGCAACAGCAATACCTTTTGAATGTGTAATGATTGCGAGATGACAGTGAATTTGAGGCTGCAACAGCAATACCTTTTGAATGTGTAATGATTGCGAGATGACAGTGAATTTGAGGCTGCAACAGCAATACCTTTTGAATGTGTAATGATTGCGAGATGACAGTGAATTTGACGCTGCAGCAGCAAAAAATACCGTGTGAATGTGTAATGATTGCGAGATGACAGAGAATTTGACGCTGCAGCAGCAATTCCATGTGAACATGTAATTATTTCGAGATGACAGTGAATTTGACGCTGCAGCAGCAATACAGTGTGAATGTGTAATGATTGCGAGATGACAGTCAATTTGACGCTGCAGCAGCAATTCCATGTGAACATGTAATTATTTCAAGATGACAGAGAATTTGAGGCTGCAGCAGCAATACTTTGTGAGTGTGTAATTATTGCGAGATGACAAAGAATTTGACGCTGCAGCAGCAATACCATGTGAATGTGTAATGATTGCGAGATGACAGAGCAATTGACGCTGCAAGTGCAATACCTTGTGCATGTGTAATGATTGCGAGATGAAAGAGTATTTGACGCTGCAAAAGCAATACCTTGTGAATGTGTAATGATTGCGAGATGACAGAGTATTTGACGCTGCAAGTGCAATACCTTGTGAATGTGTAATGATTGCGAGATGACAGAGCAATTGACGCTGCAAAAGCAATATTTTGTGAATGTGTAACGATTGCGAGAAGACAGTGAATTACAGCCATATTGTGTTTGTGTGTAATGATTCAGAACTCGTATCAATGTTTTGTGTTATGCTTGCTTATTGTTACTATTGCTATAGATATATAGATTTATTCAGGTTATAACATATAAATAAGACTACTTACCAAAAAGTGTTAGTCAAGGCTTATTTACACTAGTATTTGTTTATATTTTTTAAACTGTCAATGGTCAATTAATAATGTACTCAAAGTTGAAAGTATATACTACTCGAGTTTTTGCCACTTATTTAATTTCATTTCAGCTATTTTGTATTTGAATGACCACAAACATAACGGTGTGCTCAAGCTTTATTGTAACTGTGTGAACAGTTAATCAGCGCAAACCAATAACTAATATTGGATGATTTACAAGTCTATATAAATATTTCTCATTGAAATAACCATTCATATACGAATAATAATTTTAAAGGAATAGCAAACATTGAAAATTGTTAACAGCTAACTGAAGCAGCCAACTTGTTTCAGCGTACAAATTGAACATGCTTCTTTGGCGGTTTCACACTGATATTCAAGGAATTCAATGATAACTATTTTCGCATTATTGATTGATTCTTTCGAAAAGAAACCTGTAAGTACGAGTAACATTTATTAATCAAAATAATAAAAAATATGCAAAGTTGTTAACAACGAAATATATTTGTAACTGTAAATTGTTTTGTGGTTTTGTGGTCGATTACTAAAACAAGCTGTTCAGTGATATAAAAAGGGGAAATTTTCAGAGTTCATAGTGTAGACGGAAGATATTTATGTGGTCACTAGCTCTATTGTTGGGAAAAGTGTTAGTAACCCAAAGATTTAAAGAACCTTAAAATTCATTTAAAGGGAAATATAATTTTGTAAAAGTAATGTCAATTCATTTATTAGCGATGTCACAAAATTACCTGGGGCTTTCTATAATGGCTATTTGGTTGGCACTTGATTTCGTGGCTGTTGAATTTTGGTGTTTATTGTATTTGCCCCAAAACGCAAGGAAATAATCCAATTCTCATATATTCTTCATATATAGCCACCTCTCCGGCTGGCGATTCTGAAAGGCGTCGTCAGCAATCATAAAAAAATACATAAAATGTGTTCGTATTCGTGTGCCGTTAATGGGAAAGCTCATGCTGTTGATTTGATGCGTGACATACGTTTATCATATGTAACGTGTATTTCATGATCAAACCGTGTCTAACAAGAAATTGGCGCAAAATTCTGCAAGGTCACTTCATGGAAAACGTTCCTGCATTCAACAGGTGCAAAACTGCATAAACATTGTACATGTACATTGTGTCTAAAAGCGGACAGCATGAACACATTTTTTAAGAACTGCAGCAAATACCACAACCTTATATGCAAGGCATTTTAATAACTGTCGTGCATATGTTTTGTTTTGAAAATAATTTAAATTTAAACATAAAAGAAACGGATAACATTTGCTGGCTGTTACGGTATTAGATTGGTCATTTAAATTATTCGTCGTTACTGGAAATCTTGGTTTCGTTTACGCTCGAAATAAACGAATACTAATAAATTGGTTCTTATTTCAAATTTGATTCGATGTGATTTTTTTCAATTTAATTGACATGGTATATAAGTAATCTTTAAATTCTTGTCCAACTTTCTTAAAATTAAATGAGCGTTTCTATTACCGGCATCTGCATTTACAAAGCAAAGTGCCGTGCATCCCTATATTGTGTTTAGTTTCATTATAATGAAACACATATATTTCATAAATAAATCAAAACAATTTTTGTTTAATCTTGCATATTTTCCTACGAAGCTGCATGTCTTTGTGTTAATAATAATGAACATAAATGATATCATTTTGTCTACATCTGATGCAACTCAAGTGTGAGATTCGACATGACGTTAAACCGGTTAAAGCTCCCAATAGTTTGCTTTGTCCGTTCCAGGACGGTTATCCAATATAAGAATAATGAAACTCCAGATACATCAGCAGAAGAGAAACCCCTATTAACATCCGCTGGTTCATTTTTAAGGCATGTGACCAATTGCCTATACACCACAGCACGACACGCACAACAAATCACAAAACATAAAAATGATTAAAACTAGAGTCACCAAGATATCAAGACCTAGCATCACATAGTACATATTAAAGATCATCGTCGAGCATTTTAGGAAGAAGCCGTTACACGTGCTGCAAAAAGGCAAGATTATATATCTTGGTAAACATGCTATAATCATAACAATGTTTTAATCCAGTTTGCGTTCTTTGTGGTTCGTATTGTGTTGTGTTAGTTTGTCAATTGGTCACGTGTCCTAATTAAATTAATTAAAATGTTAATAAGAACTTCTCTCATGCTGATGCAGCTTTATGTAGTTTCATATCTGGTGTGTTCATTAAGTTGCCGTTATTAACACTATATTATTACAAATTGAAATCGTAGTTATTAGTAATAATATGATTTCTATGACCACTCAGGAAATACAATTTTCCATCTTACACTCAAGTAAACAATATCCTCTATTTCTTTTAAGATTATTTATTGTATGTAAATAAATTATTTTCAATATGTTTAAAAACAATTCCGTATATAGAGCTTTTGCGATTCTGAAATAACGAAGTCGTTTTGCACTGACTTTGAGTTTTAAAATTCGCCACATTGAAAAAAAACTGTCGCCACTTTCACGATTTCGGACCGTTGTGATCGACAGCAAAACCCTTAATATGTGACATTTTGTGTTAATCAATTACATTAATAGTGTATCTTCTTTTGTGAAATAACTTGGATGCTTTATCAATTACAATAACACTAAAGTATGTCAATTAAGTGGCAATGTAATGTTTGTATGTGTTTTTAGTCTCAAGTACTCAGTTGAAAGTGTTTCTCTATATATGCGAGATTTTATTTACTGCTTATGCTAACCATCTGCATTGCATGTAATTGTTTGTCTGTTATGTGAATATAGTCTAAAATAACAAGAAATGCATGCATAGATAATAAGTGAATTGATTGTAATTCATTAAAGTTGGGTATTTTAAAACATTTTTTGCATTTTAACATAATGTGTTTCATATTGATTAATATTTTTCATGTAATAATTTACCTTCAGGTGATTTCTAATGCATCCTGTTCAAATGTGCATGCATAAAAAGAATAAACCTGGTAGATAAGCGCATTTCCTGTATTGATATTGAATGGTTTTTTAAGGATCAGATGTATAATGTATATATCATATCTGTATGTCTCTTCAGCTAATTTAAATCTCTAAAATTAAAATACCGGTATTCAATTTGTGTTTAAAATAACGAAATATTTTGTTTAAGAATAACATATTTTTAAATTGAAATTTCCCTGGCGTCTTGGTTGAATTAACTAGTTTTGTACGCTTTTGTTACATGTACAACTATTAAAATATGCTGACCATGATATGATTGTCCGATTAAACTGCAAATGTTTTTAAATGATTAAAACTTATTTTATCGATAATGTACGTGTTTTGTTTTCCTCTTACAGGTATGACTTACAGAATATTGCAGAATACCTACCATATAGGATAAAAAAGATCATATATAGACCCAAATACTGTCCATGTGCAGCCCATATTGAACCGTTATAGGACTCATATGCAGCAAATATGGGACCCATATTGGCTGCCCATATGGGCTGCCCATGTAGGGCCCATATGGGTTTTGCAACCGGGAACCATATGGCCCCCAGATGGGCAGCCCATATGGGTTCCACATAGATACCCATATGGGACCCATATCGGTTCCATGTATTTTGCTTGCTGGGTTGATCTTTATTAAAGTGACACCGAGCTTGCTTTTCTTGTAAATCTTCAATTCAGAAAATATTGTGTAATTTGTAATTAAGTACTGGAGTGCACAGACTTCTTCGTTTAACTCTTTACCCTAAAAACGACTACTCCTTAATTTAATATATTTACAATTATATTGTTTGTAGGTCTTGAATTATGTACGTAATATTATCAAAGATGCAATATGCATACAACATGCATGATGTTTCAATTGGCTGTATTGAAATAAATTGGTCTCTTTAGTTTCTGATCAAGTTGATTATTAGAAACAAAAATATTGTAAAACAAAACCAAACAGTCTTAAAAAACATAACAATTTTGATTCGCATGGAGAAGAACTTTTATCTGGCACAACATTCTTGGTCCATTATTTCAAATGTAAGCATAGACATCCATATGTTTTATGTTTTGTTTTGACTTTACGACTACACTGATGTATGCCTTTGAGATTGTATATTTAATAGTAATTGTTTACGTAGCATGTTCATCACAATAACCTTGACAATATGTTATCAAACTAAAACTCTGCAACAACTATTTACATGATCTCAGAGTTCTTCAATGACTATGGACATTTACGCGTAGTGACCTTTCCCGTGCAACAGTGAGATACTGGACAAATTGCCTACTACCCGAGTAACAAGGTCATAGCTAACCCCGGAGAATATTATCGCAATATGGTACGTCGATCTACAGAAAACGTCGACGTGTCCCAGTCAGACTATACAGATCAACGTGATGCGGATGATTTGAAGTACATACTCACCATCAAAAATATCACACATCGTAACGAATTCCCCTTAGAATGTCTTAATACACCATATAGTCTCACAGCAAAGGGAGTAGACATATTTCCATGTATTTTACTATCGTCTTATCCGTTATGAAAACGTAGGCCATTTTATTTACTTGACACGAGCTATACACATTGTAATCTTCAGTTTAGGAAATATTAAGCTATGTGTTCCAGGTTTCCCCGAGTTAGGTCCTCGATGCACTGTTGGCGGCTGCATCGATTGTTTGTGTGTCAAACCTGGCGATACAATCATATGTACCTTATACAGCACCAACGTTACGATGTGGATTGGTTCCGTTAATGTTAGTCTTCTAGGGGATCGAAATGCGTTTCCATATGTTTATTCATCGACAGGTTTACGCATCGATGACCATCATCACATGACAACTGTTTCATGTCTGGCATATATTCAGAGTCCACTTCTTGCTTTCAACAGGAGCACCTCGCTATATGTTGTCGGTAGGATAATGTTATTTACAAAAGATGTGGTCATTAGTATATAATCCAAATGTCTTACTATATTTGATGCAATGTGCAATTGTAATCGTGCTTGTGATAAAATATATTGATTACAAAGTATATTGATTTTTCGTCTTATAAGCCCAGGCAAATATTTTGCGACGATTTTGTTTACAAAAGCCTTTATTTTTTTCACTCAAGATGATATAACATACGATTAATTAAAAGTAGTTTGTGCATATGAATTAAAATGGAATAGTGTTGACTGGCTCTGTAAATAAAACATTAATTCAATGGCATGAGTTTTTATTTTATAGTACCTCCAACGAAGCCATTGCTGCATGTTCCTAAACTAATGGAAGGTAATCAGAGGAACATAACCTATGTTTCCTACAATGGTAGACCGCCGCCAAAACTGGAGATGAGTTTGGGTGGAGAACGTTTGATAGCTGTGTTACAAGAAGATATCTACAATGTGACCTCCAATCTCTATACCAGCGTACGAACTTCTGGAACCGCACTTAAAGTGCATGTATATGGTTTTAAACATGAACATAAACACGAACAATAACTACATGTGTAGATATGTTGACAGCATGACCGTTACAAACACATGTAAAATAAAGTTTTATATCTAATATGTATATACTAGCATGCCGTCTGTCAGATTTATTTAAATACTAAATGGCAAAAACCTAACATGTTATTTGATAACCGCTGTCAGACACAGGATAAATGCTCAGAAATACACGATAAATGCACTATGTGTCATTGGTTGTATGTAGGTATACGATACACATTTTAAAACTCCTTACAAATCATTTTTCTGAGCAAACCATACTACACATGGTTTCATATTCTAGATCCCCCAAGTAGACTTCACATGGATCCACATCAGTTGCCACGAAAACCGGCTCCCTGGGTCGAGCTTTCTATTAAATGCACAGCCATAGACAGAACTGCTCATTGCAGAATAGCGTGGAATTCGGATATAGCGAACTGAAAAGAAACGGACAATGCAGCATTCAACAATATTGCTTCATCAGTCAGAATAAACGTATCGAGATCCACGCAAGGAATATACGTAAGATGCAGACTTATATGTGAGGATTTCGACACGAAACTGGAAGAGAAATATGTCTTGACTTTCGATCGTATGTGTAACAATAAAGGAAATTATTTTTGGTAACAACGCAACATTTATACTGAAATAAAACACACTACAAATTTAGCAATATATGATAACCAAATACATCCCGAAAAATAAAAAATATTTTGAATAATTAATATTTATTTATTATTTGTAGTACACGTAATTACTTTCAATTACTTTATTAAGTCCCTTATACATATATACGAAATTCTTTTTTATCATCCACCTAGTATTACCGTGTAACATTCAAACAACGGTTTATCGGCTGGTCAAAATATTACAAGTACAAATAAACATAAAAAAACATAATATACAAATGAAGCAAATATTTTCAATAAAAAATATATGCGACTGATAATTCATTTTGATTATTTTGTAATATATACCAACCGAATGACAGTATAGTATTTAGAAACATAAAGATGAATTTCCTTTGAATGGTTACTTTCCAAGTCAGTAATTTCAAAATAACTACTGAAATACGCATTATAATGATTATAATGATTACTAAGTTTCACTTACTGATGTTTGAATGTAAGTTAATAAAGCATATATTTTGTCATAAACTACGCATGGACACTATTCAGATTTGTATTACAAATGTACTAATTCATTGGCATTGTATTTCCTCAATATTTTCAGAAGCTTTGCCGCACGCCGCAATGTCAGTGACGGAAGATTTAGTTGTGAACATCGTGATTGGCGTTGGTGGCGTTGTATTGGTGTGCATTGGCATTTCTGTCACTGCGATCAAACGTTAGTACTATGATGATTGGAAGATAGTTTTATAACAACTTAATGCAACAACATTGCTGCATTAATGATTATGATGATTAAATAATTATATTGTTCCAGTAGGTCCGATTGTTGATACAGATTTGTTATATGTATTCGTTGAACATTGATGATATACATTTTGATGTTATGTAAGTGATTTACAGGGAGAAAAATGGCCATGTCTCAGCAGCCTAGGTATGTTTATTATTATTATACCCGCTTAATTTGTTGATTTACATATGTTAAATATCCTCTATCAAAAAATCTTTATTAAGTCCGAACAGAAACCGCGAAATAACCAGCCGCATATGTATGCGCTTATAAAACAACGGTATACCATATGCGTTTGCGATTCTTTTTATTGTTTCATAGCTGTTGAACACAATTTAATATTGCAACCAAATATTGCTCATCAAGTTAAATTTCATTTCACAAAATATTCTTCAAGTTCATATATTTCTTGTGTGATCCGTGAACTGCTTTTTAGTCATATTAAACCCGTCGAATTTCGAAAAAGATCATGTGATGCTTTATAATATTTTTAAATACATTTCCTTCGTAGTACTTTTTCTAAATATGAAGACAGTTAGACGATGCTGCTAATGACCTTAACACGAAATGTGGATTTAGTCGAAAGATGTCGGAAAATTTTTGTTGAGTAGCAGCGCAAAACATTATAAAAGTACCCTTGATTTTCCGATCAGGAAATATATTGACAAGCATTCTTTGATTGTTTTATTTGTACATTAAAACATGTAATAGATTCTGAGTTTATGTTAAACTTACTGCGACTTTAATAATTATCGAGTTTCTCCGAACAATCTGCAAGTCGTTAGCTAGAAGTAACAAACATTAACCGTTTTGTTGTTGTTTTCGCTAAGATGGTCAAAATACTGTTATCCTTTGCAGCGTTTATTAATTGTCGCGGAGTGGGTGTTTAGACATCTGATTGTTTAAGCTTTAATTAAATCACCAGAACGAATGTTATTTCACACAAAAGCTGACCTTAGTACGAATCGCATTTACAAACTGATCTATCGGATGTACAATTGTGCTTGTGTAACGGTACAATGCTTCAGGTGTAGATGAGCCTACAGGTAAGCAGGAGGTGCACTATGCAAATGTCAGTCAAGTTTGGACCGCTTCTGGAACCGAGAATCGGATAAATCGGAATCGTTAAAACTCGACTGTTAAATATTCTGTTCACATTTGCCAAATTATAATGTACAATAAAAAAAATCACATATTAATCGTTTCATTCATTCATTCATTCATTTATTAATTAATTCATTTATTCATTTATTCATTCATTCATTCATTCATTCATTCATTCATTCATTCTTTCTTTCTTTGATTGTTTATTGAAGGATGACCATGCTCGAGGAATGCAACTTATATATGCAGACATTGACATAGAGTTTCTAGAAAGAAATAAGGTGTCAAGATCAACAGACGGCGGACATGTTCCAACTGTTTATTTAAACATTGATTTCGAGCGAACAGTACAAAATAAATTGTAAGACCCAGACTATGTGAATGTGTAATGATTGCGAGATGGCGGTGGATTTGAGGCTGCAGCAGCAATACCTTAACAATGTGTAATGATAGCGAGATGACAGAGAATTTGACTCTGCAACAGCAATAAATTGTGAATGTGTAATGATTGCGAGATGACAGTGAATTTGAGGCTGCAGCAGCAATACTTGTGAATGTGTAATGATTGCGAGATGACAGAGTATTTGACGCTGCAAGTGCAATACCTTGTGAATGTGTAATGATTTCGAGATGACAGAGTATTTGACGCTGCAACAGCAATAAATTGTGAATGTGTAATGATTGCGAGATGACAGTGAATTTGAGGCTGCAGCAGAACTACATTGTGAATGTGTAATGATTGCGAGATGACAGTGAATTTGACGCTGCAGCAGCAATACCTTGTAAATGTGTAATGTTTGCGAAATGACAGTGATTTGACGCTGCAGCAGCAATACCTTGTAAATGTGTAATGTTTGCGAGATGACATTGATTTGACGCTGCAGCAGCAATACCTTGTGAATATGTAATGTTTCCGAGATGACAGAGTATTTGACGCTGCAATAGCAATATTTTGTGAATGTGTAACGATTGCGAGATGACAGTGAATTTGACGCTGCAACAACAATATTGTATTTGTGTGTAATGATCAATAACTCGTTTCAATGATTTCGTGTTATGCTTGCTTATTGTTACTTTTACTATAGATACATAGCTTTATTCAGGTTATACAATATAAATAAGACTACTTACCAACAAATGTTGGTCAAGGCTTGATTTATACCAGTATTGGTTTATATTTTGAAACTGTTTGTGAAACGTCAAAAGTATATGCCAATCGAGTTTTTGCCACTTATTAAATATCATTTCAGTTATTTTGTATTTGAAGGACCACCAACATAACGGTCTGCGATAGCTTTTGTGTAACTATGTGAACAGTTAATCAGCGCAAACCATTACTATGATTGGATGATATACACGTATATTTAAATCTTTCTCAATAAAACAACTATTCATATACCAATAAATATTTAGAAGGAATAGTAAACACTGAAATTTTTTATTAGGTATCTAAAGCAGCCAACTGGTTTTATTTAATGATAGCCATACAGCGTATAAATTGATAATTCTAATTCGACGGTTTGGCATTGATATGTTAAGGGGTATCAGAAGTCGTACGAACAGAAGCCCACCTACCACGACATCTGTGCCGAATGTGGAGAAATCGTAACATAGTATTAATGACATAAATGACGGTGTCAGCGGGAAATTAAAGGATATTTATTTTCGCGTTATTAATTGAGTCTTTCGAAAAGAAACCGATAAGCACGAGTAAGATGTATTAATCAAAATAATAGGAAATATGCAAAGTTGTTAACAAGGAAGTATATGTGTCATTGTACATTGTTTTGTGGTTTGTGGTCGATTACTAAAACAGCTGATCACTGACACCAAACAAATGGAAATTTTCAGAGTTCATAGTGTAGACGGAATATATTTTATGTGCTCACAATCCCTATTGTTAATAAAAGTGTTAGTAACCCAAAGAACTCAAGAACATTTTAATTCATTTAAAGGGAAATATAATTTTGTAAATGTACTGTAAATTCATTTTTATTAGCGATGGCACAAAATGTCTTGAGTTTCTCTATAATGGCAATTTCGTTAGCACTTAAATTCGTGGCTTTTGAGTTTTTGTATTTATTTTATTTGCCCTAAAACGCCAGGATATATTCCAATTCTAATATAGAGCCATCTCTTTCGCTGGCGATTCTAAAAGGTTTCGTCAGCAATCATAAAAACTACGTAAAACGTGTTCGTGTTCTTGTGCCGTTAATGGATTCGTGCATTTGATTTAATGCGTGACATACATAATATGTGACGTGTATTTCCATGATCAAAACGTGTCTAACAAGAAATTCGCTCCAAATCCTTCAGGGTCACGGACACCTCATGGAAAACGTTCATGTATTCAACAGGTGCAAAGACATTGTACATTTTGGTACATTGTCACGTGTCCTAATTAAATAATGTAAATAAGAGTTTCTCTTATTCTGATGCAGCTTTATGCAGTTGCATATATGTTATATTCATTCACTTCCCGTTATTAACAATCGGTTAATAAAAATTGAAATCGTGGAGTGCAAAGTTAACAAGGCCATAAGTGGTTAAATGTATTTTCTATGACACTCAACTCAACAGTATTCTCTATTTCTTTGAAGTTGATTTATTATTTCTTAATAAATTCTGTTCCATATGTTTAAAAACGAAAAATCATGCAATTCGCGTTTAACTGTTCAATAAGAATATTGTGTTTATTTAATACGTATATCATTTGAATATGTCGCATTGGTATATAGAGAATTGCTGTAGCGATTTTGAAATAACGAAGTTATCTTTAGTTGCAATTCACCGAATACTTATAACATCATATTTATAATAGTACCTACAAATCATTAGCATTTTTTACAATGACATTTACATGTCTGTAAAGCTTCTTGAAAACTGGACATAATAAAATGACATGTACTACACAATGTCAGAATAATTAATGATTTTAGAATTTTATTGATTTTGTTTTCTATTTATTTATCTTAACTGGATTTTGAGGAAAATGTAACAGAATCTGACCTGCAAGCGCATATCATCGAAATAACAAGTATATGCAGTTCAATTAAACAATGTGCATTTTAAAGTAGGCATTGAACAGGCACCCTGGTGTCGGTATGTACAAGACCACGAGACACATTCAATTAAGCGGAAATGAAATATAATGTGTATAATTGTTTAAACAATTAACAGTAGAAACACTTCTGGAAATAATTGTGTCAATGGCTTATTGCCAGACTGAGTTGGTCCGTTTACGGCGATGGATCCTTCCATGATAAGATCTTTGTTCTTGATTTGGATGTTACTCTTATCCCTTGGTAAAAATTAATACAAATATATATCGGTATTTATTTGTTATATTAAAAAACATACAAACACATACATATTTGTAATTAGGCTATTATTCTATTGATATTTTTTATTATGCAGATATACAATCCAAAGCACTTACGAACACATTTGGAACGTTGACCTTACTGGACCCGTTATTTCCTGGACGAAACGTTACTGTAAGATTTACGCCTGCCAATAAAGATGACTTTACAGCAGGCAACATTGAATGGCTGACCATGAAATATAATGAGACGGCATTTAGACGTATCTCGGGCGAGCAAATGCGCTACAATAAGAATGGGTCGCTCTTCTTCAAGCTGATTCGCTTGGACAGGACATGGAACAACGCATTGGTGCAAGTGCGATACATGGACACATTTTTTGAGATGATTATGCTTCAAATCCAAGGTAAAATCTGTTATTATGTGCATTGTATACATGTCTACATTAATTTCGGATCAACACTATGTCTTCATTACTCAAAATCGATTAAAAAACAATAGTAAATAAAATTAACGCCACGCATATAAGCAAATTGTACTGCATATCTGGATATATTTCGCCAGAGTTCAACAACGAGTGTGGACACTTACGCGTGGTGAGCTTTCCTAAACACCATGGTGATACTGGACAGATTGCTTACTACCCTAGTAACAAGGTTATAGATTACCCAGGAATCTTTTATCGAAAGTGGATGGATCGAACTACTGGCAACGTAGGACTGACCCATTCAAGCTATACAGAACAACTTTATGCGTATGATTTCAAGTACATACTTACCATCAACAACAGCATGCCGCTTCACGGATACTACATAGAGTGTATGCAAGACCCTTATAGACTAACAACAAACGAAGTTCAACTATTCCCAGGTATTTTCGTATGCAACATGACACATACTATAATCTTTTATGTAATGCCATTATCGTTATCACAGTGAACTCGCTATCTATTCAACACGATAGTAAGAACGTGTCATAAATAAATACTATTCATCAACACATATATTATATGTATGAACAACTAGTGTAAAGAGCTGTTTCTTAATTTGAGTATTACAATATCGTTTTGGATGAAAAATGTAAAAATCAATGTTAACGCTTCTGAATTGCTAGTAAATAAACAAGGCTTGTAATGTTAGCCCCGCCCCCAGCATGTGCTTGTCAGAGAAAGGCAGCACCATGTAAAAAAAGAATACAATATAAATATATGTCCTGTACAAAGAATCTTATGATCTTGAAGAGTGGCATTGACCTTCAGCAGCAGACCTGTCCATTGTGTGTGAAACAACGTCTCATAATGATCATCATCCCAGCGGAGCCTTTTTATTTAAAACGTCTTCCATGTTCCTACAAAAAGTGTATTGTTATTAGTGATCTTTAAGTGTAAGCTTGCACCCATAAACAATGTTCTTGCCTGGGTGACATCCTCTCATTATGACGATCAATTTATTCAGATTTATTGTAGAATCCCTCTTTGCATGTAGAATACATGGCCCGGAAACAATTATTGAATTATGACTTCTCATGCAGTGGGACATTGTCATCCAAATTGAAGACCTCGTTCTTGCGCGCGACATACCTTCTCAAGATGATAATCATTTCTTCCAAAATATTTCAAAAACCCCTCCATGTCAGGAGCATTTTATCCACACAAATGTTTGACTTTTGACCTTGATGATGACCTTAACCTTAAACAAGCAAGGGTGCGTGACGTACGAAAGATATCATTTGGTAACGTGGAATTATAATCTGAAGAAATAATAAAATCCTTCCAGGCATTTAGAAGTTATGGAGAGGAATCTAAAAACCTTTTGCTTTGACCTTGAATTGTGACCTTAACCTTTGACAGACATGCATGTGTATTTATGTGACACATTATCTGGTCGATGGGGAATAATTATCTGTTATATTAAAATACTTCGACGCATTTAGAAGTTATTGAGTATAAACGAAAATCAATTGACATTGAAATGTGACAGATACGCATTAATGATGTACGAGACACATCATATGGTCATGGTGATGTTATAGATAAATTCTTCTAGGCTTTTAAAAGTTGTGGAACGGGAAACAAACATTATTCACCTTTGACCTTGAAATGTGCCTTGACCTTTGTCAGACGAGTATGGATGATGTACGCGACACATCATTTGGTCAACGGGAATACTAATTTGAAGTAATATTAAAATTATACCAGACATTTAGAAGTTATAGAGAGGAAACAAAAACTCTTGACCTTGAACTGTGTCCTAGACCTTTGACTGACTAGCATGGGTTATCTATACGACCTATCGTCTGGTCATGGGAAATAATAATCTGTAGGAATATTAAAAATGTTCAAGGCGTTAAAAAAATACAGAGCGGAAACCAAAAATCCTTGATATTTTTCATTGAAATGTGACTTTGACTTTTGACAGACTAGCATGAGTGATTTACATGACACATCACCTGGTCTTGGGAAATATTAATTTGAGGTAAAGTAAACATCCTTCCAGGCATTTAGATTTGGACACTGAATTGTGACATTAACCTTTGACAGACGAGCTTGGTTAATGTGTGCGACACATCGTTTGGTCATGGTGAATTGTGAAGTGTTATTTAAAGTTTTTGAGACATTACAAAGTTACAGAACGAAAACGAATTCGGAAAGTACGGACACAACCCATCAGCACACAAACCAACACAAAAGCACCCTCTAAACACACACAAACACACACACACACACACACACACACACACACACACACACACACACACACACATACGTGTAACTTGTGCCAAGTCACTACACTACATTTTCTCCCGGAAACCCACTACCACCAGATCTAGCTATGCCAACGATTTAATGTTTGGAAATATTATGTGAAATGGGCTGCTTTACTGAACGATGTTTTTATTTTTTTAATTTAAGGTATTTTAATATAGTTATATTTTACAATGTAATCCACTACATACACGCTTCTGAAAAAATAGCAGGTGAATCACTACATGTACACACACATATTTTCCCACTACATGTACACACGCATATTTTCAAATACAACTCACTACTTGAAATAATCTCAAAATATAACTACTGGACGCTTTATTCAAGCAACACTTATTAGATTGATCCGGCAAACAAAGCCATTCATTTTATATACGCACTTGTTCAAAACCTCGATATTCCATTTGACATACAATTAGAGTATTTGATAATACAATTTCACCATTCTCAGTTACAGGTCTGAAATTTGGGGGTTCCTTTTAAAATTTAGAAAAGCTTACCACTCGTTCCTATTGAAGTTTGCGGGTACATGCAACAAGACAGACACTTAATAGGACAATATAATCAATGTGGAACATACATTGGAGACGAATACCATTTCCTAATGAGCTGTCCACATTTTCAGATGTGTTACTGACAAACATTTAAATGTCAACCATTCCGTTGTAATTATCAAAATGTTTCTATAAACTTCGAAGCGTCATCAAGTTTAATGCATCAAGACTGTCCAAATAGATTGGAATACATTGACAAAGTTAGATATCTTTAACAAATACCCTATTAAAACATAAAATAATATTTAAAGGTACTGCGCTCCAGAATGTGAAAACGTCAAAAAAGAAAGTTGTCAAAAAAACACGCATTCTTATTTCAACGTATAGCACAACTTAAAAAAGATAAGTTGCATTCAGGATTAGTTGATAAACGATGACATTTTGTTTATATTTTTATTTTAGTCATTCGGAATCCTAAAACGTCATTTTTATTTTAGTCATTCCAAATCCTAAAACGTCATCCTGCGTTTGTCAATTCCAATTACCTGGGCGATGATAAAACCCGTTAAGCGGAACCGGTAATCCATAAGCTGATATGGATAAAGGGTGATGCCGGGCTGTCGATAAACGTGTTTTATTAAGAAAATGATAAAATCCTGTACAAACTAAGTCGTTTTAATTATTGTTTGAGCTATAAAAGTATGATCCGACAACATTGATCTGGCATTCATTTGCTTTTGTCGGTGGGTCGTGGATACGCATAGGTTTGCCGAGGATTACCAATGCACTTGTGTAACTTAATGTACTTGATTATAGCTCATGTATACAGTCATAATAATTAGCAATTAAGTACAGCGGTTACGCATTTGCCTGCAGATCCAAAGTTCATCAATTCGAGCCTCATTTTCTTCAAGTGTTTTTTCGCAAATATATGTTTTTCTTCAAATACATTATTTATAGCAACATTTGATGTATATCATATATTGATAATCCTTTCAAAGTAGTATATATGATTTGTATACACATATTAAACAAATTCCGAATTTGGCGCAAAATCGGGGTGCGAAGTACCTTTAACAAAGAGAGCTGAAAACTTCAGACTGTTCAAATAAGTTGATAATGAAAATATCTTGCCCATGCATTCAGGTGCGTAACTATGCATACTCATGTACGTACGTGAGAATAAATTGGAAAGCATACATAACTATAGAATGTGAAAAAGGTTAAGAAAGAACCGTGGCACACAATCAGCAGTACATGTATATGTTATATTTGAATTACCGTACAAAAAAGTATTGTATTACTGAATCTGAAAAAAATACTGTAATTAGTTCAAACAAAAAAAAACAACAACACTTTTTTATTTCGATTTTTTAACAGTATCTTAGCATAATTACTTACAAGTAGACTTTCATGTTAAAACTGGAACTAGGTGTATACTCACATTCGGCCTAGGTGCGCCCCTGGCATTACCATCAGTCAGATAACTTACAATCTGAAAAGTATTTCTTTTGAAAGTATAGAAATATGCTTGTACATATTGTTTTACGCATGTTACAAATACATATAGTAAAATAACATTTCACCCTTCCTGTACCGAATAATCAAAGTTTGACTGATTTCAATAATCACTATGTCACTTACGTTTCTCTTAACGAAAATCTTTTTTCCTCAAAATTAAACATTCTAGATGGCTAAGGATGTTAAATATTATATAAATTAATTAACAAGTTATTTAGTATGGACTATAGTTTAATCGGAAAGAAATTAACAATTATTTAAGTTTATATGTTTGATATAATAATTGTTGATATCAAATGCAACAAATATATTTCCCAGATAAATTAAAGTCGTTTTTCCTTAAAGGGACTGTATCATCGAAACTGGCCCCAAGGGGGCAATTTCTTTTTAAAAATATGAAATTAAGGTATTAATTCGGGCATTTAATAACGGATAAAATAAGGTATATATAATGGGAAAAGAGTGTACTCAATCTGAGGTAAAAATCAATTACATCATGTTTATATTTACATTTTGACGTCACAATTGTATTTTGTATAAATATAGTTAACACGTCATTCATTACCTAGCAGAATAGCGCAGTTAATTAAAGCGCTGTCTACTGTCATTTCTTCGTATGGCTGCTGAGTCGTGAGTTCGATACCAACTTGGCGATTTAATTAAAAAAAAAAAATTTGCTAATTTGTTTGTATCGAATAACTAATTATGTTTTATATTATTTATGTAATGCAAATGTTTTAGTGTAGCTCATTTCTATCATATTATAGTATTTATAGTGCAATATGAATACATTTTTACTGAACGATGAAGATGACATAGTCCCTTTAATTGCTTGAATATGCTTGAACTTTGTTGTTACCACCATCACATTTTAAAATCTATCATTGTATTTGTTGTTATAGATATTATATTTGACTTGATTAGGCTTGACTACATATAACCCGTGCAGGGACTGTTCGCTCTTTCACATAGAAGAGAAAACACAACTATTGATAAATATTGAACACACGTCACATAAAAATACCAAACACGTATTATTGTGACTTCTTAATACTGGTTCGAAAATAATTTCTTTAAACATCCTAACGAGCTTCCAATACCAATCGGTTCTGAAATGTTGAGTTTGGTAAAAATAAACTTCACACTTTTAAGAAACAGTTTACAGGCGTGTAGGAGCATGGGCCGCTGGAGCCGCGATCGCGGCTATAATATTTTGGGGAGCATAACAATATTTTCGAAAATTAACATTGCTTTAAGATTTCTTCCTGGTCTGCGGCTGTTAAGAAAATTGGTCCGCGGCTGCAATTCGATTGGGACCGCGGCTTCGATAGATCTAGGGCCGCGATCTTGATCAATAAACCAGTACATAAAGTGTCAGTAAACTTTAGATAATCGGCGGATAACTTTTACTTTTATTGAAACACGAGGCAAGATACCACAGTTCTGCATTTGGAATTGTCGGTTGGCTGTTCTAACGCTAATTGAGACACGAGGCAATTACCACAGTTATGCGTCGAACCTACAGATGACTACCCATTATTTTTCACACAAAAATAACCATTAAATGTTTGGCCAATAAATATTATTTTGCAAATAAAAAGGCGTGAAAACATTCATTCGTTATTTTCTTTAACGGTCTTGCCGAAATATTTGTTTAAAAAATCCCGATAATTAAAGTGTGTAATTGAATTTACTGGATGAAATACTCACGTTCTTTCATTGATATTAATGTGTTTGTTTCTTTAATCCAAAGTTTAGTTAGTTAACGATCATTTGGCAACACCTCGATCAGAGATCATTTAATGTTCAGTGGTTTGATACCTATCCTTGTTACATTGCTATTAGATTACGGACGTTTTTTTTTTTTAAATATTTGTTATTGTTATTGTACAAGTCTGTATTGTAAATGTACATGCGCTAAGGCCGTATGAGCATGGTGCAATAAAACTATATCTCAATCTCTGCTACTGTGCCAATTCCTATATTTACAATTAAAGGTAACAAAGCATAAAAAGGTCAGAAAATATATGTGTTGTAACTTGTCATGCGCAACTCAATTATGTATAAAGATTTTCATAAAATAACACTAATTTGCAAACTTCTCAGCACAAATCTGTAAATTTTACAAAACAGTTTAAGTAAAATATATGTGTTTAAAATGAATATTCAATTTCGATTTTAGAACGAAAATGAATGTCCATAGATTTTACTCAAAATGTATGGTTATTTTGACCGATTTTGAGCAACATTTTTGTTTTGCTTTGTGAAGATATGTTAGTTTAATAATTGTATGCATGTCTCGACATATAATATCAGTTTATGATGGCCATGTAGATGCAAATTATTTTCCAAAAAGTGTGTGCATTGTTACCTTTAACATAGTTGCGATTTTTATTTTGAAACTAAATCTTAAGCAGGGGAATGTCCATGAACGAAAGATCGGGAAAAAAAATAAAAAAATAAGGTATTCCATCCATCATCATCATTGCGTGTAATCGTTTTATTCCGGAGTACGTTTGCTAGCCACGGAAATCACGAAGAAAGCAATACTAAATCGTCTCCATGGCGTTCGGTTGGAGTAGTTGATGTCCATGGCATACAAACGTCTTCCGATATAAGTCGGAATCTCACGATCTAATTATGAATAAATGGTAAGCGCTTTTTATAGACCATTCTTTTATTCTATCGATATACGTATTAAACAATATAACCGTGCTTCGTGTCTTGTTACTGTTCACTAAATGTTTAATTATTTGCCGTAGTATTTTTTATCATTAAAATGCGTGTGAAGAAATTTTTTAATTGTAATTCACGTTGTAAAAAGCTGCATAGCGCACTACCGTGACCTCCCGATAAGTCGTTTTGTCAGCGTATACAAACCCGAAACGTACATCATAATCCCCGGCCGTCACGCTGTTTCCAAGGCGACACCAGACATAACTCCAGAAGCATGCATGATATATCGTCTGCACTCGAATCGCTAAAGAAAATGGTAATAACTCACGGTACTGCAGTTAAAGGTATAGTCGCTGCAATGAACGGTGAGACGGTGAAGAATAATGTTTAGCGGGAAAAAATTGCAATTACATCCTTAAATGTAGAGTCCGTGAGTGCCTATTCCCACAGAAAGACACGAGTCACGATGGCATTATGTTGGCTCATTCCTTGCACAGGCATATTCATAAATCACTATAGATACGTATTTGCACTGTACAGTTATTGGATGTATTTATTAAAACATGATTTGTCAACTTTGTGAATTGCATAATATAACTCAAAACCATTAGCGGCCAGTTACATTACCAGACGTGTGTTTACACTTAAACTACAGAAACTACATAAAGCTTTTCTGTGCCAACAATGAACAAATTATTTAGTGTAGAAACTTATAAGACGGAATAATTATAAAATGATGTTTGTATTGGAGACTACTAATATCGGTATCATTTGAGCATCTGAACACAATAACGAATACATGTTCCCACTCATTATGTGATACATGTATTTCATTAACATTGAGTTTGTCTAGCCATTTGTGATTTGGAGAAGGCAAGTACCGGGCGACTAGAGAATCGTCGAATACAGAAATTTTGGCTTTTTTTGGGGGGGGGGGGGCTTTTCAATTAACATTGAGTGTTCAAATTGTTGATATTGTTTGATATGTATTAAGCTTTAATGATATTTTTTATTTTGAATACGTTGTTTAAGTACATATTATATCTTTTTCGTTATTTAAAATATTCGATTAATGAATCTTACATACTTGAAAGTTCAACCTCAAAACAATTCACGGATCACTGATAAGCATGATGTTTATGGAGCTTGGCGAGAATGAAATAATAAAACATATATGTGAACTCGTGTATCAGTTTAGTTAAAATTTGTTTAGATGTCAAATGTTAATGCAAAAAAATATATTCCCGGGAATCAACTGAAACCGGGCTTATCAGCTACTTAAAATTAAATATTCGCTTGGAAAAGCCAGAAGTAATAACACATCAGTTTAGAGCAAGTATATTTAACATTTACTTCAACATTCCTTTTAACTTGCACGAAAAGAATGTTCCGTATATTTGGGTCGTCCTTCATTTATTTGGAAGAATCTAGTTTGTTTAAAACATATTCCTCTTCAAAATGATCGTATATTTGTATATAATTATGCTCTCTGTAATCGAAGGAAATACGAGATATATCTACCCACATTCCCATGTATACACACTTTACAAGTCACTACATGTAAACACAATGCAAGTCACTACATATTTAGGTTTACACACTATGCAAGTCACTACATATGTATGTATACACATTGTACAAGTCACTACATGTGTATGTACACTTCCACGAATTTCTAATTTTCTGCCTTGTTTTTATCATATTTCAGGAACATTATTCGGAGAAACATGACAAATAATCAAATATAAGTTAAAAACAATTTATTCCTCACATGTAAAACAAAAAACATTGACATTCGATCGATGTCTTCCTGATATTCCGAAGGCCCAATGTTCCGAAAATCTCAATGTTTAGTGTCATTTAGGATGCAATGTTCACTTTGCAGGATAATCTACTTGGAATCATAAGTTAATAACTTAAGATGATTCCACGCATTAAAAGTGCCCACATGGATTGTGGACTTAAATGTTGTTTTTTTTAAACATAAGCAATATAATATGTGCAGTTCAGTTTCTTAAGGATTTCATAATAAAATTACAAGAATATTCAAGAGAAAGAAAGGAACACAAATTATGCATAGACGGTATATACATTGTATATACGTACATACACGGTCAGGCATTAAACTAAGTTTCTTGTCTTTTCAGCTGCATCATTAGATCTGACCTCACACTGACCCGGAAGTCCAGGGTCAGGAAAATAATATACGCCGCTAATGTGGAAGCATTGTCTTGCCTTTTATAGCCTGTGTACCTATTGCGTACGAATATAGAAGCAGCACTCGAAAGTAGTAAAATGTATTGATTTACATCGTTGCAAAATGACAAATGTATTGTTCTATAACATGTACATGACATGCAAACTGTTTTCATAGCAGTACATGTATATGGCAACCGGTAAGGCGTAAACAATATGTTTGTTTCAGGTTACCCGATTTGCCCTTAAAAAAGCACGACCCTAAAACATTTTATTGAGTGGGTCAGATATTTTGGTGTTTAGTTTACTTTTTTCCAATAATTAAATTTTGGATAAATAAGTGTTTTGTTATGATAGATATGTTTTTAATATTCAGTCAGTTTTATAATCTTCAAGTTGACCATTTACCAAATAATTTTTAAAAAAAATTCCCTATTTACCTACACTAATTTGTTTGGCCATGTAACCTTACTTGATACGAATCTATGCTCCATTTATCTGAGATGTTGCACCCCTTCCTTGATGACCATTGCACTGCACACATTTTCAAATAAGCCGACGCGGCGTTACGATTTATTCATTAGGTACTACTCGTAGGAAATTTTCACTACATTTGATTGGATGTTGACAAAGGTCTACAGTTGGCTTCGATAGCTACGCCGAAAAAGTTAATCAATTCAATAATGTAATGAATGAAACACAGAAGTTCATATTTATTACAGGTAGATCTATAGAACAAAATTAAGGAATAAAAATACACCCATAGATATCGTCTCATGATGGTGAACATTTCCACCAAGTTATTTCAAATTCCATCCAAAAATGATAGAGTATGGAGCGGGCACGAAAAACAGACCCCATTTTTATCTTTGACCTCTAAGTGTGACCTTGACATTGGAGGTACGGACTTGGATCTTGCGCGCGAAACATCGTCTCATTTCTGCCAGGTTATTTCAAAATCCGTCCGGAAAGGACGGAAGGAAGGACACGCGCAAACCTATAATCCTTCGGCAACTGCTTTCACCGGTAGTGGACTTATAATGTTGATCTTGCAAACGCTTTGTTCTTATTTTTATGCTAGTTTCCCCAAAACGTTTTATGTGTAAAACTGACAAACTGAAGGGATAAAAGATTGTATATCAAGACAATCATTGTAGAAAGAATTTTTTTTTGGTTAAATCATGATGAATATCGAACACAAACGATGCAAAATACACCAACGTCAACATTAATACATTGTTTTCGGCTTCCAATGTGTTGATCGAACGCGCTACCGGCTGGTTTCACGGCAAACGTTCTAACCGATGAAATACTGAATAATGCCAACTCTTCAGCTAGAGTTTCCCTATTTTTAACACAGTACTTTAAAACATTAAAGCAAACAAATTAGTTTTGACATCTAATGTTTTGTTAATCAGTTGCCAAAGCGAACATCGGAGAAAAAGAAAACGATAAGAAAAGAAAACGATAAAATTAAAAATATAACGGCGCATTTGATTTATAAAGTAAACAGACACAATAATTTTTTAGTTCCACACTTCAAAGAAGGAAAAGGCACAGACAGATCAAATTCATACTGAAACTATATTTGATCAGCATGAAAACACATAATAATAACTAAACACAAAAAGCATAAAAAAACGCAGTTTGGGCGCAGTTGCTTTGTGCGATATAATACAATTTGTTTTCACACACTTCCGACGGCAAATATGCGAACAAATGACGATTTAATTTTTTATTAGGGTGTTCATGTTGGTAAGGTGTTCGGAATATCGGGCCTTTGGAATAACGGGCCTTCGGAATATTGGGCCTTCGGAATATCGGGCGGTCACCATTCGCGGGAAGAAACTTAATAGAGTGGGTTACCAAAGACCACGTAAAAAAAAACAACAAAAAAAACATAAAATCACGCTGTATTTGATTTCGTTTGAAAACTTGTACTCTCACCTGCTGCAGCAGTTGCAGCACAGCATCTTGTCCTCATCGATATAATATATATGTGAAGATACTGTATGAAATGGCCACGCACATCTGATGAATAACGAGCGTGAGATCCCCGAGATTCGCCAGATTCTAGTTTTTCCTAAAACTGGATTTGGATTCCAGATTTGGCCCTGATATTAAACTGGATTCCGAATTCGGCTTCCAGATTTTGTCCTGAAATTAAAATGGATGCCGGATCCCGCTATTAAATGAAGCTGGGTTCCGGGGCACTAAACTGGATTCCGGATTCCATTCTAATTTTAAGCTGGCTTCCAGATTTAGGGCCAAAATTAAACTAGACGCTGGATTCGAGGGAGGACGGGGCGAAACCCTCAATTAGAAATTCGTTGAAGTGTAAACTCACCATGCAAGTCACTACATTAGTATGCACACAGACTATAAAGTCACTACATTCGTATGTACACAGACTATAAAGTCACTACATTCGTATGTAAGCACACTATGCAAGTTACTACATTCGTGTGTATACACACCTTGCAAGACACTACATTCATACGTACACGCACATTCTATATGTTAACTGAATAAAGAAATGTTTATTGTGCACAAATAATAAAGTTCAACTAATGTCATATGCAATCGCTGTCATATTCAAAAACACATCCTAGGTTGAATTTATGATAGAAATTGTGTTCTAAGATCATGTAATTTAATGTAATTATTTAAATTCCATTTCCTGTATGTCTCTGTTAGTTGATATGCGGGGAAAAATATTTTACTAGATTGTATATTTCTATTTTGAATTAGGTATTTAAAAGACTTTAAACCTAGCTTAACAAGGGTTAATTGTTGGCCTGTGTATTGAGGTTGACTCTTTTTATCGCAAAAAAACGCCATTGCCAACTAAATAATAATCAATATTATCTGTTAGTGTCTGCGAACAAAAAGCGTGTTTGTTTAAAATTGTTTGTTTTATTTTGTAATGAACTTAACAATCCGTTTATATAATAATATTTATATTTTACTGTATTTTTTCATTACATAATTAGATTCATACATGCAGCTAAAGGTTTTTACCATAAAGGTATAGATAAAGGAACAGTTAATTTTTTTTTTTTCTTTACTGGGTATGAAATTGAATTTCAAACTGTGTTGCCATTTTGTATTGCATTTTGCAAACCTCTTTTCACACATGTACCGTATGTGTTAAATGAAAGACAGTGAACTGAACATGGATTGTTTCCAATGCATTTCACATCCGTTGTGCAGTTTCTAACGCCTTTGTGCAGTTTCTAACGCAATGTACAACATGTGAAAGAAAGACAGGTATCCGGACGAAAAATTCCCCGGACATTAGCCCTCCCGCTTAATTTAACGTACCCGGACAAAATCGCTCCCGTTGCTTTTACAACCCGGACATATTCTCCCATCAACATTAAACAAGAGCACCGTCTACGGATGCTGGACGCTCGACTTTCTCGAATTTGATAGTATTTTGTTAACATAATGGGTTCATCACTGTGATGAAGTGTGTTGAATTTCAAGTGAATGCCTCTCATAGATATTGAGACATTTGACCTAAAGCTAAAATTCAAGCTGAAAACAAGGGCAAACGAAATCCTTGATAGAGTTACCTCCTCGTGTCTATAGAATAAATTTATCACTGTGATCAAGTACTTGAGTTTCAAGTCAATTTAGAAATTTAGGAGCACCATAAACAAGTATCTTGAGTTTCAATTTAATGTCTTTGATAGTTATTGAGAAATTTTATATTTAACCAAAAATATGTCAAAAGTTGTAAGTCCGAACAAAGTCAGATAACTCTGAAAAAACAAATAACATGGTTACCTGCCTTGTTGTAAATAATTACCCTTGATTGTGAAAAAGCATTGAAATTTTCAAATGGATACCTCTGATAGTTTTTGAGAAATGGACTCGGACAAAAAACTTCACAAAAAAGCTTAACTAACGCAGACGCTGACGACAGAGCGACGACAATAACTCGACTTTTTTTCTTTGAAAAGTCGAGCTAAAAACCGTGTTTGTATTCGATTAAACAGTAATTGTTGCAAAAATAAATATTTATGCCATATTCCGTATCAAACTAAAGAACAATATTTTTGATATATGTCTGCTTATTAGTCCCCTACCGGTGTTTCACCGGAGGGAACTATAGGTTTGCCCTCCGTCCTTCAGTCCGTCACGCTGTCCGTCCGCAAAATATTGTTCCTGCGATAACTCAAAAAGTACTGAAGATACTTAGATGAAACTTGGTCTACATATAAACGGCAATGTGTGTATTATGCACGACCCTTTATTTTTTACCAGAGGTCAAAGGTCACGTTACTGTTACTTAAAATAGAAATAAACTTAATACTGTAATAATTCGAAAAGAACATAACATATGTCATGAAACTTGGTACACAGAATGGACTATATGATTGCCCTCTGTCAGTTTAGTACTGCAATAACTCAAAAAGTAACTCGAATGTCTGGTCAATGTTAATAAAATAGAAAAAAAAACAATTTAGTACTGCAGTGACAAATGGGATTTGAATATAAAACTTTGCACATCTACAGATAAATGGCGATTTGACGGTATAGCACAATGTTTTATTAGTAAAGGTTTTCACCGGTAGGGGACTCCTGTATTGCTTGCAATACTATCAAAGCCTTGTTTATTTAAATTATTTACCCAATGGTGGTCTTGCATGAGGTGATAATTCAATATACTTGCTACCTTAATGAACTACTTGTTGTTAGAATATTTGTGTTAAACCAGAGATAAACCGTCAAACGTCCACATTATTGCCACTTTAATAAGCAACTGATTTTTCAAGAAAATGGGTATTGTTTGCATATAAATTCTATTTTATAATTTGGTTGAATCAGTTGAATACATATGGAGACTGAAAATATGTGTTTTATCTGGAAGATTTTGTCCGCGGGGTTAAATTATCGGGAGGGATTATGTCCGGGTAAGAAAAAATGAGCAGGGTGGATTTTGTCCAGGATTCTGAAAAACACTCCTTTTAATTTTATTTGAATAATGAATAGTGGGCCGGGTTGGACCGGACCGAGTAAGTTTTTGGGCAGAGTTGACCCGATATCGTTTTCTGTACCGTTTACTGTTATACAACTATGAATATCAACGAGAAGTCTTTCTAACATTGTGTATGTAAGTCACCACACTTGTGTGAATCCACATCTTGCAAGTCACTACATTCGTATGTGCACACACGATATAAGTCACTACATTGTGTAAACCCACTATGTAAGAAACTACATTATCTACTAAAATCATATTTGTTTGTGGTTTATAGAATAATATGGTGTCACACTTTTGTTTCAACATTAGTGTTGCAGTAAATTTCTATCTTGTTTCTCGGTGTTCAATTACACTTCACGCATATTAATTTAGGGATCCCTAAATGACACTGCTATCCATGATTTAAAGACATCATGTGGAATGAACATATGAACAAGGAATTCCACAAACATTTGTCTAACTTGGATCAAGTTGGCATTAACCTTAGTGACACAAAAACGAGCCGATTCACACAAAGTTGTGTTTCAATACTTCATCCCGAACTAGCTTTTAGCTATCAATCAGAACGATTTATTGACGACCTTTCGTCGACGTCGATATTCACTGATCCAAGAAACCAACCCCAATTTCTCAAAGCGTATCAAGCTCCTAAATACATAGTTTTGAAGAAAACTGTATGTTAGATAATCAAACTAAAACTTGTTGTGAGGTGTTATCGATCTTCTGATTATAAGCTTTACACTGGCCAACTGCAATAATTGGTTTTGAACCGTTTCTGCTCAAGATGTTCCAATAAACTGTGGCACGAATTTGAATGTCAATAGATATGAATGAGAGAAGTATTTAGCTTTCAAATTTTATTTCTCATGTATGCTGCATTCAAAATATGTTAATTTCATGTATATATTGCATACATCTACACAACCAATGCAACCATGAGGATGGTATTCAATTGATTCTAAGGATATAATTTATTGGTATATAAAATGTACTAGTATCAAAATTTAACATAAAACATTTAAGATGCTGAATCTCACATGGTCCTTAGGGCACACATTAAATGAAACTTATGGGATACTGTGACAAGTGGTATTCAAAACCAACCAGAACAATGAATAGTTAGAACTATAAAACTGTTAAAAAAGTTATAGATAGAATATATAGATATATATAGAATAGTTAATTAAAATATACACTTTTCAGAAAACATTTAAGAATCTCCTTTTATGGCAAATATTTCTTGAAACAAGTTTTTCAAAATATACTTTTGTTATCATATGGACATGTAAGTTGCTTTACATAGAAAGTTTAGGATGATTTTTTGCAGTAGCACAAATGACTTGTGATATACATAATTTTAAAACTTATCAGAAACATTAACATTACATTAGAACATGTTACTATCTTAACATCAACAGCAGGTTAACCATACCTTTACAATTATACAATTCAAGCAAATGGCCACTATTACAACAAGAGAGCCATGATGGCCCAAAGCGCTCACCTGAGAGCTGGTAAAGATGAAGACCATACCGTTGTGACAGGTTTGAAAATTAAGGTATCTGAACAATACGCAGAGGGGGATAGGATCAATTTTGATTTAAGACATCGGTTAGAGCGATGGGCTAACTAAAGTATGAGATGGGTAGTGTATGTGCGTGTTTTTGCTAACGGTTCTCAAATCATTTTTCTCGATACATTTTTCCTGACCCTTTTTCATTTAGTCATTAACAATTCTGGAAAATGCAGAAACAGTAGATTTTGATGTCTTTCGCAAACAGTTTTGGAGAACTTGTTGCAATGCGATAATTACGATGGCTGTGCTATAAGGTAAAATTTTCCTTTTTCTTTGATAATTGTCTGTCCAATGATAATAAATGATGTTAATGCACGCTCTGAAGACATCAATGTTGCATGTACAAATAACTGCATGCAAGTCTTGCAACGGTTGGAAATCAAATGTTATCAATCATTTATTGTCATGAGTAAACTGTGTAAGTTTGGTCAACATTG
Source organism: Congeria kusceri (assembly GCA_027627225.1). Lineage (NCBI taxonomy): Eukaryota > Metazoa > Mollusca > Bivalvia > Myida > Dreissenidae > Congeria > Congeria kusceri. The sequence goes on along the minus strand of CM051028.1, from coordinate 15,883,596 downwards.
AATCGAAAATTGTGTGTGCAAGCCAATCATTGATAACTTGTTGATGTTTTTTTCCAAACACAAGGGGCAATAACTCTGGTGTTTCTGGCCTGATCATGCTTATATTCCACTTCACCTGTCGTCTTAAGTCCATAGACAAACTATATACGATTGGTGAAGATTGGATGAAAAATGAAGTCTCTATCCTGAACAATGTTCATTTTTGCATATTTTTTTCACAAAGGGCAATTACTCTGGTGTTTCTGGTCCGATCTTGCTTATATTCGACTTCAACTGTAATCTCATTATAATAGACAAACTTTGCAAGATTGGTGAAGATTGGATGTAAAATGAAGTCTCTATCTTGATTAATGTCCATTTTTGTATATTTTTTTAATAAACAAAGGGGAATAACTCTGGTGTTTGAAACACGATCTGGCCTATTTTTGGTGTCTGCTGAGATCTGTTGGTCACACACAAACTGTAAAAGTTTGGTTAACATTGGATGGAAAATAAAGTCTATACGTTGGAAAAGGGCATTTTTGCACTTTTTTTGCATGAAAAAGGGGCAATAACTCTGGTGTGATCAGACCCAATAACAATCCCATTCGAGATTTTATGGCCATACACAAACTGTGCAAGTTAGGTTAAGATGGAATAAAAAATGAAGTTTTTATCGCGATAACGGACCAAATTATTGATGGTATACGGGTGACGGACCAAGGACGATGGACAATGCCGGAGAGGTCCCCTATACTAATAGCTCACCGAGCACTTCGTGAAATAGTACATTATTTCAACAGTTTTCCAAAAATACAGCCATAAAAATAGTTCTTCAACATTGAGATTTTATATTGGCACCTAAAACATTACACAAATCATTTCTTTTGGGAAGATTTTGGCAATAAGTAATAACAATCACAAAGTTTTCCAGGTTTAAACTAAACTGTTGCAATCTTAAGCATGTTTCTAGTCATAGCTTCTAGTGGTATGCGATTAAACGCCTCCCAACCACTTGCCAACTAATGATTTGTTTTAAAAATAAGGTCAATCACCACTCCAGAAAAAATGCCACCCCTACCACTCGCCACTGTCTCAATTCACAAAATAGGGCAAATGACACCGCTGTAATTTTCCAATTACTATAAACTATATTACTAACCAACTACCAATGGTCTTAATTTCTGTTATAATACTGTATTCTACAATTTCAAGTGAGCAAAGCTAGCCAGGATATTCATGCAAGCACTGTTTACTGTAATATATTTTTCCGTGCTTTCATCATGTTGTAAACTGCAAACTTGATCTTTTGCCAATTGATATTAAGAAGGCACCGATGCTTTTTTGGGGCATTAATACAGTCAAGCTTTCCTGGGACCTTTGATAATCTCAGATGTTTTTCAAAAAACGATTTCAGAGCCTGCTTTTCTTCATCGCTCCAAGTGTGTTTATCTGAAATATATTAAACAAATCACTAATATATTCAATGATATTTGTGAAGCATTAATATGGCACTAATATATTCAATGATATTTGTTTATTTTGATTTTTCGCCGTATTCAACAGTATTTCAGTCATATAATGGCGGTCAATTAATCTACTCACACTTTTCCTTGTAAGCTGGTTTACCAGTACTAAGTGCACATACTTATGCCAGTAACTGACAACTGCCCTACTTGAATCAGAGGTAGGGGGAGAATGGCCGCAGAAATAATTTTATGACCAATACCCACACAAGTTATGTGGCCGGGCTGGGAATCGAACCCGCGATCCTTGGATTTGTAATCCAGCACTCTACCAACTGAGCTAGCAAGCCCGGCTTATATTTGTGAATTAGTGACAGACTTGTTTGACTCAAATGTACTAAAAGTATGACACAATTCCGAAGAATTTTGAAATAAATCTTTGAAACTAAATATATTTTCTATACAGAAATGTGAAAATTAAACTATGCAGTCAGTTTTTATTTTGTTAAACTAGATGTGTCACAGACACTGATGCCCCCACGACACATGTTTGGGCACAGACAAATGGCATGTTGCCAACACTAATTTTGCCTCCACAAATTTATTTCATATACATGTAATATTCTATAGTGGAGAACATGAAACAAGGTCATAATTCTGCCAAAATTGCTTGCAGCGAAAATTCCTTACTTTACGATCACCTACACATTAAGATTCTTCAGGTGTGAATGTTTGAGTGAAATCCGCCCAGCAGTTAAAGAGGACTTGAGTCCACAAAATTTTGGGACTTACGTATGTACATACCCATGGACGGACAAATAGCTTAATGCCGCCCACTTTGTGGGGGCATAGAAATCGGCAAACAAACAACAACAAAAACTGATACTCATGCCTTTACTAATGAAATCAGGTATTACAATTAACATCACAAATTTGTGCCATATGCGCGGTATTTCCCTTTTTAACTTCTGATATATTTTATATGAACTACCCCCGGTAATCAGAAACAAAAAGCAACACAACTAATTTTCAGACACCAAAGCAAAACCAGTTGTGCTAAGTACATTACAAATATCAGAAACAATTTAAGGTCATATTACCTGCTGTTTTCTTTGTTTTTTTCTTAGGTTCCTCCTTCCAGATTTTTGACGGTGCATATCCATCCTCAATTAAATCTGAAATGCATAAAAATTAGTATATTATTGCGAAAAATAACAAGAGCTGTCGGTGGACAGCGCACTTGACTTTACTTGTACTTGTCAGAGTAACTCGCATTAAAAAAAAAAACTCAATAGAAAAGGCCAATTAAAGTTAATTTCATTCTCAAGTTACTAAGTGGAAAGCATTCTTCTAATTATCAAAACAGTGACCTTGACCCCATCGACCCCATATGCAATCTCATGCAATGTCTCACTATATGGTATTTATAACAGAGTTTCATTAAAATATTTCAATTTGTTCTTGAGTTATTCAGCAAAACATGTTTTTTTTTCAATTTATAGTAACAGTGACCTTGACCCCACTCAACCCACCCCAAATGCAATCACAAGTTATGTATTGCTTTAGGGCAAGTTATGTATTGCTTTAGGGTATCTATGTACGAAAATTCATTCTCGAGTTATCAAAAGTTTATTCTACAACCCCACCTAAAGGAAAGAAAATTTTCAAATTGTTAAAAGGCCCATAATTCTGAAAAATTTCTAAAAAGTTATCAAAATTGGCCCATTTGTTCATTTTAATATGGGGAATAAGTGTTTCAAGTTTGAATAAAATCCCTCATGCCATTCCTGAGAAACTAGCTTACCGAAAAACTTGTATCTATCCACATAGCTTATATGTAACATTTTTCTGTGTAAAAAGGCCCATTATTTTGACAAATTTCAAACTAGAGTTACCAAACTGGGCCTATAGGTTCATTTTAATATGTGAAATAAATGTTGTATGTTTAAATGAAATCCCACAAGCCCTTCCACGTGAGATATAACTGAACGTGATCAATACCACAAAAATACCACACTGATAATACAACTTTGTATGAAGCTAAGCATAAAAACCATAGGTTCATACGTCCATTACTGCAATGCATGGAAATGTACATACCACCTTTAGGTCCTCTACTTCACCATCTTTGTCTTCATCTTCGTCCTTGAGATCGTGCTCTCTGCCAGTGTCCATGCCTCCATCCGCACCATTCTCAGAAGCCTGAAAGCATAGTCAGCAGCTTGACTTACACGTGAGATATCACTGAACGTGATCAATACCTTAAAAATACCATGCTGATAATACAACTGTGTATGAAGCTTAGCATAAAAACCTTAGGTTCATACGTCCATAACTGCAATGTATGGAAATGTACATACCTCTTCTAGGTCCTCTACTTGGCCATCTTCCTCTTCATTGTCCTTGAGATTGTGCTCTCTGCCAGTATCCATGCTCCCCCCGTCACCATTCTCAGAAGCCTGAAAGGATAGTCAGCTGCTTGTCTTACACGTGAGATATCACTGAGCGTGATCAAAAACCCAAAACACCACATTGATAATACAACAGAACTGTGTATGCAGCTCATCATCAAAGCTCATATTACCAAAATATGTAATATGACAATTTATTGTAAATGTATAGTAAGTTTGAAAGCCTATAACAATAATGTAATTTATAACGTATCAACAGGCCTTCTGTTTCTATAATCGAAAAGTTCTGTCCACAACTGTGAACATCTGTCCGCAATGCAAACGTCTCTCATTAGTGAAGTCTGTTAAAAACACCTATGGGAATAAGAATATAAAATGTTATATTTTTTCAACTGATGGTTGTTCAAATATTTGTAATGTCCTTGTCAAAGATGTTTTCTCCCATGTGCACCAAATTAAGTACTGCATAAAATGGACACTATGCCTGGCAAGCTCACTTACTTACTATTACACAAAATCGTCGCTGGTCATGGGTGTGAAAATCCTATGTCTGACTTGTCCGATGTGGTAATTTTACTGTCAAACAAGTACATTGTTCATGTCTAGGTGTCCACGTACAAGTACACTTTCAGGGTGTGAAAGTGATGTAAAAGTTGGAAACTAATTATAGTATTATTATATACTTATACATTTGAAAAACAAATTGTGTTCTATATATTATTTAATGAAAAAATATATCAGGAAAGCTTGGAATAAAAACTATTCTTGTTTTGACAAGTAACAGTTGCTTGCGGACAAGTAGATTTTTTCAATTAACTTGTCCATGGACAAGTAAACAATTTTGATATTTCCACACCCCTGCCTGTGACTTTGGGTAAAGAGTCTCGTGGTGCGTCACATAGATACAATTAAGTGACTTGCATATTGTGCACTGTGTGAAGACTTGCACGGTGTGTACTGTGTAGTGACTTTCACTGTGCATACTGCGTTGTGACTTGCATAGTGTGTACTGTGTAGTGTTGTTTATTTGCTGGGTTTAAAGTCCCACCAACATCTTTTCAGTCATATAAAGACGGTGTCCACCTGAAGCATTGTATAGTGCTGCTTCCACTTTATCATACCTTGGACACTTTGATATTATACCACACCCAATCACATTATCTTGACTACCGGCTGAACCGTCCTGGACTACCCTCAAATGACAAGTGTTGGTGAGGGAGCTTAACCAGTACCTTATAACCACTTCGGTATGCTGCGGTTAGGGCTTGAACCTGCCCCCTCCCGCTCTGTAGGCAAACGCGGTTACTACTAGACCACAGAGACGGTGTACTGTGTAGTGTGCATAGTGTGTGCTGTGTAACGACTTGCATAGTGTGTACTGGCTTGCATAGTGTGTACTGTGTAAAGTCTTGCATAGTGAGTACAGTGTAGTGACTTGCATAGTATGTACTGTGCAAAGACTTGCATAGTGTGTACAGACTTGCTTAGTATGTACTGTGTAAACACTTGCGTAATTTGTACTGTGTAGTGACTTGCATGTAGAGTGTGTGTACAAATACTAGAGCCTGCATTGTCAAGTAGTTGATGTAATCACTTTGGGAGCCACCATAACCTTTAAGCATTGATTAATAGAACGATTAATGTATTTCATGAATAAAGCAAGTATAATGATCCCCAAAAAGGGCAGTAAATGAAACCAGTGGATAAGAAAATGGAAGTTACTAGTAACAAATACATCTAGCTACAGAGCATTTTAGGTCAATGAAGTATTACCCTTCATTTTAGAAACTAAGTTAGTATCAAAAAAGCAATCTAGTATTTCAGGAAGTGTTATGCCAGTGATTTGATTTTTATTAACTGAGTATCAAATCAGAATTGAGTAGTACCCTTATAACTGCATTTCTTGTATAAACAGAATGATGAGAGGGGAACGCTACCTTACAGTGTGTACGGTCTTACAACAGATATAGTGGCATAAATAAAATTAACCAAATAAAGTTAATAAACATATATTTCAATTTAAAATTGAATAAAAGTTAAGAACAATCATTGCTTTCAAATGCACAATAAGCTAGTTTTTAATCACCAAATAGTTTTCGTCTGTACATACGGGAACTCAAATATATACGTATATACGTTGAATTGACAGTTGGTTTAAAGTACATAACACTAATAAACGATGGAACAAATCGACATTAGTACTTGTTGATTTATTGCGTACTGAAGCATTTTCTTCGTCATTTTAATGTTTTTTCTGACTGCTTTCAAGTTTTATTGTCATTTTAATCTGATTATTTTGCAAATAACTGATAGGAAAGATCAAATGTACACACTTTAATAAACCAAATATGGTTAAAATGCTACAGTTAGTAGCACTGTCTTTTAAATGATGCCTACAGCTTTTATCCCTATGAATTCGTACGGGAAAACCTATTTCTTTTCATGTATATGGAAAATATTATTATCCGAAAATGTAGAGGGGTCTGAAAACTTACTATACAGTAAGTTCCTTATATGTTACTTTCATACTGACTATTCTATTGGAAATAACTAATTCTATTGAAATATCTAAGTAAATTACCAATCACATTATCCACAATTATGGCATATTGAGATTGTATAGTTCCCTGAACAATGTTGGGAAGAGCTAAAAATCTAGTTTTCAAGATCTTTATTGTAAGTTATCTTTAATTGAGACAGCGATCCATTTTCTTGCACTCATTTTTTTCTGTGCTTTTATTTGTTGAAACACAGCAGATATGGTTCGAGGATTGATACGGACAGGATTTTGTCAATTATTACAGATCAAATTGCTTACCTTGACTAATTGATAAGTTTTGATATATTATAATTTTTAATAAATAACAGTTTTAGGCGAATAAAATTGATTGCTTGCTCAAAAACGCAGTTCTGTAGCTAAATGCAAACTCAATAATATTACACAATCCCATGAAATATAATCTACAGCTTAAATTCAAGTTGGCAATGGACTGGTCTCACGCCTGGCATGGATACTAACGTCACAACTTTTAGAACTGCATTATCAAAATAACAATACTGTTAGGATTTCAAAACAAGTTTCAAATAGCAACATTTCATTTATATATTTACTGTATTATATTATGCTCTGATGAGCTTTGTCGGAATGCTTTGGCTATTTTGTAATTTATATTTATAATCCCAGTAACGTGTTTGTACTTTTTAGTTTATATATTAGAGCAAAAATTACACATTAGGCATATTTTTATTTTCCTTTAAAACAAGATGCTGCGTTCGATAAACACACATGCTTATTGCTCGTGCTGGACGACCCATTTCTAATATTTTAAGTCCAAATTACGTCTAGGCCAAAGTGAGGTTGGGTGATATGGGTGGATAAGGAATGGTCATAAGGCCATCCTTAAAAAATTGTTTGTTTGCGGTAACGCGACTGCCTAACAAAATTATACCAGAGTTTTTATAGGCTTCCGTGAAGCAATTTTTTATATTTCCTATTAGAAAATTTAAGTTATATATTCATCATATTTTGTTCGTAATTAATTCATTACGTTTTTTTTTATCAACTAAACACTGCGTTCTCATAACTATTGTTAATTGGGATTTCACCACAAGCTCTCGTGTATAAATCGGCCGTTTTCTGATTCTTCAACTTTCCAATCATTATGTTGTAACAGCAGGTTACACGTTGTTAAATCAACTTAACACCATTTTGACTTATTATATCTGACAGGCATTATAGTTTCTTTTTAGAGAAGCAATTTCCATTCAAAATAATTAACTATAGGCGTTTAATGACCTTTTATTATTTTAATACAAATTTAATCAAACATATACAATAATGAGTTAATAATAGCTTCTATTCAAAATATAATGTGCAACATTAGCAGGATCATTTAAATTATAATGCCTGTCAGATATAATTTCTTAAGTCAAAATGGTGTTAAATGTATTCACATGTTTCTTTGACCAAAAACAGAAATTCCGAAGTTTGACTAAATACTTTGTACAACAATTGGATATCGTTAATATTTCTCCTGACTCAATAATAGTTGAACAACTTTTCGACTCAGCAATTATATTATTTTTTTCTACAACAGGCAGTTTTTAATTGTAATAAAAAAACACAATCGAAGTAAACAAAATTCAAGTCTAGATTTCCACATTGTGGGAATTATTGCAAAACATAAACGAAATGGAAAGCCCAATCAATAACGATAAAAATTTATCTTAAATTGCTCTAATTGCATTGTGATTATTAACTTTTGCACAGGAGATTATGTGGACACAGTGTGTATGTGGAACAGTGTTTATGAACATGAATTGATGCACATACCGTTTTCTTCATCCTCTTTCAGAAATAGGTCAGTCTTCTTAAACACCCACTTATCGCCTTTCTTTCTTTGAGGCCTCATTGCAGACAGAACCTGAAGGAAAATTTCAAAGTTACAAAGATTTACAATAAATTTGTTCAGCACCTACAATGCTGTATTGTATCTGTAGATATATATATAGATATAGCAAACCATTATATTAATGAGGGTACCTGTCTCCGCGAAAGACCATCAGACCTTGCCGATAAAAATCTGTGAGGTCCGGGAAAAACTGTCCGAATACTGGTCCTCGTGCCCGGTGAAAATTTCGGTCAAAAATATATTATGACAGCAATTGCTGTATCTGTTTCCACAACAGTCATAATGTCATACTTGAGGGTAACCGATTGTGTTGAAGACTTTGAAGGGACTTCGACCAATACAATTGAATTCATATATATATATTGCAAAATTAACATGCTGATAGTACATGTAGTAGCTTTAATTAACAAAGCACTTTCTAGTGCATATTGTTTTAGTTTTCTTCGAAGATATTGTTTTTATCGTATTTAAATGTTTCTTGCCAAAAATAAGTGGCCAGTAATAGTTTGTCCGGGCCAGTAATATTTGGAGAACTACCGGTCATCTTGGCCAGTAATAAATTCACGACTTTCGCGGAGACTGGGTACAAATTAACTAGGGTACGAGCTGACCAGTTACCGATTATGATTTACAAAACTATAATCAATGACATCGTATTTGACAAATACTAATGGAAATTGAATATTTTTTCTGTTTCCGATCACGGTGCCGTTGAGCTGCTTTTCCACATCACCTTTAAAGGTTAAATTGAATTTTGAAAATGTTTACAACTACAAGCTCGGACGAATGACCCTTCGTTAGACCAATCGTGTTTGTTTATATCCGAAAAGAAGCAGTATAACAGCCTACATGCGCTTTATTTTATACAAAATTGCATTTATTATTTATCCGCCTAATATCGTATTTAAAATGAACGTATTGAGCATACAAATACCTTATATTTCCTTCACCATCTAAAATCCACGTTCTCAGCCATTTTGGAATCCATGCGCATGCGCACAATTATTGCTGCAAAGTGTGTCAGAAATGAAACTGGCAACATCACCATCCGTGTACGACGTCACACAATTGCGAATATAAACCGCCAAGTCAATACCATGGTAAAAATACATTTTTTGAACAGTATTATATCAATTTTAGCAAAAAAACACAATATGTCAAAGTCACTACCATGGTTCGTGTAGTGGGTTGCCCATATGTAGTGGGTTGTTTGGTGTGTAACGTAAGACCGGTAGTGGGTCTCCATAATTTACACACACACACACACACACACACACACACACACACACACACACACACACACACACACATACGTGTCTACGGTGTAGACTGAGGACACCTGAAATTTGCAGTCGACTCGGGACACCATTATGCAAACATCGTATGACTTTCTAATTTCACATACATGCTCTATAGTGCATTTCCATCGTTTACAGCTATTTATTTCTTGTCTAAAATATAAGGATAAAACATGTCATTTTACAGACAAATGGGGACAGTTGCTTGATACACTTCACACTGAGGACAGACCTATCACTGAGGACAGACCAACCACTGAGGACAACTTACACACAAACAGTGGGGACTTCACACACCATTGTCTGAGGACATCACACACAAAATATATTTAAATTATAAAAATATCGTATTTATTAAAATATATTATTTTACTCTGCTTATTATGTTATTGTTATTATTTAGTAATATTATTCTTTGATATTTGATAACAGCGACATCTCGAATATATCGGATATTAAAGTAAATGCACTTTTGTTTTATTCGAACTGGGCACAGCCCAACCACTGAGGACTTACACACAGACAGTGAGGACTTTACACACCGCTGTCTGGGGACATAACACAAAGTTTTGGATTATATTGCTTCTCTTTAATTACAAATTTAGTTTTAAAGCCATTATTATATTAATAATATTAACTATAGCATTGTTAGTTGTTCGTATATGAACCGAACATGATCAGAGGATCATTGTTGACGCTATTTGTATTTGGATTTAGTCCTTGTGAATTACCAATATCGAATACATATAATAAATAAGTATAAATTACTTTCACCTAACTTTCCTCTATCGGTAAAAGCGGTAACAGAACATTTTGCATTACAAACGCATTTGGAGTGGATAACGTTTAAATTGAAATCTGATTCATTAAAATGGAGCAGTTCAGCGCACTGTCGATAAAATCCAACATAATGCTGTGAAACAGTGCAGATATGCTTAGAACATGGGGATATTTGAGTAAACTGAAAGAGATGGCGATGTTTGCTGCTAAATTAACGACGACGGGTATATTTTGCATTGACAGATTATTCAATAAGTCGGTCTATAAATGACCGAAAATGCCACTCCGAGCATGCTGAATTATCAAAGTCAAACTGAACATTTTTATTCCCTTTACAACTACGCTCCCGATAGGGAAACAAAACAACAAACCAAAAACACGTTTTCTGGTATAGCGGTTGGTATGACCGACTGACTGATACCGTGTACTACGTCTTCTGTCCGTCCATACAATATACACTACCGTGTACTACGTCTTCTGTCCGTCCATACAATATACACTCATGCATCACATAAACATGCTAAACTATATCATTCAACAATACATAGTACAATACAGGTCACAACATTATACGGCATACTGTATGCCACCACGAGTTCCGCTCGTAAGAAACTATCAAGGCAGCCACGCCTACAGTCTCTTCCGGAGACAAAAATCCCAAAGTGGGATAACTATAATATATTCTATATTATTCCAGTATACAACATGGTGGATTGCAAGCATTAATGATCTATGATCTTAATATACAAGGATATTGTCACACTGACACAACAAGGTACCACCGATAGTATAACGGCTGGTATGACCGACTGACTGATGCCTTGTATTACGACATCTGTCCGAAAATACAATATGCACACATTCATCACATAAACATTCTCAACTAAAATCATAGAACAATATAAAATACAATACAGTTCACAATTTTATACGGCATACTGTATGCTACCACGAGTTCCGCTCGTAAGCAACTATCAAGGCAGCCAAGCCTTACGTCTCTACCGGAGAAAAAAAAACAAAGTGGGATATCCATACTATATTATTCCAGTATACACCATAATGAATTGCAAGCATTAATGATCTATGATCTCAACATACAAGGATACTGTCACACTGACACAACAAGGTACCACCGATAGTATAGTCGATGGTATGACCGACTGACTGATACAGACTATTACGTCTTATGTTTGTACGAGTCATACATACAACACATGCATCACATAAACATTCTCAACTATATTCAACAATTAAACAATACACAATATTTCACAAAATTATAGAGCATACTGCATGACACAACGAATTCCGCTCGTTAGCAACTCGTTAGCAACTATTAAGGCAGCCTCGTCTAACGTCTGGGCCGGAGACAAAAACCCCTCAGTGGGATAACTATGCTATATAATACCATTCCAGTATACATCATAATTCATTGCAAACATTAATGCTTGATTATCTCAATTTACAAGGATACTGTACCATTGATATACAACAAGATACTATTAATCGTAACATTCAGTAATAGAAAATATTAAATAATATTTATTGCAATGATATGAGGCGTTATTATATAGCTGTACATGTGCTAAGTAGTAGAATATTGAACAAACATTCATTAAAACAAATGCCTGTAACGCTCAATGTTTTGTTTCTTATTATAATTAATATATTTTCTTTTTTTTAAATATAATAACATATTATTTGCATTTGTATCAATAACGTTTCAAATCACTTCGCTGTAAATGATTTAGAATTAACGTGTATATCTGTCAGTCAATCCTAACGCTGAATGCCTAATCAGCTCTACTCATGCAAGAGAAAAACGTGAAATTACCTATCGGATCTACATTGACATTCGTCTGATTCGCTTTGCTAAAACGCCGAAAATTATATTTTTCGACAACAGAGGACGAACGAACAGCATGCATTATTACAATATGTAATATTCATTTGATTCATTCGTATATAGTCCGAATGAGAATAGCACCCTAAACCAGATCGATATGTCGTCTGTTAAACACGCGTTCACTAGTCTGTAGTTTGTAGTTATTTATTTGAGTAATTAACGTAAACGAAGCTCCGGAACGATATCTATCCATTTCTTTTCAAGAAATCTATTTGTTATCTTTTAAAATATAACTTGCGTTCATAAATACCATTCAGCACCCGTACGAGGTCAATTTAAGGGTAATGGGAAAAACCGCAAATTATATTTGTCAGAAAAGCCGGACTCTGCACCTTAGAGTTTAATAAATGTGGTTAGATTACCATTTCTTATACTTATTTTTAACTGCATGACGTTATTTAATATTATTTTGAGTGGCTAACGTGCGAACTCACGCTTAATATCCTACGGTGTCACGTTAGGACCACTCGTTGTTTAGCATTGTCAAAATCTCAAAATCTCTCTCTCTCCCTCTCTTCCCCGCCCCCCGACCCACCCACCCACTCCCCTCTCTCTATGGATTACGATGGCGAAAATGCGAAAGCACGATTCGATGGCATGAGACGACGGAGCGATAACGCGAGATTACGATGCGAGAATGGGTAATCTCGCGTTTTCGCCCCTGTAAATACAAAGGTCGAACATTCGAGAACACGATGGGAGATCGCGATATTAACCTATAAGTCTATTATTAATCTTTTAATCTAATAATATCTCCATATTAATTTTGCGATCTTGAATCGTGATCTCGCGTAATCGCTTCGTTATCTCGTGTCCTCGTATCGTGCTTTCGCGTTTTCGCACTTGCAATCCAGAGGTCGACAATGCGAAACAACGAGTGGTCCAAACGGAACACTGTAACATCCCCTTAAAGGTTTACCCACCGCGAGGAGTTCTTTTAAATAAACAGCAGTGACGAATACCACTGACGCCGCATTGCGCAGGCGCCGTACTTTTTCCGCATACATCGTACCATTTGAAGGCTATATAATTTAAAATCATGAACTATTTCACAACTCCAACATGTGCATAATGTTCTGAGTTGTTCTTTTAAGACACAAACATAACAATATAGCGTACAGACCGTTATTTCATTATCATAAAACATCACTTTCATCATAATGTGTACAACACTAACATGAAGTTGTTTAGTGAAACAATTTTCTAACTGAAGAAGTCTCAAATTTTAGTTATTGGTATTTAAGTCTCGGATTCAGGCTCTAAATGTTTGTTAAAACGGACCCAGGACACAAGGAAAACTGGAGTTGATTATTTTTGCGACCGTCCACTGAGGACAGTGTGACCCACCACTGAGGACAGTGTGACATGTCACTGAGGACAGTGTTTGCGAAGTCGACACCATCCATTTCAACATGTTTTAGTCAAATATGGAAATAAACATATGCATTTGAGATGCTGATGAGCTTCTAACAGACACTGAATCTTTCATAATGTGTGTTGGTATGGTGGCTGCTTTATGCCATCTTTCTGGCTTGTTAGCGGGTTTGAAGGACGCCAACACGACAACACGCCATAACGATACATATAGGCTCCAGTCCTACAGCCTTCGTACAGCGTCTTAACGGCGCTTGTAAAGTTTAAAAGAACGCCGCATTGTTGCTACTACGTTCCCACCGCGCTCTTTCCAGCTCGTCGTGCAGACGCCGAGCCACGTCGATGTCTTTGAATATAGAAAAAATAATCTCGGCGACAGGGCGTTCTAGGCGTTGTCTGGGCGCCCAAAGTTGCTGGCGACTGCACAGCACGCACCTCTGAGTTCAGCAAATATTTTGGACGCCGTGGGTGCGTTGCGCGAAGGCCGATTTGCTGTAACTGGGGTTTAATGGTTCGAGAACATGATAACTATTTCATTAGTGTCATTTATTACATGCGCACGCGATAGTTATTACGTGTGCCTCACGATAGCTATTACGTGCGCAGGCCATAGTATTACGTATGCACGCGATAGTATTATGTGCGCACGCGATAGCTATTTTGTGCGAACGCGATAGCTATTACGTGCGCAAGCGCGAGCTATTACGTGTGCACGCGATAGTTGTTACGTGCACACATGATATTGATTACGTGCGCACGCGATAGCTATAAGGTGCGCACGCGATAGCTGACTAATGAGAATAGGTATCTGATTATTGGTCAATTATTACTATAGCATGAGAAGTATTTAAAAATGATTTCTTAACACATACGTTACGATTTATAAAGACCAAATATTTATTTTAATGATTTTATAGAATTATCCCCGTGACACTTCGTGGCCGAGGAAAATCAATTGTAGTAGTCAAATCGTTATGCATGAAATATAAATGAAGAAGAAATTGTAATATTGTCAACGGTACTGTAGTTGCGTACAATTTTCATTGACGTGCACGGCTTTTGTAGGTGTTAGTTCAAGTCGACTGCAGCCGTGTATCGAAAATACTGGTGTTTATTTTGTCTTAACGATACACCGTACATAATTCTTATTATTTCATTCAGTTGAGTGTTTCATTGTTGAATATATGAATTTTGAACATTTGGTGAATACATAAACTTTGAACAAGACTAGTCTATTCACAGCGCTTGCAGACATTAAGAAGACGCCAAAGCGTTGCTACGGCGTTCCCACCGCACTCTCTCCAGCGCGTCGTCCAGACGCCGAGCAACGTCGATGTTATTGAATATGGTCAAAATAATCGCGGCGACATGGGGTTCTAGGCTTTGTCACAGCGCCCAAAGTTGCTGGCGACAGCACAGCACGCACCTCAGCGTTCTGCATATATCTTGGACGCCGTGAGTGCGCCGCGCGAAGGCCGATCTGCTGTCACTGGGGTTTAATGGTTCGGGGACATAGGAACTATTTCATTAGCGATAGTTATTACGTGAGCCCGCGATAGTTATTACGTGCGCGGGCGATAGTTATTACGTGCGGACGCGATATTATAACGTGCGCACGCGATAGATATTACGTGCGCAGGCGATAGTATTTCGTATGTTCGCGATAGAGTTAGGAGCGCACGCGATAGCTATTATGTGCGAACGAGATAGCTATTACGTGCGCACGCGATAGCTATTACGTGTGCACGCGAGAGTGATTACTTGCTTACCCGATAGCTATTACACGCGCACGCGATAGCTGACCAATGAGAATAGGTTTCTGATGATTGGTCAAATATTACTAAAGCATGGGAAGTATTTATAAAATGATTGCTGATCACATAGGTTACGATTTTATAAACACCAAATATTTTTTTAATAATTATAAAGAATTGTCCGTGGGACACTTCGTGGGCACGGAAAATCATTTGCAGTAGTAAAATCGTTATGAATGAAATATAAATGCAGAAGAAATTCCACTTATGTCAACGGTATTGTTGTTGCGTACATTGTAGGTGTGAGTTCAAGTCCGACTGCAGCCGTGTGTCGAAAAACGTACCTTGTGTTTATTTTTTCTTAACGATACACAAAACATTATTTTTGAATACGTGTCTATATTTGATGTACCCCTTAAACCTACTTAAGACATGCAATCCATTAAATCTTAACCCTATTAACAGCTTTACAATCATTATGATTAAATGTAATAGATAGAATTGGGAATACCTGGCATTCAGTGATTGACCTTCATTTATAAACTAAACAGGCTGCATCGTTTTATGCGCACGCGTTGATGTCACACAACTGTACAAGATTTTTATATATTTCTATCAATTAATGTACAATCTGAAATAAATCTGTAACAACTCGTACATATTTGTTAGTGTATTTATTCATGATAATTTCCGGATATATTATATAATTGTATATATTAATCAGTAGAATGCAATCATTGTCAAATAAAATCAGTTTGTAATTAAATTCTATACGCAAATTAGTGGTAGTCTAATAATGTATAAGTGTGACAACTGTCAAGTTTGGTCACTAGCAAGTGGATTGCTCACAGCAAAGAAAGTGACACAAAATGCAAGATAAACAGACCGAGTCATGTCCTGGCAAATATTTTAGTTGGTATGGAGTTTATACAAACAGTTCTGATAGTCTATTGGTCAGTGGCACATTAGCAGTACACAAACAACTAGCAGTACACAAACAACATAGTCACGTAATAAAGCTTATTATCATGTAGAGAAACACATTTTCTGACAAAATTAACATAGAGATTAAAGAAATAATGGTCTCCAGAATATCTTCATAACTTGCTATTTTTGCTTTTTTATAAATTTTTCTATCGGAAATAATTGTATTGTATCAAATCCGAAAGCATAACATTTAAATGTATGACATCGTTTAGCATTCTCTACATCTATAATTCCAACCATTTTGCTTTGCTACATTTTGTTGATTATCTTGAAAAAGGCAGAATAGCCGAAACATCAATATATATTCAACTAAAACTGTGTGAGTTTTTTTATGAAATATTTATTTAATTACTGTGGAATCACTTGAATTCGAGGAACACAAATTTCGCGCAATACGTTTGAAAATTTGAAAACTAGTCCAAGAAGTTAGAACCTCAAGACAAGAGATTTTTAATTCAAAAAAGCAATTAGACCAAGTTCATCTAAGATATTTGATTCCATTTGAACAGGTCACTATATTCTATACAAAATGATGATAACAGTACACTGTAGTTGCTAAAAACCAACTGGGCAAAAAACAGCAATTAAATTGAACAGTCGTCAAACACAAAGTACTCCAAGAAGGCACTGATCAGAAACGGAACATATTTTTTTGTGCACACACTTGCTAATGAAGCTTCTCATAGTTTCTTTTTAATCGGGCCAGTAGTATTTGTACAATATATTCAATTCACATAATTTCAGCAAAGTCCAGGAAATAATTTTAAATTATATATTCACTACAGCAGTCATCCAAGCCTCATCATTGAAAAGAAGCAGTGATATGTAGCACTTTAGTACAGCATTCAGTACAGCGACGAGTGTTTGATGACACTGACATAAGGCAACAACATATTTTGTTTTTGTTTTGTTTTTTCAGCCATAATAGGGTTTTGTATAAACTGTTTAATCATCGTCCATGATCTCTATTGTAACTCTACATGTTGACGTAAAAGCTCTGCACACTGGTGTTTTCCAGAAAGTTCGGTAGAAGTAGGTATCGAAAACAACACAATAGTCTTTTCCCCTTCAGTCCATGGTCTTCTGTCACTGGAGACTTAAAATAAAACATACATGATTAGAAACTTATTCCACTTCGTGAAAATGCTGTACCTTACTGGCACTCACATTTTATAATGGATTTTTATGACCTAAAAGAAAATGAATATTGAAAATATGAGGGCTAGAAAACTTCATTTATGCTTCGAATCATAAGTCTCAGTATTGTGTTAGTAGACAAAAAGAGTTGCCTCTACTGTGCAAAAGCTTGATGTGCAGATGAACGATGAATACAAAATACGCAGATAAGCTCAAAGACCCCTTAAGGCTACCCCAGTGTGGATCCTATTTGTGACTGCTATACTGACAAACTGGCATACTTCTTACTGTATTATCCGGATGAATCCTATGAAAATAGTTTTCAACAGATTACACAACAAAGAATACCTTGCTCAATGTCGCTTTGGACCTCCATTATATTCTAGTTCAGGTTCTTGCTCATCTGGTGCAACATCACAGTCATCGTCAATGTGGTCATTAGTACTCTGTAAATAAAAAAAGTAATATCCAATCTTACTGACACCAAACGAGGACAGTGTAAACTAATACTGAGGACAGTGTAACCTTCAAAGGGGGACATGCAAAAACACAATGACATTATTTACATTTATGTGCATAATTATTTTCAGAATTAAAACAGAATTAAAATTCCATTCTTCCAATGACCCTAAAGTTAATTTAGGGCAAAAAAACTAAGCAACCCACCAGTACTTTTGGTTTCAAGTAATCATTCCTATGTGTAACAGTAGCCAGCGCTCAGAAAAATGGTGTTTGAAGTCCAAAGGCAAATAAAATTAATAATATTAATGAATAATTTTACTGCGGCTTTTCTTGGTTACAATCATTGTTGTAGGTAGAAATATGAAGTCCTTCTTTATTTGGATCCAACTTGTGAATGCTAGGTTGATAGACCGACTCTTAATTAACTGAACTAGCCGGAGATATAGGTAAACCTTTTTTTCAACAGGTTTCACACCAAAGAATACCTTGCTCCAAGTTGCTTTGAACCACCATATGTATCAGTTCAGGTTCTAGGCCATCGGGTTCAACATCACAGTCATCGACACTGCAGTCATCAAGACCTGTGTAAAAAAAAGTAATATCTAATCTGACCGAGACCAAGTGAGGACAGTGTAAACGCACACTGAGGACAGTGTAACCTTCAAATGAGGACGTGCAAAAATACAGTGATATATATACAGCATTTTGCATGTAGATTTAATGTCTAATTGTTTGTGCACCATCCTGCTTAATTTCTGTGAATAACTGGCACATATGACAGACAAAAACTTTGCTGAGACCCACCCTTAAGAAAATTTCAATCCCTTAGCCAACACTACACATTGAGTCACTGCCATATTAATTCCTTGGAAGCCAATGACCTTGTAAACATAAGAAAACAATTTTATTAAGCATTCCACATTGTTTACAGAGACTTGTTTACATAGCAAAATGACAATTATCAAATAAATATGTCACAGATTCTAATAGACATATGTCCATAAGACACGGATGCCCCCACATTCCACTTTTGTCTGAAAACTCCCATAATATCGAAAAAAAGTTAATATGTTTGTAAAGTTTCATTGCTATAGCAGCAAAACTATTTGAGTTAAGTGCGATACAAGTTAAAATAGACATTTCTTTTGCAAAAAAAAATCCATAAATCCAGGTATGTCAAAAACATCCAAACCAAAATATGGAGGTGCGCAATTGCACATGCTGGTTAATATGTGTGTAAGGTTTCATATCTCTTGCAGTAATAACTAATACTTTTTGAGTTATGCACGACACAAAAATCTGACGGATGGACAAGGGCAAATATAAATGCCCTCCCCCCTCTGAAAGTGCGGGCATAAAAAGGAATGTATACATTAAATTTATATAAGAACACGCGAAATAACACTCATGACCTGCCTGGAAAAAATGTTTTGTTTATTAAAAATCATCAATCAGAATAAACTAGAACTGTCATTGTCTTGTCTGAAATACCCCCCGAATGCCGCTTAGTCAGGGGACTTTGCTGGTTTGGTTTGATATTCGTTTAATTATAACATATACATCTGATAGTTTATATATATATTATCCAGACAAAATTCAAATATATAAATTAACAAAGGGCAATGACTTTATAAAAATTGAAGCGAGAGTTACTGCACTTGTTTACTTCACTTCCCCTCAATGAGATCTATCTACCAATTAAATTCAAAGTTGATAGCTCTTTTAGATATCGAGTTGTTCTCCGGACTAAATTCATATATACAAATTAACAACGGACAATAACACGAGTTATGGCTCCATGTTGCTTTGAACCACCATATGTACGATCAATGCCGACATCAGTCGACATCGGGAGTTTATTACGGATACTCTACCTTAAGTTCATTCAAACATAATAATTACACAGATTGATTACTGGTAAACCTACCCAAAACTTCCGATAACATCAAGTGTGATATTCAAGGAGACCTCCGATAAACACTAATAATTTTAACACTCCTTTTATTTATACTGTTAACAGCATTGTTATTTCAAACAATCTTTTGAATTGTAATGCATTTTTAATCAATTAAAAACTTAAGTATTTGGAGGGTGCCTTGTTTGTTGACATCCCTTATGTGTAAACCTTTACAAAAAATGTATAATACTAACCAATTGGCTTATAATGTCTGATATGAACTGGGGTTAAATGAAATATGCTTACTTTTTATATAATTTGTCATATAATCACCATTCCATTAGTCAGTTTGTTGAAACAAACACAATATGCAGAATATGCTGAAACAAACACAATATGCAGAATATGCAATAAAGCTGATCATATACCAATCCACTGACATATAAATCAAAACCATGTTTGTTACTTGCCAATTTTGACCAAGAATCTGGGAGTTGTTCTTTCTTGTCAAGTTGACTTGAACTTGAAGACTTTTTATTCCGAGATACACTTTCACTTGTGCTATTTACACTCATTGTTTATACATAAAAAAAACAACATTTGCCACGTTCATGTGATAAATCCATAAATATCATACGATGTTCTTCATTATTTTTATTGTTATTTGCAATAATCACTGAAATTTGTAATGCCATTTTCATATTGTCCGCCATGTTGGAATATTGACATCACAACACTGATGTCTTGATGAGTAATGTGTTTACCTGTATCTATTTTAGATCTGTTGCAAGAACATGGGCTATTATTAGCGGCTGAAGGCTTTATAGACTTAAAACCATTTACAATTTTGTTTCAGCGATCGGCTAATTGTATTAAATCTTTAGAAAAGAATAAATAAAAATAAATTTCCCGAAAGTAACTTTTATTTTATCCGATCTACATTTTTTATTCCCTAAATCCGGTCATGTACCGTACATGTATTACTATACACATCCATCAAATACATTTTTGCCCATAAAATAAATAGCTCCTATAATTATTTTATCAATATCATCTCATTTTATAATTGGTTTTGACCATGCAAACACAGTACTTCAACTTGTCAGGTGTCCAGATTTAAGTACTGTCCGGGTTTATGCCCCGTATTTTGGAGAAAGACTTCAATGCATAAGCGAAAGAACTCACAAAATTATACCGCTATATTTAACACCATAATTATAATTGTCAATTTCAAAAATCTTACCATGTTATTTGTAAATTTGTAGTTTATTCCCACTTTCGACTCTAACAATGGCGACCGGCTCCCAAACTGAACGAAAAAACGATGACGTAACTAGATGACGTAACAGGAGTGCGCATGCGCAATGTCATCGTGTGTATAAAACCGAATCTGCGAAAAATGGTCGAAATGTAAAATGATGATACACACGCCGAAAAATGCTAGGAATCGGACGACAAGTGGGACTCTTCGATTTGACAAGTTTTTTACATGTTTTGTGAAAAAATAATTATTTTGAAGCATATTTACTCTGTTGACAAGTGAGGACGTCCTCACTTGGTCAACGAGTCCTCATTCGTTGCTGTGTATCCTGATGGATGTCCTCATTTTACCGTGCTTACAAGAGCACACACACACACACACACACACACACACACACACAACACACACACAAACACACACACAAACACACAAACACACAAACACACACACACACAAACACACAAACACACATACACACACACACACACACACACACACACACATGCACATCCATAGACAAACATATTCCGGATCACAATAGAGTCACAATCTCCAAATATAATAAAATCACCCGTTGCACTAAAGCGTTAAAATGCACATACAATGTATACATGTTCATTTCTTGTTTCAGAGCTATGACTCCCGACGTAGCATTTCATCAAAGTATTGATCCTGAAGGTAAAAACGATTCAAACTTAAAACTTCCATCATTTCACCATTCCTTTCATGAAGAGCTTCTTGAAGGCAATATATATTTTATTTTGACATTATTTTATTATTAAATTACTTTTCTGTAAAAGTGCAAATGTGCGGTTATTATATTGTAATTGGAAAACGAAAATGTAATAAAGTTCAGTCCGTAAAATCGACCAAATAAAAACAGTGTTAAGTTTTTAACTAAGTTAAGACTTTAGTCTGCACAAACGCATCTTTTATTGTATTTTAATTGTTATATTTAACATAGTGATTGATTAGGTGGCTTTAATATGAAATCCATTTGACAATGTGCATGTGACAAAGGGTGCGATTATTTGGTAGTAATTGTGCTATCAATTCATTTTTGTTAGTGCTATGATGATTTCCGTGTTTTTGTAGTTTATACAAGTTTATTGAAAAAGAGACTTGCAAACAAAACTAAAGTGTGTTGTCGACTAATTTTAAGTCAAGGCAATATATGATTCATTTACTTAGTTTAAATCGGCTACTGTTTAAAATCACATTTTAAAACAAATTATCTTGTTGCCCTCAGAGTACTAAATGTTTTCAGTTCCGCCTACCAATCACGAGATGGTGAATTATACTTATGCTGTCAGCCAAATTTGTAACACTTCTGGGCCAGAGAATGTGGTAAATTGTAAAATTTCAATATCGACTGTTAAATATTACTCTTATGATTACGTCAATACCTTTTACTTGAATTATCTTTTGTTTCTTTATTTGAAGTCAATCAGTTCATTTATAGAACAAAAATCTAGTTTTATTTATTCTTTACTTCCCTCCACTGCCCTGCACTTTGCTTATGTATTGCAGGGCCATCATGCTCGAGGAATTCAACTAGTTTATGCTGATATTGACTTAGAGTTTCTAGAAAAAAGTAGAGTGTCGGGATCCAATAACCCTGCTGCACCAGATCCTACTATATAATTTAGACGTTGATTTCGGGAGAACAGTGAGACAAAAAATGATTACGTAACAGTTTTATATATCCGAGAAACCGATGAAACTAACACGAGCCTAAGCCAGAGTATTTGAGAGTGCAACGATTTCGAAGATCAGTGTTAAAAACCATGAATGAGCTATTGATGATTTTGCGAATTCAGTGATGACAACACAAATAACAATCCAGACTGTGTGAATACATGATGAGACTGAGAGGTAAGTAACTGACACATTGGAAAGGCGAGACTGTGTGTTTGTTTAATATGTTCGAGATGTCAGTGATGAAGACTTTGAACAGACGCGTGAATGTGCTATGATTTTGAGTGGTCAGTGATGAACACACTGACAAGACCAAAACAGAGCAAATGTGTAATGGGTAAGAGCGGTTAGAGACAAAGACACTGAAAAGGCATGCAGCTTGAATGTGTAGTGATTTCGAATGGCCAGTGATATACACACACTGAAAAGACTAGACAATGCGAATGTGTAATAGGTTAGATAGGTTAGTAACAAAGACACTGAAAAGGCATGCAGTGTAAATGTGTAATGATTTTGAAAGGTAAGTGATGACCACACTGAAAGGCTATATTGCGTGAATGTGTAATGATTTCGAGATTCACACTCAAAATACATACTGTGTGAGTATGCAAAGAGTTAAAGAGGTCATTGATGGAGCCACAGAAAATACCAGAATGTGTAAGGAAAGGCAGACTTTGTCAATGTGAAATAATTTCGAGAGGTAAGTGATGAAGACACTGAAAATGCAGATTGTGTGAATTTCGAATGAGTTAGAGAGGTAAATACTTAAAGACATCGAATATGCCATACTGTGTAAATATGCAACGATTGGAAGTAGTCAGTGAAAAAAATAAACAGTGGAATATTCGAATTGGTGCGTTTCGTGTTAATGATTGTAAATAATATTTAAAGCATGTAGTGAAAGAACATTTAAATACGCGTTGTATATCGAGAACAAAGTTCATACACAGTTCTTATATTGGCGATGATGTTATATATAATGTCCATAGTATTGTAGCAGTTATCATTCTATAACTATACATTTGGTAACATATACAATTATGATAGATACTGCATTCACAATTAGAAAATGAATATATGTTTCTGTGGACTGATTATGTATGAATAATGTTTTGGACATAACTTCTAATGCATGACTTGACTGTAACTTCTAACAACTGTAGTACAGGTCATTTTATTATGTAGCTTGTTGTGTTGAAGTCCATTTAGAATGACCAAATAGTGTATCCTGTCCTGTGTGCGTCCATCTTTGTAATGTGGTGTAATACCTGTGATGTCCAATCGTTGTCAATAATTTTTCTGATGCAAGATTTTCATTGGTTAGGATAAGAAAAGCTATTAATTTATTATATAATCTGCTAACCATGCTTGCATTTGGCCAGAGCACTTAGTGGACGCAAGTCGCACATTTTGGTGCATCATTGTTTTACCAACCTGTATTATAAAATGTTACAAAATATTGGATATTAAAATAATTGCATTTATGTACTTTGAATTGTACATTTCATAGTTTGTTTTGTTTGTGTTGATTAATGTATTTGTCTTTATGTTTAGGTCTTTCCGTCATTACTATATTGGTCTGCGTCTAAATAAATGGGAAAACCAACTTTTTGACTTGTGTCGCCATGACCCCCACCCCACCCCACTACACAACAATAATTATTGGAAATTATTTTTATGTACACAAACGAAGACACCATATTTGAATATGCAAGTTTTTTATATGATCAAAGCGCATGTCTTTTGTTTTGAATAATGCTTTTACCAAATTACTCCACATGAAGATGAACACGTGAATAGTTCACGTATACAACCAATGAGGAATTTATGTTCCTTTCCAACAATCAAAACATAGTTATGCACAATTACAGTTTTCGTAAGTCCACAGGGCGCTATAAACATTAATTCAGTTGCAGTGTGGTTCGACTTAACCCAGGATAACTGCATGTAGTTTTTCAGTGTGTCTTCTTAGTAATTGTATCTACTGAAATAAAAACCTTGCTAATATATTTTAAACAATTGTTTGTGTCAAATGCAGATTACGTATTATATATAATTAATGTATTTTATGGAAACTACGAGACTCGTGTTTTCAACCATAACAATAAGCAGAAATTTAGAATAGCTGATGGCGAAATACTACATTATGGCGTTTCATCTTAGCATTTGATTTGCCGCACCACCGAGTCTTTTAGATATTTTACATATTATGAAATTATAATATATAAATATATATCACGTTTACATATAATGAAATGAACATTGAAAGTTATCATCATGACCATATTAACCACCCTGGTTGGGATTGTAATTGAGCATTTTGACATGTTTGTGGAAATTGCTAGAATGGTCTTAGACAACGAGATGTGCATAACATATTAATTAGTACATGATCTAATAATGAAAAACGCAGTTCCGGACTCCAAAATAGTTCAATACTTTATTTCGAGATCTGACAATTGTTTTCAATTTCTCTTTCAACACTGACTATGGGGATTGGGAGATAACTCTGTTGTCTATGACAAGTTCTGGCTAAATGCATTCGTCACTGCGTCATATATAGACATTTCCGCTAACGAAGCCAGTAATGCTACGTATACACTCTCACCACGTGTGCATGCAAGACCTTACTGTGTTGGATTCGACCCCCCCCCCACCCGCCCTCTTGAACAGGAATAGAACATCAAGAAACTTACTTATTAAAAAAACGTTACAGGTCAACACAGGCTTACTATTGTTAATTTTTTCGATTAATGAAAGAAATAATACGAATTGTCAATTATTTCGTATGGCGATAGCAGTGCACCTGCCTGTTGTTCCCCGCTTCTGCTGGACAGCGAAAAACAACCATGTCAAAATGTACAGTCTATCCGGTTATCCATTTTGGATTGTATTTTAGCTGTAAATAATCGCATTTCTTGAACATCATAGGGACATTTTTCTTTCTCTTTTTCTCAGACAGTTGAATAATTACAAATAGTATTCTGTGTTGTAGATGTATATTTATGAAAAGTTGCAAAGTTTGTGGATCCTGGGACTTTTTAACGAGAACCAGCAACCGATTTATGTATCGCAACACATATCGCGTGCACATGAGCGTACAACTTTTTACGGAAATTCGTGGCTCTCATTGTCATAAACATTAGTTGCCACACTCGGTATAATTGTATTGTGCATGTACCGCATTCAACACAAATTGTCGAATCTGTCTGCTACATACAGTTTTATGTTTTGTGAAAGGAAATTTTTCTGTTCTTGCCAAATTTGTTTGGGTGTTGGATAACCAGCACGTGCTTAACATTAACAAGACCTTCTATTCCTTATCTAAGGAGGATATTTGCGATCTACACAGTGACAGTGATAGTGATATATGTTATACTCTTAAGTGTTGGTTCATGCACTGTTCATTTAGGCCAAAGTGCACGATCGTCTTACGGAAGGAACTGATGACGACCTATTGAATTATTTCTTTTAGAACACCTGGAACTGTCAAAAAGGCAATTTCTTTCTCAGCCTATAAGATTGTTCATTTTCAGAAAAGGTAAGTCGTTTGACATGGTTGTTTTTCGCTGTCCAGCAGAAGCGGGGAACAGCAGGCAGGTGCACTGCTATCGCCATACGAAATAATTGACAATTCGTATTATTTCTTTCATTAATCGAAAAAATTAACAATAGTAAGCCTGTGTTGACCTGTAACGTTTTTTTAATAAGTAAGTTTCTTGATGTTCTATTCCTGTTCAAGAGGGCGGGTAGGGGGGGGGGTCGAATCCAACACAGTAAGGTCTTGCATGCACACGTGGTGAGAGTGTATACGTAGCATTACTGGCTTCGTTAGCGGAAATGTCTATATATGACGCAGTGACGAATGCATTTAGCCAGAAATAGGTACATAAATTGTGGAAAGTGTGATAAAAACATGAAAAAGACCAATCCATTACATTAAAATACATTTCGCTAAAACTAGAACGTATAACATAAAAATAATTACAAATCTGATAAAAAAATTGTCATTAATTCACAGGAAAAATAAATGCACTATTTAAAACAAGAAAGAATAAATACAATATGGACAGTGATTGTTATCTTTAAAAATATAGCAACACAAATATAACCGAGCACAAATACTTGTATTTATAAATGTATACTGTGAATCATAATGCGTACGGAAGTAAATGCAAATAACAGCGACACAATATTATTCTGCAATAACCTGCGTTACCAGCAATCGCAGATCTCACAGAAAAATCTCTGTTCTAAACTAAAAATGAATTGATGTATGTTATACAAATAAGCTAAAATGGTTTTTAATTTTCTACAAATATATTGAGCTGCATGCATCACATATTTAGGACCCTGCTTCGGTGGGCCTTATATGGAAATGAAACATAATTTCGCGTATTCATCTAAACAATACGAAGGGAAACTTTGTTTAAAACAATGGTGCTTATGACGCAGTTATCAGATAGACTGTTGTTCGCGATATGGATGCTTTGGGTGATAGCTATGTTGTCTTGATTTGGACGTTGCTCTTATTTCTAGGTAATTCTAAATATGTCATTTTGTATTTTTGGTTTTATGAAACATACCTATATGGGAAATTCGTCATTGGTAATATGTTATATTTTACTTTCAGATGTACACAGCACAAAACCTACAAACAAAGTTGGAACCGTCACTGTATTGGACCCGTGTTTTCCTGGACGAAACGTTACGTTAAGATTAACACCTTCCAATACAGATATTCTTAAATCAGCAAACGTTGAATGGCAGGTTATGCTGCGCCAGTCGACGGCCTTTGTACGTATATCGGACCAGCACTTGCGGTATATCAAGGATGGGTCGCTCTTCCTATAAATCTGATTAATTTAGACTGGACATGGCACGAGGCACTGGTACAAGTCGGATACAATAACACAGTTTCTGAGATGATAAAGATTCAAATAAAAGGTATTTTGAATGTCCATACATTTATACTTACAATTTCAGAGCATTATAAAACTGTTTGAATATGTTTAACACAAATGATGTCATATGTATGTCCAATGTAAAAAATATATTATGAATGAATTGTTTACGACTGTTTTAAAACGGGCGTATTTTTTTATTTAGTATCCTTAGTAAAATAGACACAAAGACAAACGCGAAACGTATCGATATTGCGATAATCCGAAACGGCTTAAATGTGTATCGCAAAAAGGACCAAAACTCTATATTCACCGAACACAGAGTTAATGCCCTTGATTTTGTTTCAATTTTCGTTTCCACTTTGTAATAGTTTAATTTGGCATAAATTTTCAGCAGTGCCGCGAACGCTTTATTTTACTCAGCGTTACTGCCCTTGATATATATTTTGTTTCGATCTTCGTTTACGCTCCGTAATTCTCGAATGCATGTCGGGATCTGTATATAATTTGGCATAACAGTTCACCGAGGACTAAAGTTGCATTGAGAAAACGAACAAAAACTGTGTCTTTATTTCTCATAGTTTCTGCCTTTGATGAATACTTTGTTTCAAATTTCGTTTCCACTGCTTAACGCTAGATCGAATGCAGGGATTATTTTATAATTTGGAATTAATATCCACCAGTGCGTAAAGAGGTGTAGCGAACAAGAACCAAACTCTGATCTTCACTGTAACAGGAGTAAAAGTGCTTGATTTGTATTTTGAATTCTCTCTACCTTTGTCAATCATTAAGAATATTTATTTTTTAATGATCCCAGTGAGTATAGGTGTTTCATACAAAGATGTGACATAGCTATGGTTCCTTTTTGTGATTTTATAACGATGATACATTGTGATGTGTTAAGAAAAGGATGCCATGGCTCCGTATTTGTTTCTTATATAATGCATGTTTGTTTATTCTTTTCCTCGCAAGTTCTCAGTAACTATTAGCTAGATATCAATTAAACTCTATATAGTTATTAGCAATTATCACTTGGATATCAATTAAAACTCTATATGTACGTACAGAACCAATTGTAGATGCAGATCATATTGATTCAGTTTTCCCATAATTATTATCCATTGTTTGCTTCTATAGAATGAATACCATTTATGTGCTTCAAATCTTTTGAACGCGATATTTTAAGAGAACAACATCGTCTTCTGGAAACATCGTTCACATCTACATTAAAAAGAATAATGAGTTTACTTCTTTTGCTGCACTCTGCCAAATATCTAGTAAATGTGTCTGATCTTTGTGTGTGTTGTCTGTGTGTTATTAGTATATGAATATGACTATATGTCTGGTATGATTAAGGTATGATTAAACGTAGCGTATAAGACCCACATTTATGCATACGTCGCACCCAGTGACAAGCCTTGTTTCCTCTAATTTCATGTGTAGGGCAATCAGCCTGTTATGTGTACATATGTATTTATTTATATATATATTGAAATTGCACCATAACTAAAAATGGCATCTGTTTCGTTCAGAGTTCATCAACGACTGCGGCAAGTTACGCGTGGTGAATATTCCCGAGAAGAAGGGTGATACTGGACAGATTTCATATTACCCGAGTAATATGGTCGTTGATAGCCCCGGCATTTATTATCGGAAGTGGAAACGTCAAGGTACTGGGAATGTACAACAGTTATTTAGCCAGTCAGACTATGCAGAATGACGAGTACTTTTTAGAATGTCACAATACGACTACAACCGAACAAAGCACAAATAGTGAAGATCTTTATCCAGGTATTTGTGTTCATTACCATTTAAAGCAACTTGTTGAATTATGGGTAAATGCCGCGCTGTAAATGGCATGAACATCTGTATAAAACGCTTATCTACATGTTTCAGGTAACCCGGAGATAGGTCCGACATGTACTGTGGACGGCTGTGTGGAGTGTCTGTGCGTAAATCCCGGTGATGCTATAAACTGTACCTCATACAGCCTACACATTCTGATGTGGATTGGTTCAAATAATGTCAGTCTACAAAAGGATCTTCAGACATCCCCATATGTTTATTCATCGACCACTGTACGCGTCGATGAACGTCATCACATGACAACTGTTTCATGTCTGGCATATATTCAAAGTCCACCTATCGCATTCAACAGGAGCACCTCTCTATACGTTTTCGGTAGGAAACGGTTATGTCCGTAATAAGTTGTCATTAATATCCTACCCAAAATCCGAATGAATGTCATTTATCATACGTTTTCCACCATGTACATATACAGTGCGGTTGCGATTAAGTATAATGGTAGTAAATGATTTTTGTGAAGTATGTAGTCACTTGATTCAAACTACAGTGTGTGTGTTTTGACAAAATAGGAAAATAATGTTGAAGCTCATACAACACATTAATTCAAAGGCATATGTATTTCATAGTAACTCCAACGAAGCCTATCCTGACTGTTCCTGAACTCAGAGAAGGTAAACAGAGAAACATTACCTGCGTTTCCTTCCATGCTAGACCGCCGCCAAAACTAGAGATGACCCTGGATGGAGAACTATTGACAGATGTGGAACAAGAGGATATTTACAATGTGTCCTCTAATCTCTATACCAGTATATTATCTTCTGGTTCGCCCAACAGGACCTGGCAAGGCAAGAACTTAACATGCACGTCTAATATGTTGGACACACATAATATCTACAATCTGGGGCATGTAGACAACGTGATAGTGACGTACAAATGTAAGAGGAAATTATATATAATATATTTACATACTAGCAGAATAACCAAACGTAAAGTGTAATTCGGTAACATCTGCCAGACACGGGATTTATGTTAAAAATAAAAAGTACATGCACTAAATGTAATCGTTTTTATGTAGTTAACGATACTAATGTACATTTTAAAACATTATATTTGTGAAATTGTCAAATCTATACCGTTAAAACACAAATTGAAGCATTTAATTATAAAGAAATCCTGTGTAATTAGCACAAACAAAAGCCCAGTACACGAAATACATGAAAAATACACTATCACTATATCATTATTTTAAATAGACTATATTTGTGACCGAAAGTTCTTTTTTATTAATGTGATGTGTACAAAACCAAACGAACTGTATAGCATTTATAAAGAGGAATTTCTAAACACCTTCCTACATCATAGTGACGTACAATAAAATAATGTATTCGAAGAACAATTAAAGAAATATGCATAGTGAAATAAAATTGTATCATATCTATTTATTTTTGAAAGACGAACAGAAGGGCAGCGTCATTAGCCGAAAGGATCGCAATAAATCAGGTAACGTCAACAAGCGTATCATGTTATTTGTCTTATAACTTTGTCCCCGGTTACCTAATAAGGTTAATGTCCCTTGGTCCGCTTTGAAATAACACCATTTCAAACAAACATCAATTATTAATGGGAGACTATTGACAAAATCAAGTATCACATGCCTTCTTGGACTGTAAAACAATTTTATACGTGTTTTATGTATTATCCTTTATTGAATAGGCAATTTGTCACTTGCCTCAAATAAAGGACCAGCGGATGGTAATAAGGGTTTCTCTCCTGATGATGTATCTGGAGTTTCATTATTCCTATATATATGGTATAACATATATAATTTATTGTTATTGTGTAATGCATTCGACTCTCGATTTAGAGGGTAATATCCGAATTTGTTGGTTTTGTAGCGTCAGTACGCATGATGAATGACTGTTTAAGTGTATATGCTATTAAATACAACACGTAGTGTACGTGGTATACGAATCGAACAGTTAGGAATGGGTTAACACCAATCAGATATGTACACAGACCTTCTGTTGATAAAAAGTTTACATGGCTGACAAAAATGTTGTTCGGATTAAGAAAACGTTGTTCAATCTATTTTAGTATTTAGTGGTGTAGCAATGAGTAACATTGTTTACTTTGTACAATTTGAAATAGTGTATGCCGAAAGCGGACACCTGTACCTTTAATACATGTATATGTTACAACATGGTCTAATATGTCTGTAAAATGTCAGCTGGGAGTCCAAATATGAAACAATTTTCGCATTGTTTCAATGTAAGGCAATACAATGCAATTTTATAAGAAACTCGCATTGAAATAATAATGATTACAATGGCATTTCATTAACATATTTTTGTAAGTGGGTATTTCCAGCATATTATTTAGTAATAATCTCTCCCTTGACAGTAATGTTTTTAGGCTAAAACTACTTGAAAATCGGTATTGTATTTGCTTATTTGTTTCAGAAGCTTTGCCACATTCTGAAACATCTGCGATGGCGGATTTAATTGTGAACACCATAATCGGAGTTGGTGCCATTGTATTTGTGTGTATTGGCAGTTCTGTCGCTGCAATCTGCATCAAACGTTAGTAGACGTTGTCTTACATATACTAGTGTTCATCAAATAATGTCATTACAACATTCTATTACGAAAATAATGGTTAAATACAATTACGGTATCAGTAAGTCTGATTGATGATACAGATGTTTAATATTAAGTCGTCAAACATG
This sequence comes from Congeria kusceri, assembly GCA_027627225.1. Classification (NCBI taxonomy): domain Eukaryota; kingdom Metazoa; phylum Mollusca; class Bivalvia; order Myida; family Dreissenidae; genus Congeria; species Congeria kusceri. Next base: position 15,851,339 of record CM051028.1, on the reverse strand, counting down.
GCAATGCAATGTTTCATAAATTTCGATATTTCTTAAAAGGGCGAGAAGTGCCAATTTCCCTGCCACTCAACAGGTATGCTTAGAAATCTTAAAGGTAATCCATTATTTAGCAAAACTCTCCGAAACTTGTATGTGCAAATAATTTGCAGATCACGATAAACTCAAAACCAACGTCAAACACATATCAACCTGTTACACATTATGAACCGAAACCTACCTTATGAACTATTCATTTTCTTGTTTCAGATCTATCGACCGCAACGTATAATTTTTCCATCACAATATTGAATCTCCAGGTAACTGATTCTCACTAATATTCTTAAAACTTTAACAAATCTTGTTTGTGTTTTGTTAAAACATTTCTAAAGCATTTCTTGTAAATATATTTCATTCGGGTCAACCCACTTTTCGGAAGAGTGCATACAAAGTAATATAGTGTATTAAAATTGAAATCGTTTAATTCATTAATTTCTTTTAGAAAAATGTATGGTGTGTTATAAATATCCTGTTATTTTAATATAACATATTAAAAAGTTATTTACCGATTATATTTCTGAGTTACATTGTTCGAAGTAAAACAATGTTGAGTTGTACCTTTGAGTATTGACTGAAGTAATAACAGTGTTTAGTTGTACCTTTGAGTATTGACTGAAGTAATAACAGTGTTTAGTTGTACCTTTGAGTATTGACTAAAGTAATAACAGTGTTTAGTTGTACCTTTGAGTATTGACTGAAGCAATAACAGTGTTTAGTTGTACCTTTGAGTATTGACTGAAGTAATAACAGTGTTGAGTTGTACTTTGCGTATTGACTGAAGCAATAACAGTGTTTAGTTGTATATGTGAGTATTGAGTGAAGTAATAACAGTGTTTAGTTTTACCTTTGAGTATTGAGTGAAGTAATAACAGTGTTTAGTTGTACCTTTGAATATTGACTGAAGTAATAACAGTGTTTAGGTGTACACTTGAGTACTTATTTTTACAGCTTTAGCAGAACATACTGAAAAACAAGGCGTGCGCTACGCTAACATTGGCCATGTGTGTAACACAACTAGATTAGTCAATCAGGTAGAGTTTAAAGATTAATTAATTACTGACTTACTTATAGTTGTGTTAATATATGTCGACATTGTTTACTTTTCAATATTCTTCAGTTATAAATCTTGAATCAAAGCCAATCATTTTAGAAAAAAATGTTTTATTTATTTATTCACTTCACATATTGTTTTGCAGAATGATCATGCTGGAGCTAATATATGCTAACATTGACATAGAGTTTCTAGAAAGAAATAGGGTTACACGACCAACGAACCGTGAACATGTTCAAACTGTGTATACAAACATTGATTTCGAGAGAACAGAACGGACACTGCAAGATCCAGACTATGAGAATGTGTAATGATTTCAAGAGATAAGTGAATCAGACCCATCGAAAATAACCAGAATGTGTAGTATTTTAGACGTGTCAATACACTACATGTATTTATGTGTATATTTGACGACATATCGTCCCTTAAAAGCCAGAAGGTGTCATCAGCATATGTGCAAAGAGGGCGTATAGTCGCTTCTAATTCTAGGTTTAAATCGACGATATACTGTGTTATGCTTTGTTAACCTCTCATTGATATCCATGTGTCATTTTGACCTAATACATTAGCAAGCCTCGCCTTTTCATACGCCATATTGGACACGTCTGATGTCACATGATATAAAAAGTCACCAACCATAAATTCTCTATTTAAGTGAATTGAAAAATGCAACGTTTTAACAAGGAAATATTTGTTTCACAATTGTATATCGTTCTGTTGAAATAACAATAAACATGATAATTGAGTTCAAGGATGGAACGGTTACCAAGTGGGTTACTAAAGTGGAAGTTTTATTTTCTGAATTAATCGTTTAATTGTTCAAATGTTAAGGGAAATATTAACAGATTAGCAAATGTAAATTTTTATATTTTCTCTCATCATCACGCAGGCATTGACGTATAACACCCTTAGGGAAAAACTTGGCCGTTTTTCCACACTGTGGGATAATGCCAACAAATGCATTCCAATGACATCATTTTGTTGATTTTCGAGAGGTCATTTTATATCTTCGTGGTATTCAGTACGTTTTTCTTGCGTTTATTTATATTTAAAAAAAAGCAACAGAAAATGATGCAATAAATAGAATACTAAGTATGTGTTTAATAAAGATAAGTTTATTTACTCGGCACGAACACGTGAACCACTCGCGTCGGTCGTGGTTCAGGTTTTCTAAGACTAGCTAAAAAAACTGTATTTAACGCTAACATAGTTTTCTCTTTTTCACATATTCAGAGAAAAGAAAATATATATATGGAGAGATAGAGGCGAAATAACATTCCGTATAATTACTTATACGGAACGTTATTTCGCCTCTATCTCTCCATATATATATTACATGCATTTGAAATAATTTTCCATCGCTGAATAGATCAATCATATCAATCATCTATGATTATAATAATAATTGACATTTTTTAGTTATATTGCTTTTGTAACACAGAACGATGTATTAAGAGGAATGCACATGATGTTGATATATATTCGTTAATACTGTTAAGAACAAAGCATACCACAAGTACGCCATACATAAGATCTAGTCAGTTTAGTCTAGTTGTTAGCGGGTTGTAGTCAGTCCGATCAACGAAGTTGACATTTCTTTATTTATGTTTTGTTAATTAATTAATTGAGCTTAGTAGTTCACACCGTTTTGTTGATACGGTTTTGCTGTTGTTTTGGGCTGTTGTTTCAGGTTTTATGACATTTAACGGAAGAAAAAGAGAACTGATAAAATTATTTTAAATTAGGTTACAATTTTGAAAGTTATTAGAATTAAGCAACATAGAAACATCCAAAACTGAAATAATGAAGTATTTCATACACCTAGTGTGCATTTAAAAATCAAAACATTGAATGCAATCATGTTACTCTGAACACATATTCAGAAACTCAAGTCATAACTTACAAGTTTGTATTTTCATTTTTATGCATTTATGTGGTATGTGTACTATGTGTACTAAGTTGCGTTAAATCTTGCTTTCAATAAACAATTGTTTTGTAGTTGTTTTAGAATGTGTCCATGATAGGCAAATTCATTGTCATGATTAACTAAAAAGAGGCCTTATTTCTTAATATACTGTTTGATAATGGGTGATTATTCACGAATCTATTCCTCATACAAGATCAAGGCCATTTCGCTGTCTTGAAACACCATTTGTCTTGAAAAAAAAATATGACTGACTGTTTACAACAACCTTTTTAAATATAAATCTTCCAGATCTTACAGGAGGAAATAATAATTTACATTACTCAAACTCGGCATTGTATTACAAAACAGTCTTTCAGTTTCATTTCCGTCAATACAAATGGAATAATACGAACCACAACAAACCAATGTCTTTGCGAATGCCAAACTTTTGCTGCTGAAGAATTAATGTCCTTTATCTTCATTGTGATATATTCTTAACTGATTTACTCAGCTTATGTACAGTATCCTATCAAAAAAGCATTAGAACTACGATTTTGAATACATAACCGAGGTGAAGTGTGACAGGGGTGGACACAATTGGCAAAAAGATACACATAGCTTTCAGTGTTTTCTTGGCTTAATTATCCCACAAACTTGGCGCCAGATGCCTTACCAGACTTATGAAATAAATTATCGAACTTACAAACATCTTGTAAGTCACACTCAATCCCCGAAATTTGGGTTAAGATTGTTTAAAACTTGTTTGATGATGAACGAAGAACAAAGGTAGAAAATGTTTCTGGAACCATCAGCTCACTTGGCACTTTGGTTTTTGCAATTTAAGGAAAAGACTAGGCGCTGATGTGTTATAGTTTTATTGCGTTTTTTCTCACAAAGACGTAAATGTGTTAAAGTATCACAAAGTTAAGTGAAAGCTAGTTATTTAAAGTTGGTAAATCTATTTACAATACACAATTCATATTCAAAAACAATAAACATAACCAACAAATATCAATTGATGTTTGCAATACGATAGTAATCAAAAGTATTTCAAAATAAAAAAACAAACGTAAAATCCGGGTAAATGAAATGAAGAAATCTAAACACAAAATTAATTATGCTGTTCAAAAAGATACTGACGTTCGCTGCACTAAGCTCTTTGTTAGCCTTTTTGTTTGATAATGTTCCAGGTAAAAATATGCTCTAAAGCCATCAACATTGAATATGCAATTGTTGCGAATCAAATTTTGCATCATCTTTTCATCAGAAAAGCTAATTTACGCCTGTATGTTAAATTGCTCCGATATTGAAATAAAAAACTTTGTGATAGTATCTGGTTCGTCATCATCAATAATGTCCCTATTTTGCAAGAAACAAAACGTCAGAACCGTGCATACTCACCAATGATTTTGCTTATTCCGTGTATTACGGGATAAACGCCCATAATTAGATACCAGTGTTAGACCGTATACAGCTCACGCCGTATATAGCCGGTTTAAGCTGTATACGGTTTTATAGTCAACGTACATAGCTCTTGCGTAAGCTGTGTACGGCGTGAGCTGTATACGGTCTAACAAACCAGGTATCAAGGTCAAAATTACAACCCGTCCAGAATCTCGTCTGCGCTGTCCCATTGTTACTTTGTCTGAGATTTTACACGCAGCGTTTAAGTTTGGTCATTATTGGATTACACACGAAGTGTTGTTCTTGTACACGGTCCATTTTTTCTTCAGTAAACATTTCTATTAATAATCATCAATAACTCTGGTGTTTGTTGCTCAATCTAGCCCCTTTGTTGGGTTCTTCTGAGATAAGTTGGTTATATACAAAATGTGGAAGTTCGGCCCAGACTAGCTAACAATTAAAATCTAGAGTTCTTACATAAACCCCTTTTCTGTTCAGTTTATTTTTCATAAAAAGAGACAATATCTTTCTGGTTTGATCTGGCCCAATAGCGAACGTGTCTGATATATTATGGTTATACACAAACTATGCATGTTTAGTCAATATTAGATGGATGAACGATTGTTTTATGTGAGAACGGTTAAAATTCGTGACGGCTTACGGACGATGCATTGGAAGTCCCCCATACGATACCAATAGCTCACGGAGCATTCTGTACTTAAGTGAGCTAACAATTTTAAAAAAAGTATCATTGTAGAATATACACAGACGTGTTAGTGGTTCCTATATATGGTGGTTTACTGGATAAATGGCACGAGATATCGACATATTCAACTGTCCACAAGAATGTTATATAGGATATGATAGGATTTTTTTTAGTGACAAGACTGCGTTATAAACACACAAACATACAGTGTACCTATGCTTTTAATAAAAACCCATCCTAATTGGCCTATAAGTCATTGTCAAACAATATAAATTGCATCATTCATTGTGAATGAATGTTTCAATGAATATATTTACAAATGTACAAACACGGAATTATGAAAATATACTATGCAACAAACAGCAGCTTCAAGTAAACAATAATTATATTTTCGTTTGACAAATACTATTCGAAGTGTCAATGCCTTATTAATATATTTAGCGGTTTAAAGTGGTCATTCGTTTAATTATACTTCTAGCTTAGTATTGTAATTTACTAAAATGCATCTTCATGTAATAAATGGCCGTAAATTTAGAATGCACATTAAATTTAAAAATAGCATTTCATTTTACAGCAAATGGTCCTTATTCAGTAACATTTACGTAATGAATTGCAAAGATTTACTATTATATTACTTTTTTACATCAAAACATAAATTAGCCAGATACTTTCTTATTATATATTGTTTTGACTGATTCGTTAGCACATTCTTCCCATCCTAGTCTTAAAACAAAACATACACACAAATACATGCCCTGAATTTGATACATATTTATACGACTGCAGCCATTCATGTAATAGCAAGAGGACCAATCCTTAAATCCTTCACTCACTGGTGTATTCCTTAGCGCGTTGGCGTCGCGTCGTCCAACCTCGTTATGGAGCCAACCAATTTACATAATGGCAATATATGTTCCTGCTTTCATACGTGTTTCTTTACGTCTAGGAACTAAATTTCTATTTCGTCATAATTGTGTTCGGACTCGTGTCTCGCCTGTAAATGAAAGTAAATATTATGTTTTTATGGGTTTTATGTCAGATAGATAAAGACCAATGAATAATACAAATTGGTCTGCCTTGGACTTACGAAGATCAATCTGAATATAGTCCACGATCCTCCTAATGCGTAGCGTATTTTAGGATATGATTTGAATCATTGTGTACGTAGATCTGCTTTCAACTGTTATTCGGTCTGTTCCTTTATTTGTTAACAATGTGAAAATGATTTATGTAAGCTACAAATGTATAATATTAAAATATGAAACACCATGACTTAATTACCGTGTTATGCAAAATGCAAAATGAAACAAAATACCTGGATAGAAGGTAACGTTGACCTGATGGAGGCTAGGTCAATTCGTTGGACATTTGCACTCTGCACTGCCTCGAGGTTTGCATAATGTGCTGAAATTTGCACAAACAAAACGCCAATCACACTTAATTTTGGTGCTGGTAAACGCCGTATCGACGAAACAAATATATAGGTATACATTTTTGTAGTTTTGAAACAGTCTGCAAAATTTATGCGCTTTTCTTCAGACATACGTTTTATTAATGTCCAACTATTTCAACTTATTTTCGAGTATTTGTTTACAGACATTATCATAACTAAATGTAGAAAAATACAAATACAAAAAGCAAATGGTAGTAACATAAACTAAATACCTATTGCAGTGGAGTCCGGTAAGCCTTGACCTTGCTCGGGGGACCTAATCGACAAAAAATTATTGTATTGCATGTGACATGAACGTCTCTATTGCAATATCCTTAGACAAATATCATTTAGCTGCTATTCAGTATTAATTATTATATATTATCGAACAAAAGACAATGCTCCTTCATAATAATTTTGTTTTATATACGTCACAGGGACAAACACATGTATACACTTTAATAAATTGTATTTAGTATGCCAAAGTCGTACACATACATCCCCAATCATAGACAGAATCTATTCGCGTGTGTATTACTTTTATATTTTAAGAATGCCATTTTTGTAGGATTGGCTGGAAATCTTCCAGCACAGAAGTATTATTTCGATGTACTTACGCATTGTGGTGTACGTTTGCGGCATTAAATCTTACTCGAACTGTCAATGCCAATAAGAAAATTTTAATAAGTAACATGGACAGTTTTTTATTACGTTAAACCGTACAAACAGCAGTAGCATTAACCTACCACATGCTTCGTTCACTTATCAAACAAAAGAACACAAAACTGGGCTCCATTTTAGGCAAGTATATGTCTCATGAATTTAATTATGTAACCTTATTAAATTACATATGGAATTGGAATTTAATTGGAAAACGCACTTTAAGTTTTATTGACGTTATAATCAAACAAAACGATCATTACAGTCTAATGGATAAGCATCTTTAAACTTTTACAGCCATGTTGTATCGAATGCTGAAATCCTTTTACTTGTGTGTACTCTACCGTTCATGTGTTACATGCCTTAAATAATTTAGACAATTTAGCAAACAAAACACCTCTCTTCTGATGATTTAACAATATTTGTTGTTGTTTTTTCATTGAGAACGACCTACGTCTGATTACTATAACCATGCAGGATACAAGCACCGCAATCGCTGCTCCTAACCCTAGCATGGCTATCATAAGTTGGTTCTTTTTGGGATTGTCACTTTGTGGCTCAGTGGGAAGCGTGACGTCTTTGGACTCTGAAGCAGAAAGAATCGTCACTGGTAAGGCCTATAGTCATAACTTAGATCCCTAGCGTAACTGACATCAGCGGGAAATATCTGGGTGATTCGTCACCTTGCGGCTCTGGAACAGGTAAATCAGTGGAGCATTCGACGCCGGGAGACACAGAAGCTTCAAACAAAATCGTCAGTGATAATTGTCATAGCATGTACAAATAAGTCAGACTTCAACATTTATTGCTTAATTAACTGTTAAATAAGCCTGTAAACAATAGTGCCTATATTACACATAAAAACCCTCTTAAGGTCTCGATTAAAATATATGTTTGTAGTATGTAGCACTTTCTAAGTGTATCCACTCGTTCTAAATTTATAAGCACGGGCGTATAGGAGTATGGCTAGTTACGCCCCTGACGGTCTTATAGTTTTCATCTTGTACCGATGCATACATGTATACTGAAGGAGTTCGACGTTTCATGTTGCTTTCTCGAAATTATAAAAAAAGGTCTTTATCTTAATATTAATTCAATACATTTGGGATTGATTATTGAAATGCCATTTGTCAATGGGTTTCTGGTGTGTTTTATTTATACTGCATTAACTGTATATTGGGGAAGTATTAATAATATAAAAAAATTTCATACTTGGTGTATACAGATTAAAATCCAGTTTCAGCTCTACATCGAATTCCTCACATGTTACATTACATGTTGTTTGCCTAGTTCTAGCGTTCTCCGACATGTTTATGCACATCTGAGACGTGATATTGAAGCCTATCGTGTAGTCCGTTGTGCTTCTTACGTCTTTTTTGTCAAAAACCCATTGGATTGTACAATTTGCGTTTGTATCTATAGCTGTGCAATTAACACAGACCGATGAATTAATTGGCATCGACCAAGACGACTGTTTGAGTGAGGATGGAGCGTCTGTAAAACACGTACACATAATAATGTACTGATTACCAGCGAAAACGTTTTACAACGAGTGTTATTCATATGTTAATAGTACTTATAATAAGATGGTACTTGCAAAATTTAAAGCACTTACATGTAAAGCGGATTGTTTTATTTGCTGTCAATACGTGCTCTCGAAATGTTGAGGTACATTGTATAGTTTTATTGTACCATGTCTTGTTTACTGAATTGACACAAACTGTGCTATTGAAGGTTTCTGAGGATTCGTTATAATTATTTATCTGCTTCGCATCCACAATCTTGTCTACGTTCAGAAACATTTCCAGCTGTGGAGGAGGTCTCAATCTATAAGCCGCACAACATATTTGAGTGTGTTCCCCTGTAAGCTGTTCCGGTACATGCAGGTGTACCTTTGTCGGAGGGTCTGAAGGAACAAATGAGCTCAGTTTAATAATTGTGAAGCTGCATCAGCAGGAGAGAACTCTTATGAGCAGCACACGATCCTTTATTCAAGGCAAGTGACCAATGGTTAAACAAACCAGGACAAAACGAAAACACGTAAGAAACACAAAACACAACATATAAATTAATATCAATTAAGTCATCTCTTGCAAATACGGTTTATGTGCGCGTATTTTCTAGTATAAAATCTTTATTTAAAAAGTTCGCAAAATAACAACGAGAAATGTGTCATTTAAAATTCTACATATATTATTACTGAAACACAAATCCTTACCAGTAGTGATGTTAACCTCGTTTGTTGTTAGAGGTGAGCTGGTGTTCGAACATTTTATTAGAACACTGTCGATTTGAGACCAATTTAAGATGGATATGATGTATTCGGAGTTTCTTGTCCCTTGGCGTTCCTCATACAATTCTCCCTGCAACGTTATTTCTTGTAATGTACCATTCACTCTGCTAAACCATCTGCGTACGTACCAACTGTCCCCTAACACTTTATCACTGGGATAGTACCCTATCTGCAAACTGTCTTGGGCTTTCTCGGGATACGATACGATATACAAGTATCCACAGTCGGGTTTGAAATCTGAATATTAAAGCATGTAATCATTATCTAAATGACGCTTTAATAATCACTTATGACTACGCTGAAATTTAAACTTGGAAAAATATTTCATTACATTTTGATGCACTTCAACATAATTATATTACCTATGAGGTCTAGTTGTATTTCGTTAGACATCACATTGCCGTACGTGACTTGAAGGATTGCACCTCGATATCTCTCGTCCACTCTCACCAGATCCATGAACATATTGATCCCAGAAACGCGTGTCTCATAGAAAATATTGGCTGTGACGTCCTGGTATGATGTCTCATTTATTAACTTCACTTTCCATTTCAAGGCACTGATTTCGTTGTGACCGAGTGCCTTATGGGCGGTGAAAATGAGTGTAACATTGCGGTAGAGAAGGGTAGGTTTCAAAACAGATACATACCCCAGGTTATTTGAAAGAACCACTGATATATGAATCACTGAAAAAACACAAGCTATTAAAAGTATTTATAGGCATAATACAATTGCATTATAACAACACTATGTCAATACAGCGTCGAGATTTGGACACTGAATAAAAATGTAATAAACACATACAACCTTTACTTAATATAATACAATTTAGCTTAATCAACGATAATACTAACGGATTGTTCATCAACAATCACACATATTTATAGTAAATAATTGAAAAATATACTTACCGATAAGTGTTTTTAAGACCCATGTTTGTAAAGAAGGCTTATCCATGGTCGTGATCTTTCTTGACGTGCGATGCACGGTACAAGAAGACGGTACTATGATTTGCAATGATATATTGCATGCTTAATAGCACTGTTACTTTCAGTGCATTACTTTTCGTTTTTGTTTTTATTGTGATGTGCGTTATTTTAAAACATAACTGTCGTGGGAGAAAAATAATATATTGTCTAGACGATGACTTGATTTCCTTTCACGTTTCAAGTTCATATTCGGTTTTGGGTCATGATGCAGAATCATAATTCCGATAATTTCATATCTCAGTAATAAGTGCTTTCATATAAAATCTCATATATATATACATATAACTTCCTGAAGGTCGATGTTCTCTCAAAAGTGTTGGTAAGTGAGATTTAATGCACGTAAGATCGGTTCACATTTGAATGCGGTTATCCCCTAAATCGATTCGGTTTGTTATTAAACTTTTGTCAATATTTTGTATTATAGAAATGTGGTGTTCTGATTAATGTTCAGGCAAAAATACCACGTGCTAATGCTCATATTTATTGTAAATGCGACAGGAAATATTAATCTTCCTATCATTTTCACGCGCCACGTCTGGCCATTAGCATTTCAACTGATATCTATATATCAGTTCAAAAATATTTACATTATACGTAATTAGGTTTAATTCTGGCGCATTTGAATTTTGTTTGATTCTGTATTATTTAAAATGCAAATGAGACGTTACGTCTATAGAAAGTAGGTGGGGGTCCAACAAACAGCATATTTCGAGAGGAATCATCACGGAACCTACACTCATTAGATGTCACGATCGGCATATTATTACAGAGATAATAAATTATAGCGACTCATGTCTGTAGGTATGCTGTTGTGAAGTCCTACATGCTAAGATATACAGTTCACGGTTTCGTCAATAGTCCAAGAGAATTAAAGTATTTAGTGCAATAAGGATCAGACTAAATAATAATGCAAATGTCAAGAGTATATGTCATGAGATAATTTCTAAATTATTAATCATTTCCTGTATCGTTTCTTTACCATAATGCGTGAGTACATAGACAATTGAAAAGTATTGAAAGAAGGCACGTGTGGGACACAGTTAGTACTTGATATGTAATTGTAATCAGAAATTTATATAATGTTGTTTGAAACTCGCCGCAAATTAAAATTGGATTTGAGGCCATTAAAAGTTTTGGCTTTATTATCATTAAACCATTATAATTTTTAATAGTATTATTATGGAGAGGCACAGCTTGCCAAGACTAAAGTATCTTGCATAGTGAGAAGAAAATAAATGAATGATAGAGCATGTTACAGCGCATGTTGCACGCGTTTGATCATGTTTTTGTGGCGGCAAGCAAATGCGCTATGAAAAGCGAATTTTCGCACGCCATGTCTAACACGGGCACGTGTACTCCCACAGATAAAGGGTTTGACACACATGACAGACAAGCGCTCCTCTCCGAAAATGTCTGACGTCGGTCCGTAAAGCTGTTGCAACGTAATATTATCACTGTAAAATAATGACGGTCCAAATGTACATTGTATACGCATCTGTTAGACCGTACACTACTCACGCCGTAAATAGCTTAGTGTGCGTTTTTTACGAGGGTTGACAAGGTACACAGTTTGCAGTGTGCTATATTCGTTAGTTGTCAACGTATAGATTTTACGTAAGCTGTATACGTTGGATACATACATATATTTTTGAAATATAGCTGACATAATATATACTTTTGAATATAGCTGACATGGTCAGTGTCTAGTATTTAACATAACTGAGATTAGTAGTATTCACAGTAGCAGTTGCAGAACAGAAGCAGATCGGAAACAGTATAAATAGCAGCAGCAACAACATCTTCAGCGTGTGTGTGTGTGTGTGTGTGTGTGTGTGTGTGTGTGTGTGTGTGTGTGTGTGTGTGTGTGTGTGTGTGTGTGTGTGTGTGTGTGTGTGTGTGTGTGTGTGTGTGTGTGTGTGTGTGTGTGTGTGTGTGAGTGTGTGTGTGTGTGTGTTTGTGTTTGTGGTGTGTATGCGTGGGTGTGTGGGTATGCTTTCGAGGATAACTTTGTTGTCAATTTTGAAAAAATAGAACAACCCAATGCATATAAATATAACACTGTACACAGAGTCATTTGATGCACCGTCATGTTTGTTTGTTAAAATTGTTACCAAGATGTCAAATGTCTATCAAGGGAAGTTACGTGCAACTGCGTTTATATGTTGTTTTAAGACCTTTTACACTGTGCTATTTTAACGTATTTTGAACTGTACATTGACGGTTTATCCCTTTTCCAGTTTAAACCAGAGTACGAAACCCTGAAATGGTCGTCTGCAGAACATCGTCTTCCAAAAAACAGCAACATGGCGGGTCGTACAATAGAATCACCAATGACTACAAGACTCATTGAAGAATGTCGACAAAGATCTCACTCGTGGTCGGGCGGGACCGCAGTGAATGCAGGCGAACGTGACACACTAGTTCAACAAAGATGTTCTTGTCGGTAGATAGGGAAATGAGAAATACACCTAAGGTTCTAAGAAATGTACATTAAGTCCTGAGATTTGTACACTAAATCCCGAGTAATGCAAACTGAGTGCACGATGTTTTACAGTACATACATGTGCTTTGGTGAAAATAAAACACAAACAAAATACACATTAATACACATTAGTCGGAAAAGGGTTAAAAAGGTTTAAACGGGTTTTGTTAAGAGAGGGATAAGGAATAGAAAGTTTGTTGAACAATACATGCTGCCAAAGTAGATGATGTTGTCCAAATAATATATATTACGGTACCGCATACTATTTTGGTCATACAACTAGATGTGCGTCTATAGATTAAACAATCGCCACAGATAAAAATGATGACAGTTAAATGTCTTGTTTAGGAACACATACAGCCACATACAATACATAATTTGGCTAATAATATGTAAACAGTATTCTGTCCAAGAAGCTCTAGAAGAATTTGACACAACAGTGAACATAACAGTTATTAAAGTAATAGCTAATATGAAAAATGGAACATATGGAATGTTGTGCATTTGATTTTACTTTGACATCCAGCCTTATGATGTTGTACCTGCAAACAATTTATACCTACAATGTTTTGCACTAATGAGTTCCTTTATGTTGAAACAGGATTTCACTTTATTTTAACTAAACGTGTCAATTCTCTTTTTGTTATATTTCTTTTGCATTATCAGTTTATGCTGTTATAGTAATCACGGTATAATATATGAGTAGAACCGAAACCGTATGATGTTGAGATTTTATGTAGTTCTGTATAGCAGCATATGCTGTTTTGTCAAACGTTCATGTTGTCTTGTCGATAAACTGTTTATCTTGTATACTCATTATGTGAGTTTGTCTTCGCATTAGTTTTTATGTTATATGCACGTTTTGTTTTATGTGTTATGCCAAAATGTAATGTTGTTGTGCTAAATACCTTTTCATCTTGTCTAGAAATCATGTCATCATGTTAGTGGAGCGTATGACTCTTTTAATACCATTTGTATGTCCATTTTAAAGTATACACACATATATATTATGTCTAATTTCGAATGTCGTGAACAGTGTTACCTGGTGCAATTACTTTTGATTTCGTCAGAGTAGTGTCTTATTATGTCATGCTTAAACGTTGTAAATATATGGCGTTTATGTTGTCGTATTGGTCACGAGTTATTTTGTCAGTGAGTGGGGTTTATTTATTCAGAACATATCTTAACATTTTCATCCACCATGTTATTATTTCAACTACGTGTTCGTCTTGTCGAATATATTCGGCCGCATATATTGTATGTCCTGTGCTCGATTTGCATGGATAACGTTTTATTATGTTATTGTAATAATTTATTATGCCCACATAACTTGTCATGTTATCTTATTTTAGAGTTATTTGTTATTAAACGCTCATACAATGTGTTGCAAGTCAATACAAACATTTGGAGTTTAATGTAGATTTTACCAAAACATAAAACAATGTATTTTGATTAAAAACTATACCATAGTTCATTTACTTTAAACATAACCAAGCTTTTCAGCCAATCAGCATGCAGACAAACACCCATTAAATGTTAGATTTAATCATTAAGAGCATGGTCTTAATAGATCTTATTTCTGGCTTTTGATTGGCTACGTCGCCTTCTCAAAGTTTGTTGTAAACATTACAATATAGGGTTTTTACCATTTGCTTGTTCTGATGATGTACATGCGCACGACCAATCAAAATGTAGGTTATGTTTTAAGGAAGTTAGAACATATTAAGTACACACTTACTTTATATGTTCTAACTATTACATAAGTGGTGTTGGACTAATTTTAATTCCAGTGTATTGTTTAAATTTTCAACACAGCCAAACTAGCCAAGGTTCCTCGTGTTTCATTTAGAATATCTTGCTACTGCCCAAAATTTACGGCGAATATCCGGATTTAATCCGCGTCGACACGATGATTAACAAATAAATAAATATGATGTTTAATAACAGCTTACTTGGATGATCAGTGTTTTATCTTCAACAAAATCCAACAACCCAAATGTTTCCTCAAGTACGGTATGAGCGAGCCTGTAACATATACTTGGGTCATTTTACCAGGCAATATTAATTGTTTATTCACAATTGGGCCATTTTCACCATTTGTGAGCTTTACAAAATGTTATGCCACTTGCACATGCTGCTTTGATAATTAAAGTGTTAGTTTTTTTTTTTTTCACACTGTCTTATCATGTCTAAAATTCATCTTGTTGAATCAATATGAAGTCGTGTTCAAATACTATGGTGTTGATGAACCACCTTTAACGGCGCACAATCACTACAATGGCAGAAAGCACTACCCGTTGTCGAAATACGGGTATGATTAGACATCAAAGCAGGCGTACATGACACTAAAATTGACAAGTTCCGTTGCAATGTAGAAAAAATATATGAAAACTGTAGGAAAAAATTGGCACGTCTTGTTGACATTTTCATAACAAGAAATATAAAATAAACACAACCGTTTGGGAAAGCAACATGTGCACATAACACAATAAATTACTATATAGACAAAGGCAACTGAGCCTTACTAATATCAAACATCTTTTAAACATCATGACACGGCATTTTGATACAACAAGAACACTTTAAACACGATAACATGAATTAATACAACATAAGACTTCTATGGCGTTCCATAGAAACACCTAAGCAAGTTGTACTTGTCTGTGTAGTGCGTGCTTATTATGCGCAGTTTGACAATTTAAGTATGGTCATGAAGACAATCTTTTCACGAGTTGTATATTTTTTGTCCATACTGATAACGTTCATTATGGTGAAGAAAATTGTTGACAAGGTAACCTATATGGCGCACTACGAGCACTTTGAAATCGGTGTTTTCTTATGCGGAAAGACAATTATTCAATATATTCATTTTATTTGGCGCCAAAATCTAACGATAAGACATGTGACGTCATTATAATATGTGCTCTTACGTAATGCTGAATTTTGAACATTAAACATATTTGAAATAGTGGGGGGAAGCAAACAACTGTTTAAAAATGTCGGAAAAAACTCCGACGTCAGCGTCACGCACCGAGCACCGTGCAGTAATCAAACATTGTGCTCAAATAGGAATGACGCCCACTGAAACTTTTTATTTCATAAAGCGTGATCGAACGGAAAATTCGTGTTCAAGAGCGCTGGTGTTTGGTTGGCATAAACGATCTAGCGATTAGTGTGATACTGTTTGCGATAAAGAGCGGAGTGGCAGGCCACCTGTTGTGAACGAAAGGGTCGTAAAAGACATTGAAAATTTGTTGAAGGAAGACAGGCGCCGGACTATTAGAGAAATCGGAGATACAATCGTTGGTAAACGTACTGCCGCTCACGGAATTATCAGAAATCACCTTAACGTATCAAAGGACAGTGCAAGATAGGTACCGAAACTGTTGTCTGAATAGGAAAAGGCTGCGCGTTGCTGCGTCGCATGAATTTCTGGGACGTTGCGAACGTGATGGAGAACGCTTTTTAAAAAGAATAATCACCACCGACGAAATTTGCATTAGGCTGTATGAACCAGAAACAAAGAATGATTCTATGGTGTGGAAACATCCATCATCCCCTTCACCCACTAAGGCGAAAACACAGAAGTCGACGACCCGCTTCATGTTCATCTTTTTATAGACTCCGTGCATTGTTGCATGTACTTTTGAAATTGTTATTTTGGTAAATCCTGTTTAAAATATCATGAGACGCTTTTCAGCATGAGTCGAAAACATATATATCTGTACACTGATAAAACTACGCGTTTTCGATTTATTAAGACAGTCTCAAAAATGGACGGACTTCGCTCGTATTTGTTCATTTTTACCATTCAGTGCTATTTTAACATTCTAAGCATCTGAAAGAGTTTGTTTTCGGATGCATCTGTTTTATTCAGCGTATCTGTCTAACCCAACCTTTGACCTTCTCAATAGCCACTCACATATAGTGAAAATTTCCCGCAAGTAATCCCGAATGAATAAATTTGAACTTTGCATTTGCTAATTAGAAAATATGCGCACTACGCTGGCCATAAGAGAAGGTATGCGCATTCCAACACTATAGAGGAATGATTCGTATCAAGCTATGAATACTGTTGGCAAATCAAGCAATGGTATAACACAGTTTGCATAAAATAGACGTTGGGATATAAAAGCAATGTTACTAAAATATTTTATATGTAATTTACATGTTAGAGAGCAAAAAATCGGGATTTTGCAACAAAGTAAATGAATACTGTTAACTACTTCGCCCCTTCAATACTTATTCACAATAGGCACAGTTGAAAACATAAATGACACTTTTGTGTCTAGACAATGCTTGCACAGCATGGACGGCGTATATTGTTGGGTATAGTGACCTGATATTTGTAAATGAATTTATCCTGGACGTCAAGGTCAGTGTCAGGTCAGTCTTTTTCTGAGTTATAACCTATACATGTATATGCAGCTAAAGAGCAAGAAACTTGACAAACTTATCGTTGTTGACCAATCGTGATACATCGACTATCGCCAGAGTGCGCTGTTGAAATATTCTTTTCAACACAACGAGATATCTTGCAAGCCATACATATTTAATACATTTGAATGCATAAGAATACTTCGGAAAGAAAATGTACTAGTTAATAAAATACCCTGCCGTGTATGTACCGATACTCAATGCCTTTAGTTATATACCGATTACGCATTAATCTTCTAATTGTATCAGTAATCCATAAGAAAATGAAGAGCACACATATCGATTGTTCTTGTTTGAAAAAAACAACAACAACACAACAAAGCATCGTAACAATTATGAATATATCATGATATGATAGGCGGAGTATTGTATGATTTAGTGAGTATTTCGAGCCGTTCGGATCTAGTCGATATGAGACAGATAAGTGGATAATAAGTGAAAAAATAGCCAAATTACACATTTGTCTTTTTTTAAATTGATTTGTGTAGAAAGTTGAATTAACATTACTTGTTTTCAAAATTAGTAAACTTACCATAGACCCCGAAGTTACATTCGAGATGCACAGCGACGCTGTCGATAAATGAAGAAATGCCTCGAGGTACATCACTACCAACAACGGTCTGTAAACAGTAATACATGCATTAGGGATTGCTGATTAACCCGAACCGTAACACACGTTTTTAATACACATATTGATTTGTAAACTGAACAGATTGAAATAACTATTTATCAAATGAAACTGTTTTTATTATGGTTATTTGAGAGAAAAGACAAATAATGCATGAGAGTCTTCATAGAACCCCCAAGTCACAATGTTCTTCGAACTTGCCTATAAACCACGATCGAAGAGTCTTGGTGAACAATACAACAAGGAAAGTAATGCCCATCCTTGTGCTATTTAAAGTAACACCACTTACATTATTAATTGAGGTCTTGTGCAGAGTCATTTACTTAAGGACATAATCTAGACAACACAATACAATTGCCGTGTATTATGCATAGCTTTTGCTTTTTATGTTCTTTCTTGACTGGTGATGAGAAAAGGTTAAATATTGTGCAGAAAATGTTGCAGGGGTCTTCTTTTTAAGTACACGAACGTGTTTTAATAGAATTTATACAAGAAAAAACATTGACGCAAAGCATCCAATGGCGCCGTCATTTATCTATGAAGAAAGCAAACGATTTATATATTCTTTTAACTAATAAGTGCTTAGTGATATGTAACAAAGAAGTTTAAATATTTAGTGAGACTCGCATTTCAAACGATTCAGTCTTTCATTTAAACAGTATAAAAGTAAAGGCACCATTGATCACGTAAAAGGAGGGAAATGAAACTACACTTAGTTTAAAATACCGACATTATTAATTAAAATAATATTAATGTCTCATAAAAATAAACACTTCAGCGTCAAAACCGCTATGAGCACATTGATTCTATGCTCAAACCCACCATACGCATTTAACCGGCTACGTAGCGTCTGCTAATACGATATTGTTAGCATGATTTACACCATATGGTATGTGTAAGACTAGAAGCAGGAGCAAATATCAACAGGAATGCTTAGCGACCAGCCAATTTTACAGTGAGAAGCAATTAATCAAGTTCATGATTTTTTTTTTAAATGCGTTGGCGAAAATATTAAAATAACATTTCTTAAAGGAAATAGTGCAAAAACATGCTCACGTTAAAAAAGCGACTTTAGGCTAGCGTTTGTAAAAATAAAATCAGTATACATGCTCTTTCCATATGCTTCCGGGAAAGGTCATCACATATAGACTCCATTCAACGCATTCTTGTTCGAATCTTTCCTAAAACGCAGGGCCTTAATTGTTACAAAACGCCATTTATGTGTAACACATAAAAATATTTTATTGTATCTGCACTTTATTTTATGACTGGAACATATATTGCTAAAAAACAACAAAGGAGTTGTTTTAATAATTAAAGTACTTGAGTAAATAAAATAAAATAAAATAAAACACTTTATGTATTATAATGTATCATTATATTGGAATGATCACATAACATTATGTCTAGTACATTTCATTACATGACTATAATGACCCTGAAACATTGGTACAAAAAGCACTGTGTAAACTTGTTTTTGTGATGGGTATTTTGGGCAAAAATGGTGTGAGTTCCCCCCCCCCTCGTGTTAATGTAAACATTCCCCCTTCGTTTGGTACGCGTAACAGTTCCATTAGAGACAACACTATTAACATTCAATTTGGCATAAAAATTTGTGCCATAGACACAAACAATGAAATATTAATTGCTGGCCATATATAACGCAAACTGAAACCTGAGATGGTATTTAATTTCATTTTTTATCAGAACAGGGAGCAACAACTATTGCGATAAGTGTTACGTGCCTGTGTTTGGGCATTATTTTGAAAGCCAATTACTTTTTCGAAGGTAAACATAGTTATACATGTATTTTCAATAATGCACGCGTATTGTGATGTAATCATTTACCAAAAGCAGTAATATACTACAGTACTTTTTCTCTGAAAGGTTTATGGAAGTTTTCTTTTTCAGTGTTGACAGGAGCATCACTATCTACAGAATTCGGCATATTAACAGTGCTTCAACCATCATTCCTTGGAAGGAACATCAAGCTACGGCTTGTACCTTTCCATGCAGTGGCTGGCATGCAATTGGAGAACTTGAAATGGGAAGTAATGCTTCAAAATAATGATGATTTCGTTAATATTGTGGAAGCCAATGTCCAGATTAGGCAATACATTTTGGAAAACACAACGTATATGGAACTGATTCGAGTTAACCGCGAATTAAATAATGCTCAAGTAAAGGTCGGTTTTTAAGAAAAAGTGTCAAATATAATTAGATTGGAGCATAAGGGTATGTATATGTTGTATTGGATTGCTTTTATGTTAATGTGCTGTGTAAATTGCCTCATAGTTTTCAATTAATATTCCATGTTTGTTCTTTAGATAGTGTGATACAGTAATATTTACAACTTTCGTATCTATTGTTAAATAATTATTCGAGTTTCACAATGTTTTAACAGCTTTATTTATTAAACGACCTATAGCGTACGCGACTTTTACATTTAAGCATATAATATGTGAGTATATGGTTTCAAAAAACAACAACAAAACGCTAGATAATTAAATATCATTGGCAATTGTGGAAAAGTCCATTGACAGCAAGAGTTCATTTTGGGAACAATGACAGTTTCAATCGACGTACACTATAGGCTGGTGGATACGCTTTAATTCCTAGTAACCACCTTATGGAAACTTGGTTGCATTCGTTTTCAGAGTTCACCAACGACTGTGGGCATTAACACGTATTGACCTTTCATGTGCAAATAGGCGATACTACCCAGGTGGCTTATTACCCTAACAACAGGGTTATGGAAAACCATAATCACTACTACAGGAAGTGGTTTGGCCGCGAAACTGGTTTCATCAACCTGAATCAGTCAGAGTATACAGAAATCTGGGATGCAGATGAACTCAGATACCGTACTTACAATCATGAACTTCACAGGATCCGAAGGATTTTTCTTGGAATGTCTTAGAAGTTCACATGTGTACAGGTACAGTGCTGCTTAAACTGTTTAAAGGCCTAGTTTAAGGAATGTCTGCCGTCTCCATGGGGTAACTCTGTGTATTGGTCCACCATAAAATCTCTTATCATTATCAGCAATATTTTCGCTCAGTTGATTGAGCAATGGTTAAGTGCACTGTTTCCTCTGCAGCAGAGTATTGATATCAGCTTATAAGGGTAGCCACGCAGTGTTCACACTATGACCACAGCAGGGTGCCAATACACAGGAGTACAATACCCCTGATTTGGTGGGGAGGGGGGGTGTCAAATAAAGGAGGATTAAACTAGGCCTTTAAAGAGACTGCCATACATCCGGACATTTTCGTGGTCATAAAATGTTCGCCATATTCGCGGTCGCAATGGAAACGCGAAAATTATAAACGCAAATAATAAACAACGTAGCATTATCCAAGCTGTCAAACTGTCACCAATACAATTCTCAGTCAGTCGTCGGTTTGATTGTTATTTCACTATAATCGATTTTAATCAATTACAAATCTGGTTAAACCGGGTTCACGGTTGTTCCATTAATCCAGTCTAATTATGCAAATTATAGCTCGTGATTGTTTGTCATGGTTTTAGCATGTTTAAAATTATGTGTCTTTTGGTAATTATTGTGGTCAAATTCAAATAAATTCACACACGTACAAACCTTGAAGTTCATTGTCATTCATTTCAGTTCTTGCTGAGATAGCAGATATGTCAGTTTGTCAATGCTAAAATTTGCATAAGTTTAAGTGGCTGATACATTTGTGCAGGATACTGTTAGTAACACTAGTCTTCTCCTAAAAGTGGACATTATAAATATTATAAATGTATCGTAATACATACGTAATACATACGCAGTAATGTATAACATTAGTCAATACCAGAGGCACAAGAGATTTTCGCAACATTTGCATGATACGAAAATTACCGGAAATACATCAATCTCCTTCATCAATTGTAATGTTATTTTGTTAAAAAAATCAGCAATACAAAGGCGTATACAATAAATACAATATGAATAATTTACAACATTATGATAATTTTGAAACAAAAAACAATAGAGAAAAATACTGGAAAAAACAACAACAGAATTGGTATCGAACTACAGACGACGGAGTCGTAAGAACAAATGCAGTATAAAGCGCTGTAACCACGTGTGCTATTCTGACTTGTGAAAATGAATGGGCATACTATGGTTACGTAAGATACCCACAAATCATACGTCAAAGTGTAAACAATAAAAGGGACAAACAAACACAACCTAAGTTATATAATGATGTTTTCTCATAAACTATTTTTTCCATTATATGTACAGTATTTGTTTTGGAACTCTTTTCGTTGACATAGTCCCTTTAAATAATGTAGAACTCTGATATAAAATAACTTAAATTGAACAGTATCTCGCACTGCATCCGGCGACGTCTGGCTTCTTAAGCCACTCAATAAAAAATATCATTAATTTGATGAATAGGTAAGATATTTGAACAAGTATTTTCCTAATGCGTTTATTTTATTGGTATACATCCGGTTTGCTGAAGCACAATTCCTACATTTCATCCTATTCATACCACGCTTGCTCACACGTTTACTTATGGTGTTATTAAAGGCAGTCCAGTTCTGACTCCGAGATGCAATTCCGGTGATTCCATCAACTGTTCCTCTTACAATACCAACGTGACGTTGTGGATTCGCACAGATAATGTTAGTCTACAGAGTTATTTGAATAGTAATCCGTATATTTACACGTCTACTGGCATTTTCATGGACGAAACACGTCATATTGCAGCAGTTACTTGCTTTGCTTTTATGGAAGATCATGACCTGGTTTTTAACTCCAGTGCAGTGCTTTACATTTTTGGTAAGATTTTATTTTGAATAAGTTCGGAGAAATGCATTGCAATCAATGTTGAAAACAAGCATTATTTGCACAATGTTTGTTGGTTATAGTTGTCGATTCGAAAATTAAATTCCGTCAAAAATAAATTATTGTATACATATTTTATGTGAATTAAACTACCATTAGTTTACACACACCACAGTAGTTTAGATATATCTGATTAAGTGAGTTATATGTATAAAATGTATATTACACAGAAAAGGCATGGTCGTAGATATGTAAATACAATATTTTATATTAAAGCATTTCCGGAAGAGATATTCCTATATCTACCTGAAATAAGAGAAGGTGAAACTGTGAACATAACCTGCGTTTCCTACCACTGTAGACCACCCCCAAAACTGAAGATGGTGGTGGACTATTGACAGATGTGGAACAGAATTATTTTTACAACGAGACCACCCATTTGTATACAAGCATTATGACTTTTCTTGGTTTTGCCAATAGATCTTGGCAAGGCGAAAACATTACGTGCACCTCTGTGGCGATAGACGCTCAACAGCATTACGGGCTGGCAAATGTTACCAGCGCAATTGTGACGTACAAATGTAAGAGATTTTGTTCATTGTAATAGTTTCCACTTGACATATCGATTAATGTAACTTAGAATCTTAGTATTAATAAAAGTTTAAGTAATACGGCTAAATGATTATTTTTAATTGACAATGTCTTCTTCCTTCAAGTTAGGGTTCAGAAATATATCTCAAAAAGGCGGACGATTCAACTGTCTTGACGTCGAATTTCAGAAACCATTTAATAAAGTGAATCATTTAAAGCATTTTTTATCATTTGAGAAGAAAGTCAATTTTCTGAAAGTATTTAAACACATGTATTTTAACTTAAAATAATGTATCAAATTATCTAGTGGCAAAAGAAACTAATTTCCATGTAATATTTAGTCCTTGTTCATAGACGAATTATCCTCCCGTTGAAGAGAAAATTGTGGTTAAGGTATTTTTATTGCTAACGAAATTCCTGATATACTATGTTTATTTTTTGCCGATGATGTCGCTAATTGTTCTGAAACAGCATCCAAACTGCAGCAACAAATTAATATTATTGACAGATTCTGTAATAATGCAGGATTAGCAATTAAGTTAAATAAAACTGACATCAGCTTTTTCGTAATGGCAGTCCACTTCGTCATTATTAAAAATGGTTCTATCGAGGTCAACATATAAATACGTCATCCTTAGACAAGTATATGGGTTTTCTTTTTACTCCAGATCTTTCTTGGAGTGCTGCTTTTATGCCAAGCACAAAAGGCTTTTTTTGCGATCCAACAACATCCAAAACCTTTTGGTCATTTCGAAGCAAAATATGTGTTTAAAATGTTTGCCACAACGGTTACCCCAATACTATGCTACATATCACAAATCTGGGGCTTTGAATTCACTAAATTAAATAAAATTAAAATAGCGCATAACAGATTGGGTAGAAATATATTTCACGTTAGAAACACAACAAATACGTGCATTGTTTTAGTCGAATGTGGACGACTGCCACTGTGTATTACCTACATGACCAACTGTATAAGATATTGGTGTAAATTGCTATCCAAAACAATGCTATATTATGTTTAAAAACATCAACGACTCTTCACTAGGTTGCTGGGTATCGAAAATTAAAAACAAATCTTTTTTTTATATGGTTTTGGTCAGGAATATATTATGCAAGATGTTGGAAATAGTAAACTATTTATTAAATTATTTAAACAAAGAATTGCAGACTGTTTTACCCAGAATGTGCACGATAATATTGTTATTTTTTTTTGCAAGTATATGCCACTGATTATAAATTATTTGTATTTCCTGCATGGTAAACCTTTGTAGACATGACGCATACCGTTATTTATTTATTATATTTTAGATCCACCAAGTGATCTTCAAATGATTCGACTGAATACACCGAAACAGCGTTCCCTATGCTACGCTCTTACCATTGGCTGTGAAGCTGTAGATACAAACGTCGGATGCTCAATCGTCTGGTATTCGGACTTTACAGACTTAGATTTAAGCAACAAGTTCAATGAAAGTGCCACCGACCCCACCTCCTGGATCAACATTAATGTGTCGCATGCAATGCGAGGAAAACACGTGGCTTGTGAAGTCAAGTGTGAGGACTTCAGCATACAAATGAAGGAAGAATTCGTCGTGAATTTACCAGGTAAGCGTGATTTATAGTTTACAGTCATTTTGATAAGTAGTTTGAATGTAATGTTTCGCTTACAAATGTTTATTATGTTATAGATGACACATGTCATTGTGTATATTGTAAAAAAGTGACCAAAATCCACAGACTGATAAAATTCACGTTTAATGTGTTAACGTTGTTGCGTTCTGTGTTAACAAGATTGTTTAGCCCATACGTTCTTGCAACAGTAGACACAGGGCGTAGTATTTTCCCGTCCATAATTACGTCTAAGTAAATACTCATGTTAATGTGGATATTAAGGTTTCTGATTTAAAAGAAGCAGAAGCACTTTGCAACATATTATTATCCTCAAATCGTGTTTCAACTGAATGTTCGCTTTGATGTCACATACAACTCAGCTATATGATACAACTACCACATAGCATATACTAATTAAACGGTATGCGTTCGCTACGTATCATTAAGTAACCCAATAATATATAGTTTTATATGTATCTCATGTTATTATGTATATGTAATTTGATTATTAATAGGGCCACCCATTGTCAGCATAACACAAACGCACTTAAGCAACTCAGTAGGTGGGGCAGAAATAATATTGGACTGCGAGGTCTACGACAAGTCCTTTGCGAATCTTACCTGGATGGACAAAAGCGGATTCGCCATACATAAATTATGTTCTAATGTGACACGATGTTCCATTCGTTTTTCTACAGCTGAAGTAATTTTACGAAGGAGTATTCTTGACTGGCCGAAAACCTTCTTGAAAAGATGTACAAACAACTGTAATACTTGACAAGAAAGAAGGTACAACTATTTGGTTTAGTGTAAAAAAATGTATTTGGTGTAAACATTTGAACTAAAGTATTTTGAACAGTTTTAAACAGACGATTTCGTTGTGTTATAATATGATAACATCCTGCTTTTTATCAAAATTGTGAAATCATAATATAAAAATTGGTACACAACTTGCTTATGATAAAATTGTTCCTGGTATTCAGAAATAAAACAAGCACAACCAAACAACACCAGCCTGTTTGCAGTACCATGGATATATATCTGGATTGGGGCAGGGGCACTGTTGGTTGTATGCTGTATCGTTGGTGTTACTATTACACTTGCTTAACGTAAGTTTCTTGTTGACATTCAAAAACAATATCAATAACCATTTTGCACAGTTACATAATATTATATTTAATAAGACTTGTGTTTTGAAATATCCGAAATGTTTTTCAGGGTGTAGCAAGGCCAGTATAACCACAAGAAAAGACAAAACGTAAGTTTCTATGTTATGTGTTATTCATATCAATATTTGTGTGTGTGTGTGTGTGTGTGTGCATGCGTGCGTGCGTGTGTGTGCTTTAATATATGTGTCAACGTAGATTTTCGTAGAGACCCGATAGTACAAATATTATTTAAACAAGTACAAGTACACACATTGTTTATTCTTATTTATTACTCTTAATACCATTTTCTTCCTAAATGTTCATACTATCTGTTTATCTTTGTGTATTCGGTCGTATGTATTACAGTGGTAATGAACTACAAATGAGCCCAACAGCAGGCAACATCAAAACAGGTGTGTGTATTCCCAAACTGTTTGTACAAAATGTATGGCACAAAAAATCATTTATGATTAGTAAATGTGTGGATGTTTTCGAACTGTGAAAGGCATTAGGCAATATAAATGTAATCGTTCATGTTCATATAGTGTGTAAGTCCTTGCCGTGGTTTATGCAATCATGTGTCATTTTAATATAATGGAATTTTGTTTCACCGTATTATAAATTGGTCAGTTAAGCATCATCCGCTCCTCAGTTGTATAAACGCACAAAACAAGAGCCATTCATTGTTGTTGTTTTTTAATCTCAGATGACGTTATAATTCTATATCGCTATATATAATATTATATAATTATCAACAAATATAATTAAACGCGCATAATTATATTATAGCACCCATGGACTGGACAAGAACAACGGATATACATGAACAGATATACGAGAAGGTTGACGAAGACTCCAGCTACAGTGCACAGGTTTCATCATTTTCATTTTTGTCTATAGAACATGGCGAAATATAATTGTATAACATGTTATGCCTACATATTGTGATCGCACAGATTTTATATGATAATATGTCTAATAAGCAACGTCTAATAAAACTGTCCTCTTAAGCACAATATGCAAGAATTAGTTTGATTTATACTTATAAATCTATTGATTCTATATCACAGGTTTAGCCTTGCGGCAGACTTCTTCTGGGTAACATATTCACAATATTTTCCGAAGACAGTAAGCGTTTGTTAGAGCACGGTATGTTTGTTTTTTTAAAACAACGAACAGACTATATTTCTATTTTTAAGCGTTATTTTTCGTTCGCCCATTTTCAATCGTTTCCGGTATCGAACCCACGGTAAAAAACACTAAGAAGGTTAACAACAACAATCATCTTTTAAATATGTAAACCTTTCTAAACACGAAGCAAATGTTTAGAACTTAATATATTGATATTCGTTTATTGAAATATCTAACAGTATTTATTATGTTAACATGTTACATTTAAATTCAGATTTGTCAGATTCGTCTTGAAGTACGGATGCTAAGTTTGGCCAGGACAATAACGAAGGCAGATACGAAGTTGTGAATCCAGAATGCAAGTATCCAGCCTGTTCTTCTGAGTCACAGTTATAACCGACATATTCAAACAGTTGATTTTCATTGATTTCCATATTCAACGAATATTTTATCTGGTTTACTGCATGCACGAATCTTAAATATTATTACAAAGACGTGTTTAGTATCTGATTAATAATAATAATAATGTTGTCCTGGATGTTGTATGATTTAAGAACGTACATCTCATTTGGACCTATATCTGTTCACTGAGGACACTGGCGGCAACAACTTTGTATGAAGACTTGATATGGTCAAGACAAGACAATGACAACACATACACTGGCCTAAATTAAAATGTAGATATGGTCTAGTTGTTCACTGTTACTTATTTTTGTATTTTGTTTATGAGTTGCCTTGAACGATGTGCAAATTGTTTGCAATTAAATATATATCTACACCCAAGTGTTCTCGTAGTTTGACATGTATGTGCTGATCGCATCTCTTTTTGTCATGTTGAAAATCCAAGGCATATATTCATACCTTTAAGGTACACGATGTTATGCAATTCATCATTCGTTCGTACAAGCCAATTTTTAAACATGTTTCGGGCATTGCTCGACGTGATTGCGCATATGTACAAGTATGGTTTGCAGAATGACTTGCCGTTTTGTTTCCTTTCCAATACTAGATTTGTATGCTGTGCACATTTTTAATGAAATCCCTTTTTATATATTATTATCACTGAGATGTTGTTTTTACAAATAATTGTTTATGGATTAATTTGATATGATGAAAATACGATGTATTTTTTAAGTATATTTGGTTAACATGCATTTGATTGTTTGTGTAAATACGATGTTTTTAACAACTGCTGATGCATATACACTGCGTTTAGTATAAATTATTGTTTATGTACTACATTTTTCAAATGTCGTTGTATATATGGTATCAACATGTATTGCAATGACTATATATGGTATCAGCATGTATTGCAATGACTGTGTGCACACTGAGAGTACACTTTTCATAAAATATAATTCCAAACCTACCTAAGTAGTTATTGTAAAAAATGTAAATACCTACTTAAGTTTTAGGCTATAGCAACCCTGTTATATCATACATCTACTAATAGAAGAATGAAAGATATTACAATTCAAGATTAACACAACTAAATGTCCAACGTTAAATAAACAAAATGTATTGCCATTAACAAGACTAAATAAAAGAATGCTTCTATGTTTGTCAAAATTTCGAATTCACTTACTGGTATAATAGCAGCTACTGAGAAAATCGAACTCTTTTCTCCTATCGATGCTACGTTTGCCTAATATGTATGCGTCTTTAACTTACGAATTAACTAAACATATTTGTATGCACAAATACTTACATTTAAAGCGTTTATTATATCCTATTAACAAGGATCCAATGGATGAATATTTTTCATTTCACAACGGCATGAAATCTACAACGATCAATACGGTGCCGTTTATCTGTTCACTGACACACGCAATCTGTATTGTTATTCAATAAGATTTTAATGCAAACACAATATTTTAATAATGTTAATATATGCAAAGTATCAAGCTCAGAATATTTTTTTTAGGTTTATATAAGATGTAAGTTTTTATGTTTTACTTCCTTAGTATTATGTTAACCCTTCTCTACCCACTAATGGAACACATAATCAACATTGTTTTGAATGCAAATTCAATTTTCAATTAATGCTGGTGACTGGTTCTGAACATAGTTTAGCTTCTAACCAAATAGTTAAGTAATCCAAATAGCAGTCAAATATGTAAAACGATAAAATGTCTTACCTACCTTTCCAATTTGTGTGGCATGTTATTTTAACAACATCATTTATTGTGTTTAGTCATACTTTTAAAACAACTACTGAACCTTCCATTCATGCTTCTGTATAATAATATACATATTTACAAAAAATATTACAGAAGAACGTTTGATAAAACGATTTTACATTATCGGATTAAAATATATATATAATTACTGTTCTCGATGAATGAAAGGAATAAAAAGAAACAGCCGATTTTCTTTCGTGTGCTTTTCTTAATCGATGCCATAATGTGTACACAATCCAGACGTTGTTTACAGATACAGACATTGAAGGAATTCCAAATCACTGTAGTTCCGGGTCACTTTAAGATTAATGGTTCTGAAAATAACTGCAACCCTCCCATTTCGTTTTTATTAACTAGTGTTTGAACAGCAATACATTTGCAGTAAATCACCAAAGCTTCAACTCTGTATGCGGATCAATGAACCGAAATGGGGCTTTATGAGAAATACGTGTTGAAAAATCTATTTGAACACCGGTAGCAGAAACTATGATACGGTTTATTAATGGCGATAAAAAATCGAACATGCACGGTAATTGGGCATATTTGTGGTATCAATTGGTAAATAAATGTATATTCTTGGTACGGTATGCATAAGAAAACCCTGCTTTCCATATTACTGCAGAAAACAACGGTAAAATCAACATATGTGTATTGGGGTGTTCCGGGTCACTTGAACGGACCTCATTGTTTAAGGGGGATATGTCAAGCAATTTCTAATGAATATGATTTATGGAATTTCTCTATGGGTTGGTTGGATCAGTAGACTAATGCACAGTGTAAGACATTTATTGACTAATATGTATTTTTTGTTACACAAATAATGGGATATTATGGGCATGCTCCTCATTGGTTTGATTTACAATTCTATACGTAGATAACATGATAGCTTTTCGTGGTATTCCAAGCTGAAGAATGGTAACCGCCGTTGGGCGAACCAAGAAGACCCTTCAATGTTTTAATGTATTCAGATAGTTTATCTCATCAATATCATTATTACAGTTCATCAATGTAAGCAAGATAGAGTATATGTTTTATTATATGTATTTAAAAGCTGTCAAAATGTTAAACATTGTCTTTTTAATAGAAGCAGGGACTGGGAGTTCCATATTTAAATGCTGTTTATACTTGTTATACCATGATCTATAGTGTCCTTCACATGCTAGTCCAGGACACCATTCAGCTTTATGTTAACATTTGACACAGCATCATTTTGTTATACTGTGTATGTGTTTCAAAGTGTTGGTGTTACCATTAGAACGGCGCTACCGATATAGCTTATCTTTTTCTATCATTAAGTATTTTGTTACTCTGGTTGGTAATTTTATCAATATGCTTGATTGTTATCAAAATGGTTGATCTGGTTGTTACTGGTGATAAATATATGTTTAGAATCTATGCACAATTACCACATTGAGTATGTGAATGCACTTTGGATTTTTATCGCATTTCGGTCAATGTACTGACTTCATTTATTTCGCTGATTTTGTTTTACTTTTAGCTTGTATTTTTATATTTAATTTACCAGTCAAAGGCATTGGCAGACGTGGATAAATTATAAGATGATTTTATTGAATGGTACCAAATGTTCAAAGTATATATAGGTTTACGTGATTGCAAGAACATTTAAAATAAAGAGAGCGGTTTTGTCGTTAGTGACCCGGAACTACCCAATTGATAGTATGGACTGTTTGTAACCACTCGGACGGAAGGATATGAAAGTGCCATAAATTAAATAATTGTGTATATGTGACCAGGAAATGAAACACGTGGAAAAGAAACCCAGATTCTTCATTATGTCTGAGTCCTAGACTGACGGTTGTCAGAAACGTAAAATATGGATTGTGTGGGTTTAAGAAAAATGTTTTTGATTTGGACGTTATTCCTATACATTGGTAAACTTCAGACACTTGTATTTGTATTTTTGTCTTTTTCGCATATTTTCCAACATTTTATTCGGCAAAGTGGAATCGTCTTAAAGTATATATTGTTTATTTGATTTTCCAGTTATAGTTACTATAGAACCTACCAACACAGTTGGTATAGTGACTGAATTGGGTCCGGTATTTCTTAGACGGAACGCTAAGCTAAAATGTACGCCTTTTTACTCCGATGAATCTGAAGCAGCAAACTTTGAATGGGAGGTCATGCTGTACGGCACGACGTTATTTAGACGTATATCAGATACGCACAAACGGTATATTAGGAATGGATCATACTACATTAAACTGATTTGTTTGGACCCGACTTGGCAAAATGCACTTGTTCAAGTTCGATACATAAGAAGAGTTTCTAACATGATTAAACTTGATGTTCAAGGTATGCTAGCTTTCTGTTTTGATACAGTTTGTTGTCGTTCGAAACTAATTTCGTTTGCATGAATTGAAAGCATTTTATTACATGAAGCTGTATTTGTTCAAATAAAGGTTAAGTGTATTGCCATTGTCATGTTTCCCTATCACCTGTCAATATTTACAATCAATGTGAATGTAAAAATCTACGCTTCATTTAATATACCTACGTTTTGAAAGTCTAGCAATCGTTTCCTCTTCAAAACATGACTCGATACAGTCTCCTCAGCACTTATCAATAATATGCTTGTCGATTTGGTTCAGACATTACTGAAAAGCGTAAACGGATCTGTAACATTATAAAGTATATCGTTTACTGCGGGGCACGGTAATGGAATAGTTAACGCAAAATACTTTAAAAAGCGACACAAACGAAATGCTACAACAATAAGTGTAGATATTGTTTAGTATCACCTTCTCAGCCATGCGTTTTTATATGCTATCTTGCTATAAATCATTATCTTATTGCTGATCGAAAATTACCATTTAGCGCATAACGTCATTGTAACGAACGAACGTAATTGGTTCTGTTTTATTGTGTCCTATTTTATAATACAATGTGACTTGAAACAAGGCGAACAATTGCATTTCTTTTTTTTTTCACCTACAGTGTGTCGTTCAATAATGCAGCATCATTTAAGGTAAACTTGCACAAACTCACATCAACGAGCTTATTATATGTGATATATAAATTATATGCCTAATAAAAGCGCATACATGTATAAGGTGATGAATTGTTAATCATGTTTAACCATTAAACATTAGTACTTATTTCGCCGATAATTGATTCCTTTAATACATTGTATTGGTCTTATAGGTAACAGAAATGTTGTCTATATGAAAACACCAAACACAACATGTTTGTATAACGTATTACTATACATCAATGTCTCTTGTGCCAGAGTTCAACAACGACTGTGGCTACTTAAGCGTGATGACTTTCCCCGAGCAGCAGGGTGATACTGGACAGATAGCCTACACCCAAGTAACAAGGTCATGGAAGCCCCGGAATCTTTTATCGCAAGTGGACGAGTCGAACTACTGGAGCAGTCGAACTGACCCTTTCAGACTACGCCGAACAACGCGATTCAGATGATTTCAAATTCACACTCACCATCAAAAACATCAAAAGGCATGACGAATACTATTTAGAATGTCTCAATACAACTTATAGTCTGACAACACATGACGTAGACATATATCCAGGTATTTCATTTTTCCTTATCCGATTATCAAATACATGCATTACATGGTTTTTGTTCAGTAGCAAGTGGTACATACAGTCAACGTCTTTCTCGAACAATTATTTTTTCAAGGTTCCCCCGAGGTAGGTTCGAGGTGCACAGTAGACGACTGTGTTGATTGTCTGTGCCTCAAACCTGGTGATGTCATAAACTGCACCTCGTATAGTCCCAACGTGTTGATGCGGATTGGTGCACACAATATAAGTTTACAAAGGGACCTGGAGACCTTTCCGTATGTTTATTCATCCACTGCTGTACGTGTCATCACATGGCGACGGTTCCGTGTCTCGCTGCTGTTCATTATGGGGGTCTTGTTTTCAACACTAGCGCTTGGTTATACGTTTATAGTAAGATGCATAATTTGTACAATTAAACGGTATTTTCATCAAGCAAACATTATGAAGACGTGCGTCCAATTAATCAATTTCAACATGTTAACAATTACAGTCTAAATAATGAATTCACATCCAAAGTTCATGACGTAAGAATATGATCAATGTCAATGTAATTTTTTCTTAATAACCTTATTGCTATATAACGTACTATTTAAAATCGTCAAGACATATTTTATAATTGAGGCTTGTCGTGGGAAACCCGGGCTTAATGCAAGTGCGTAATGTGTCGTCCCGGATTAGTCTTTGCAGTCAGCACAGGCTAATCCGGGACGACACTTTCCGCTTTTATGGTATTTTCTCTTTCAAGGAAGTATCTTCTAAACATAAATCCACTCTACGCGGAATGTGTCGTCCAGGATTAGCCTGTGCGGGACGACACTTAACGCACATGCATTAAGCCCGGTTTTCCCACGACGCGCCTCATTATTTTGTCATAAGTATATTAATAACATGTAATGTACTAAAAAGGACCACAGATAAGAAGCATACGACATACGCACGTTAGCAACTCGGCGGGTGAGGCAGAAATAATACTGGACTGTGAGATCTACGACAAGTCCTTTGCAAACCTTACCTGGATGGACAAAACCGGATTCGTCAAATATAAAATGTGTTTCACCGTGACACGATGTTCTATTCGTAATACTACTGCTGATTTGAGGTTGTCGAAGGAATACTCTTGTCTGGCCGTAAACATTCGTGGCAAAGACGTACAAACTGTGATAATAAGCACGAAAGAAGGTATTTGATATTTGCTCAAGAATGCATTTTATTTAGGTTATAATTGACCGGATATTGTAATGTGAGATCGCATTCTTTTTAAACGTTACATCACATCATTACATTACATTGTTGGTTGTCTAACAGAATCACTTGGTTAAAGTATTACCTTTGAACTATTCATGTACATTGTCACGAAATATCTTATTCGACGTAAATATAAAACATAATCAAATGCAAATATACTTTTTTAAATTCCTTACAGCGCCGTCAAGTACTACCAATCTACCTGTGGGGCAATGGATATATATCTGAATTGGCGCAGTGTTGATAGTATGTGGTATAGTTGGCACCTCGATCTTTTTTGCAAAAAGTAAGTTTCTTGCTAATGTTATATGACTAAAACTGTTCTTAACACAATATTTGCACATATATAAAAAAAATAGCTATCATCAGTTTGTAATAATTATATGAAATTAATTTCAGGATGTTACCAGGCCAGTGTACAAACAGAACATGATCCACCGTACGTTTTACGTGTTTTCATGTGTGTGTGTTTACTTTACGCATTGATAACAAAACAACTTTCCTCTGATATCCGAATCACTAAAATCGTTGTGTAGTTTGTAATGGCAGCGTTTTCTTTATAAAAAGTACAACTGGATATTGTCGTCAGTCGATTCTCGAAAGTTGTTTATGATTTTAACGTGTTGGTGTTTGAACATTTGAATCCCATTCTTTATTTTATCATTTTTGTAACAAGTGACATGTTTTACTAATAAAAATAATTCGTGTGCATCTTTGGTATTATTTATTCATAGCGATTGATGGTGCATGTTTTGAATCTGTGTTACATGCATGGCCAGAAAGACAATATTCCACAAGGTATTTACATTTTTAGCTCACCTGAGCACAACGAGCTCATGGTGAGCTATTATGATCGCCTTTTGTCCGTCGTCCGTCGTGCGTCGTGCGTCGTGTGTCGTTAGTTGTGCGTCGTGTGTCAACATTTTCATTCAAGGAACATCTCTTCAACCGCTGGGCAGATTTTCACCAAACTTCACAGGAATGATCCTTCGGTGTCCCTCTTTCAAAATTGTTCAAATCGTTCCGGTCCGCTGCATATGTAGGACACCAGAGCTAAAAACAGATTTAAAAACTGAAAACTTTAAAAATCTTCCTCTCTGAAACCACAAGGCTTGGAGCTTTCATATTTGATATCTGATATCCTCTAGTGGTCCTCTAGAAAGAATGTTCAAATGATGTCCCTGGGGTCAAAACTGACCACGCCCCGGGGGTCATATGGTTTATATAGACTTGTATAGCAAAATGATTTAAACAATCTTCTTCTTTGAAACCGCAAGGCCTAGAGGTTTCATATTTGGTATGTAGCATTGTATAGTGGTCCTCTACAAATATTGTTCAAATGATGCCCCTGGTGTCAAAACTGGCCACACTCCGGGGGTCACATAGTTCATATAGACTTGAATAGCAAAATGACTTTAAAAATCTTCTCATCTAAAACCCCAAGGCCCAGAGGTTTCATATTTGGTATGTATGGTCGTATAGTGGTCCTCTACCTAGATTGTTCATATTTGGCATGTAACATTGTTTTGTGGTTCTCTACAAAGATTGTTCAAATGATGCCCCTGGGGTCAAAACTGGCCACAATCTGGGGCTCACATGGTTTATATAGACTTAAATTGCAAAATGACTTTAAAAATCTTTTATTCTAAAACCGCAAGGTTTCATATTTGGTATGTAACATTGTGTAGTGGTCGCCTACAATGATTGTTCAAATGATGCCCCTGGGGTCAAAACTGGCCCCACTCTGGGGCTCACAATGTTTATATAGACTTGAATAGCAAAATGATTTAAAAAATCTCCCCTGAAACCGCAAGGCCCAGAGGTTTTTATATTTGGTATGTAATAGTGTACAGCGGTCCTCTACAACGAGTGTTCAAGTGATGCCCCAGGGGTCAAAACTAGCCACACCCCGGGGGTGACATGGTTTATATTGACAAATAGAAAAATTACTCTAAAATCTTCTCCTTTGAAACTTCAAGACCTAGAGGATTTATATTTGGTATGTAACATTGTGTAGTGGTCGTCTACAAAGATTGTTCAAATGATGCCCCTGGGGTCAAAACTGGCCCCATTCTGGGGCTCACAATGTTAATACAGACTTGAATAGCAAAATGATTTAAACAATCTCCCCTGAAACCGCAAGGCCCAGAGGTTTTTATATTTGGTATGTAACAGTGTATAGCGGTCCTCTACAACGAGTGTTCAAGTGATGCCCCAGGGTCAAAACTAGCCACACCCCGTGGCTCACATGGTTTATATTGACTTAAATAGAAAAATGACTCTAAAATCTTCTCCTTTGAAACTTCAAAACCTAGAGGATTTATATTTGGTATGTAACATTGTGTTGTGGTCGTCTACCAAGATTGTTCAAATGATGTCCCTGGGGTCAAAGGTTGGCACACTCCTGAGGTCATATGGTTTATATAGACTTAAATAGCAAAATGACGTTAAAAATCTTCTCTGAAACCTCAAGGCCCAGAGGTTTTATATTTGGTATGTAACATTGTATAGTAGCCCTCTATAAAGATTGTTGAAAGTATGCACCTGGGGTCAGAATGGCCACACCCCGTGGCTCACATGGTTTATATAGACTTAAATACCAAATTACTTTAAAAATCTTCTCCTCTAAAACCACAAGGCCCAGAGGTTTGATATTTGGTATGTAACATTGTATAGTGGTTCTCTATAAATATTATTCAAATGATATCCCTGGGGTCAAAACTGGCCACACCACGGGGTCACAATGTTGATATAGGCTTAAATAGCAAAATGACTTTAAACATCGGCTTTCCTGAATCCACAAGGCCCGGAGGTTTCATATTTGGTATGTAATGTTGTATAGTGGTCCTCTACAAAGATTGTTCAAGTGATGCCCATGGGGTCAAAACTGGTCACAACCTGGGGCTCACATGTTTTGTATAGACGTAAATGGCAAAATGATTTTAAAATTCTTTTCTGAAACCACAAGGTCCAGAGGTTTGATATTTGGTATGTAACATTGTATAGTGGTTCTCTATAAATATTATTCAAATGATACCCCTGGGGTCAAAACTGGCCACACCACGGGGTCACAATGTTGATATAGGCTTAAATAGCAAAATGACTTTAAACATCGTCTTTCCTGAAACCACAAGGCCCGGAGGTTTCATATTTGGTATGTAATGTTGTATAGTGGTCCTCTACAAAGATTGTTCAAGTGATGCCCATGGGGTCAAAACTGGTCACAACCTGGGGCTCACATGTTTTGTATAGACGTAAATGGCAAAATGATTTTAAAATTCTTTTCTGAAACCACAAGGCCCAGAGGTTTCATATTTGGATAAAGCATTATATTGAGACCTCGATAGGGAATGCTTATGGGATGGTTGAGGTCAAGGTCAAGGTCACTGTTACTAAAAATTGAAAAACGGTCCTCTAAATAACTTTAGAATGCATTGAGATATTTTAATGAAACTAAATACAATGATACCTTATATCGACACCTCGCATTGGATTGCATATGGGTTGGGAGGGGTCAAGGTCAATGTCGCTGTAAGTAGAAAATAGAAAAACGGTTTCCGCTCAATATCTTGAGAACGCATTGATATATTTTAATGAAAATTAATACATAAATACATTATATTGAGACCTCGATTAGGATTGCATATGGGGTGGGTGAGGTCAAGGTCAAGGTCGCCGTTATTAAAAATAGAAAAATAGTTTCAGCTGAATATCTTGAGAACGCATTGAGCTATTTTAATGAAACTTAATACATAAGTACCTTATATCGAGGCATTGCTTGGGATTGCATATGGGCTGGATGGGGTCAAGGTCACCGTTACTGAAAATAGAAAAACGGTTTCCGCTCAATAACTTGAGAACGCATTGCGATATGTTAATGAAACTTAATACACATAACTTATATCGAGACCTCACTTGGGTTTGCTTATGGGTGGGTGGGGTCAAGGTCACTTTTGTTAACAGTAGAAAAACAGTTTACGCTTAACTACTTAAGAACGCATTGATATATATTTTAATGAAACTTCATACGTATATACCTTATATTGAGACCTTGCTTTAAGTATGTGGTGGGTGCGGTCAACGTCAAGGTCACTGTTACTAAAAAAAAGAAAAACAGTTTTTGCTTAATAACTTGAGAACGCATTGAGATATTTTAATGAAACTTCATACATAGATATCA
Source organism: Congeria kusceri (assembly GCA_027627225.1). Taxonomy (NCBI): domain Eukaryota; kingdom Metazoa; phylum Mollusca; class Bivalvia; order Myida; family Dreissenidae; genus Congeria; species Congeria kusceri. The sequence continues at coordinate 15,812,876 of CM051028.1, read as the reverse complement.
GGAGAGCGACCTAGGGCCATCGTGGCCCTCTTGTTTTTTGGTTTGTTTAAAAATTATAACGTTCTAACAATATGATTGTGTTAATGGTTGGTGTTTTATATGCTTTTTCATAATGTTCGTTAGTAAGTGAACAGGAGGTGAAGTTTGAGGAGGACGAAACTGAGTTAAGATACGAAGAGGTCGATCCAGAATGCGTGTCCTCACCACACACTTCTGAGGCGCAGGTATATAATTATATTGACGTTTACATTCATGAAGATGTTGAAACAACAGTAAACGGAGCATCGTCTGGGTGTAATTAATAACTGAATATTAACACTTATTGTAAGTACGTGTCTAGTACCTGAAATATTTACATTACATTCACATATTTACAACATAAAATAATGTAAAATCAAATTGTGGTCTATCTTACTATAGGTGACACTGGGTACTGCGGCTTCGTATGAAGACTTGCTATTGTCAAGATTTTGCAATGAGAACACTTACATTGGGCTTCAAACAGCGGCATCTACCTCCAAAAAGTCTAAATAAGAAATTGAGGTTTGCGGTTTGCGTTTTTGTTCCTCTCCGCAAGCAAACTTGACATTTATCTCATTAACTCATCTTTTTATAAGAATGTAATAAGGTAACAAGGTAGGTTATTATATGTTACAATAATATAGTTTGTAATTTGGTTTTAATTGAGTTTCAAATATGTTTCATTCATTTGACTATTCTTGCGACTGGACTGAATATTATTGATGAAAACTACTGCGCCAGCTTTGTTTCTTAGGACACATGTGTTTTAGTAAAAACTTCTGACCTAGCAAAAATTATATTTTTTTGTACAATTTTGGCATGGCTTGTTTGTAACTTAAGAATGAGTTCCTTTTGATGTACTGTTTTTGGTGAGAATAAAGCGTACAACACGTCGTTAAATGCGCTTAAAACGTCGCATAGAGGAGGACTTCTCTATTCCGATATATACTGTGGTGAGCTCGGCAAAGAAAGATCTGTCAGTATTTATGATTGCATACTTATGATGCCCTGAAAGCCTATGTTAATATGGTATTGTTGTTTTATATTATTTATATTAAAAGGGACTAATATAATAATGTAAAAGCATATACAGTTTTTCATAATAACAAATGGCAAAACCCTCTCTTCCTATGTATGTAATAAACATAATTTCACATAGATTAATATTCGTTGGATTGCATCAGTTGATATTAAAAATGAACATTTAGGTAATAATTTAAACAAACTATTACCTTTACTTGTGCAGAGATAATGCAGTTACAAATGATAATGAAAACATTTAGTTCTTTTGGGAAAGGCTGATTATGTATTTTGACTTTTGGAATGGACTGCTAATGACTGAATTGTATATGTTTTGTGGCTTCCCTTAATAAAATGTTCTGAATTGTTTGTACTTCACGAGTTCAATGGCCACAAATAATAAAACTATAACAAGGTTACTTCTAACATTTGTATTGATAAAAAATTAATTTAGTTGTATAGACACCCAACAATGAGGCCCTTTTTGCTTACTCAAGTTTTATATATGACTAAACAATGCTAATTGTTTTGCATAATGCTTTCAGCCAATAACGCCACATGTTTATAAACGTGTAATAGTATTTTTGCTTCAAAGTACTCATTTTAAATGAACATGACACATCGTTGTTGTATATCCATGAATCATTTGAATTAATTTCCTGTGTAATATATTTCCGAATAAAACTTGATAACTATGTATGAAAACAATGGTGATTTTTTTTCCTGTTTAACGATGAGAATAAAATTCTGTACAGTCACAGTTTAATTCAGTACACATAGCGATTTTTGTTTCACCGTGGTACATCTTAACCTAGAACAACTATATGGTTTTCAGTGAGCGTTGTTTTCTATTTTACATATTTAAAAACATGTCATGCTTAGAATAATTCTATTTTTGTCCATAACAAGACAATACGCAACAATTTTAGAATAGTTCTTGGCGTCCGAAAAAACAAGAAGATGACATTTCCATCATCACCTGAATAATGCATCAATTTGGATATTACTATCGTCATCGAATCGACACCAATGTGTGATATGTGCATTTTTATAACGCATAATTAAATAAATACGTTAGTGAGTATTTGCAATGATTTTTTGCAAAATGTTTTATTTACTGTAGTATTACTGCTTATTTTTATTCTTAACTGCTGTAGATAATTGTTAACCACGAAAACTTCATACGCCAATATATTTGTCACTTTAGTGATTACTGTCTGTATTAGTACTTGTGTCAGTATAATACCACAGGTTCCCGTCAGACATAATCGTTTAAGCGTTTTCGAACAATCCTATTCGTATCTTATTATTATTTATTAATTATTAATGCTTGGCAGAAAATTTGTCAAGGCTACAATTTTACAATAAATTGTAATAATTAGGTTATTTAATAATTAAGCATATACAGAGGTCATAACAAATAGATAACCAAACTAATATCCCTCGCCACCGTAATGACGTGTAATTGAATAATATAATCATGCCTTAAGAGCATATACAGATACACACATCATAATGTTCATGACAACTTATTGAAAAGTTTAATGGAACCCCGACACCGACTGATAACATAACTCATAACTGATAACATCAACCTTTAGAAAGAGCCTTGACGAGGTTAGGTGGTGCATCCATGTCAGCATGCACACTGGATATCTGAATGTAAACAGCAACATAGCGAGTATCCAAGTTCATAATGTAAATTTCATGGGGTGGTGGGGGACTTTACATTTTAGTTTTGTTTTTAACAAGCAATCAATGGGACTTACTCAGTATTGAACGGAAGGTATCAATGAAAGAATATAGACACATGGCCGAATTTATGCTAGTGGCACGAGCACTACCATACGGTTAAAACATGAATTCCTGAACAGTTAACTCTTGGTCAACAAATGAACGATAAGAAAATTAACTCTTGTTGATGCTTAAGTACATGTAGTAGACAAGCTAGCGTAGCATAGAATGGCTTATTCTCTAGCGAACAAACATTCATTATTTACATGACTACATGACTTTAGCGAACAAACATTGATTATTTACATGTTAAGCTATTACATAATGTACTTAATGGTGTGTTCGAATGAGGTAACCACCTGAACACAACCTTTTACCTTCTCCATAATTCATAAATCGACATCGTATAGTAGTTAAAATCGCAATTACTTAATGCCTCAGTCACACATTCCCAATGTTACTGCCGTTTTTGAGCCGACAGCGGCCCAAATCAAATATGTCAAAAGTCGGGACAATATTCTGAGAATCGGGGCTCGAAATTCAAATTTTGATCATAAGATCGAATATATCCCGACAGCGTCCAGACTGGGTTTCGACAGAGTCCCGACAGCGTCTCGCTTCTCCCGAATGCGATCCGACAGTGTCCCGACAGCACCCCGACAGCGTTCCGACATTCCTGACTGTTTGATTATTTGTATCGTTGCGCTATCGGGACGCTGTCGGGAGCCATAATTGGGAATTTGTGACTGCTGCAATACTCCAGACGTTATATAATTTATAATGCATTATCAATCCCGTTCCACAAAACATTTTCCCGAGAACGTCCAGACACCGTCCCGAATTTGAACCGATATAGCCGAATCTATCCGGACAGAGTCCCGTCAGCGATTACCGATAATGGCTCCCGACAGCGTCCCGACCGCGCTTCGAAACAAATAACACAGTCGAGAATAAAGGGACGCTGCCGGAACGCTCTCGGGAGCTGTCTGGACGCTTTCGGGACGCTGTCCTGAGAATCGGGAACCAATGGGACACGTTTGGCGTTAGTGGTCAAGCACTACGGACTAGAAATATACTGTAAATACCGTTTCGTTTATGAGTAATCATCAGTTGAAATTGATAAAATTATAAAGCGTTTGTAACGCTAAACCATGGAATAATTTGGAGCGTTTCTGTTGTTTTCGTTGAAACTGCTGACATAGCGTGAAACACTTACATAAAGTAAATAATGCAGGATAAAATATAGAAGTCGGAAAGCCCGAGTGGTTAAAGCCATAGCTTTTCAATCCGGAGGTCCCGGGTTCGAACCCCGGTGGGACATTTTTTTTTTTTTTTCTAAATACTTTTTTTGTTAGTATACTTGAGCTTTTTAGTTTCGATGCTTAAATCAAGTTAAGACATTCAATAGCATTCTTCAAAAAATGCTAAAATCTGTGAACAAGTCCCTTTAAAGCCTCAGTCGCACATCCCAATGATGATTCCCGACAGCGTTCCGACAGCGCTACGATACAAATAATAAAAAAGTCGGGAGTTTCGGGACGCTGTCGGGACGCTGTCTGGAGGTGTCTGGACGCTGTCAGTACACTGTCCTCAAAAACGGGAATTATTAGGACATGTTCGGCGTGATCGGCCAAGCACTTTCGACAGTTAACGGTTTTACCCTAACATTCGGGAGACGCAGCCGAGTTTGAATAGTCGGGACTCGGTCAGGATAGATTCAGGATAGATTCGAGAGGGTGTCTGGACGGTATCGGTACAAAGTCCCCTGGAACAGGATTCATATTGCATTGAAAATTATGTATAAATATCACGTCAGGAGTAATGCGGCAGTCAACCATTCCCGAGTATGGCTCCCGACAGCGTCCCAAAAGCTTAATGATGCAAATAATAAACAAGCCGGGAATGTCGGGACGCTGATGTGATGTTGTCGGGACGCTGTCGGGATACTGTCAGTAAAAAGTCGGATGGCATTTGGGAGAATCGGGATGCTGTCGATCGGGACTCTGTCCAAACGCTGTCTGGAAGCTGTCGGGACATATTTGATCGTATGATCAAATATTGAATTTCGAGCCCTGAATCTCAGAATATTGTCCCTTCTTTTGACGTATTTGATTCGGGATGCTGTCGGCTCAAAAACGGCAGTAAAATTCGGGCATGTGTGACTGAGGCTTTAAGGTCTATTCTCTAGAAAAGTTCAGCGAGAACTCTATACTGCCCAGCAGAACTTATCGCTCGATTCATGCAGTATTATAACTGCATATATCGGTATTCACAATCGATCGAAATAATCGTTGCAGCTCTACATATTAGTGATTCCTCGAACCCACTCTAGAGTGCTACCTAAAGAACTCTTATTACTTGTAAATGACCTCATTGTGCTACATTCATGATACGTTATCATGAATTGTGATTCTTGCAGTTCTTACTACGAGATAATATGTCAATGTCGTTTATGGTGTGTTTGTTTGAAACTGAAACTATTAAGTCATATGTCTCAAATAGTTCAGGTGCTTACCTGAGCCATATAAGGAAATAAAGCATACTTTCTTTATTACAATGAACACGGCACGCACACAATTCTTGTTTAAAACAACGATAGTTATGTCTCAATACAAGACTGACAACTGCTACCGAAATTATTGCTTCGTATTTTAGCTTTATGTTTTCCCACCACAGATGTTATCGAATCAAACTTGAATGGGAGGCCAGGTTTTACGGAAGGACGTCATTTCTACGCATATTGGACAAGCACGTGCAGTATATTAAGGATGGAGCATATTACATAAAAATGATTAATGTAGATCCAACATGGCCAAGTGCACTGGTGCAAGTTCGACAAGGGAGCGCAGTTTCAAATGTGATACAACTTGACATTATAAGTAAGATTAATTAATTCGTTTACTTGTGTCAATGATTCATGAGAGTATATATATTATTGTCTGGATAATAGGTATAAATGTAGTTTTGGAGTGAACGGAATGAATGACAATCTAGCTATTTCTTTGGCGGTTTATTCTAAATCTTGAACAGAACCTTACACTTTGTCATATTAACAAAAGCACATACAGTAATTAAATAACACTTTGTGTTGTTTTGAAACGTCGTTACCTCACATCGTCTATGATGGATAAAGTATACATTCTCGTTTTATTATTTCTGGCTTGTCACAGATGAGTAATAAAATTGTAATTAAATTGTTGGGTGTAGGCTCTCTGTATTATTGTTTAATTTGAATTGCAGTGCTATGAGATAAATATTAACATGTGTGTTAACTTTTGGCTCTACATACATTGTATATTGATTTATATTATTTACAAACAATACGTTTAAGGTTCATTGCTCATTTACGCAAGTTAAACCCTATCTTTATGTAACTGGTCTAATATAAAATAATGAAACTCTAGCTCAATCAGCAGCAGAGAAACCCATATTAACTTCATATGGTCCAGGAACGGACAACAAAAGGGTTTAAACCCTTTGCGATTTAAACCGATTAAAATGCATATTTTATTTTACGCTTGGCTTAGATGTAAATGTACATATAAATAAAAAAAAAACTTTATAACATTACGACTCAAATTAAATATAATACACATAATTACATACATCGGGTGAACTGCAATTGAATTAATCAATGATTCAACGTTCACCAGAGCAAAAGCATAAATACTTTCAGAATCACGATGGAATGGATGGAATGGACAACAACGGTTATTCCATTTTTTATTGTCTGTTTGTGATTGGTTTGTGTATGTATTAACAGTTTCTTTGAAAATTAGTCGATTGTCCAGTTAAATAAAGGAACTTGAGTACTTTAGAGGGTTTATCCTGTTGATGAAGCTTAAATAACATAGTCCTTGAAATTCTATGCTTTATTCACTCAACCCATGAGCTCTGTTAAGGGCACGGTAAGATATGATCTCCGTTAAAAAATATTCAAAATGACATTGACAACACCTGTTCATAGATTCGTATAGAGGCTATTTTTACAAATAACAGCATTATTTTGTTTGATGGGGTTGTGGTTGTGAGCTTGTTTAGAAACATAGCATGAAAGATGTTCTTTCAAAAATAACCTCATTTAGTCTATGCACATAGTGGTGACACCAGTTGTAATCATTTTTATGTTTTGCGTTTTGTTGTGCGTATTGTCCTGTATTGTAAAATAATTGGTCACTTGCCTCAGATAAATGGCCAAAGGATGTTAATAAGGGTTTCTCTTCAGGTGATGTCTCTAGTTCTATTATTTTTATCACAAATGAAATCGACATGTTTCCAGGTATTGCATATTTCCATATCAGATTTCAATTCCAGGTAGTACAGAGTTTGTACGTATTTATTACCGCTGAACTACATTTTTTCAGGTTCCCCCGAGATGGGTCCAATATGTGCTGTTGACGGCTGTGTTGCGTCAAACTCGGCGATGCTATAAAGTGTATCTCATACAGCAAAAACTTTATGATGTGGATTGATACCGATAATGTTAGTCTACAAAGGGATTCTCAAACCACCTCGGGAAGTATGTGTATTCAACGACCGGTGTACGCAGCGATGAATACTATAGCAACTCGAAATCGAACCTATGGGCATTTGGTCCCACGAGAAAGTTAAGTGTGAAGGAGTATGAATTATTTCAGAATCTGAATGTTCAAAAGTTCAAATTTGATCGTGTTCTCAAACTTGGTATTGTTTAACATCTTTATTGAAATCGTGTGCTCAGCAATTTGTGAGTTTTATGCGAACATAATAGCATATGCGACTGGTACATTGCAATCGAGCGGTCATCTAGTTTTGCTACAAACTAAATAGAGAATTTTGTATGCGACTGGTACATTGCTATCATGTGTTCAGCAACTCGAAATACACACAGAATTGCTATGTCACATCGTGATTGTTGAATAAAACTTTTTGTAACATAGCTTGGTTGCTTTTTGTGTCTAGCAACTCAAAATCGAACCTATGGGCATTTGGTCCATCGAGAAAGTGTGTAGGTATGATACTCTGCAATTGACACTGGTACATTGCAATCATGTGCTCAGCAACTCGAAATCGACACTAGTGGTGTTTGGTCCCACCCGATTAAGCGTTTGAGAATGTTTTTGTCATGGCACAGCAGGATGATGGGTATTTCAACATAGCAGCGAGTATTTTCGCAACTCTAAATCGACCCTAGTGGTGTTTGGTCTCAGTAAGCGTTAAAGTATGTTTTTTGTCATGGCATTTCAACTAAGCAGCGAGTATTTGTGTTATAACCAGAACCGGGACTTGCACCCAGATCTCTTCTCCCTCGAAGAAGGAAAAGCGTTCTGCTTTAAACTATTCTGATGTTGCAAACACGTTCATACAAGCTGCAGAGTCAAGTATTTCGAATTGATTTCTGTGGATTGGTGTCACTCAGCGTTTTGCACGGACTTGTGACCGTTCTTTTCACAAGGAAAAGAGTCGCTTTACCACCAAAAAGATAGCTATTGTTTGGTAAGACTGTACCTGTAGGCTTCATTTCTTGTTTGAACTTCTATGGTTTTTATTGTTCACAAACCATCGAGTTGTTGATTTGCAAATACGTTTGTAGCATATTGTTGAGTACAACACAAAACAGTTGCATGCTTGGCCGAAGGCGAACAATGAAATTTGCCTGAAATAGTTTTTTCCAACAGTTTCATACGCTGTACTAGTTGTGATAGTTTGATGAGAACCCAATGCTTGTTAATTTCATAACACAACATTGAGTCGCACAATTTCAGAGTGTGTTGCTGCTATACGGCGAAAGTCATAACATTTGGTAAAACTGCTTCATATAGGTTTTTTTCATCGATTCACTTGCGCAATTTCAAGCCTTGATACGTTTAACATTTTATGTTGATATTTCTCATTGCAAGACAAGATATACCTATGATGAGCCGTAGTGCTTGTAAATCTCAACGCAAGAAGTACCTAAAACGCAATGAGTGTTAAAGCTTCATCGAAGCGCACAAGTTAATGGCCATAATCTGTAAAACTGCAGTATATAGTGTTTTTTTTCACCTCAACTCAAACGTAAATTTCTATGCTATGCTCTTGAAAGTTTTCGGGTGTCACTCGGCGTTTTCACGGACTTGTGACCGTTCCTCTTGTCTGAGCACAAGAGAAGTCGCCTTCCCACCCTGCCTGAGAATAGATATACTTGATAGCAAATAGCAGACTCAGTTGTGCAATAATGCACTTAACCAAAAATGTTTATTCGGTCATGCGTTGCAGCATTTCTGAGAGAGCCAGATCAAGATATCCCGTTTCACCTCACGGGAATATCACGGGTGTCGCACGGCAAAGCACAGACATGTCACCATGTGTGCCTACCACCCTTCCAACAGCGCAACAATGTGGTGTTGAAAAGGTTCCCAGCTAGTGCCGAAAGTATTTCACAACGATCGCGGGGAAGGGCTGCTTTATAACGCCTCATTTCGTATTGGCTTGCAGCCTCGCCCTACGTTGTTACACAGCTAGCTGAGCAGGACTTCCTCTGACTTTCAATCTCAGCGGACAAATTTTGAAAGGTGTCTGCTTTTTTTAGTTATACACTTAAGTCTCTCTGTGCCAAAATAGAGACTGAAACCTAAACCCTAACACAATTTTGAGAGCTGAAAAAGAAACATGAATCATACAGACTGAGCAATACTAGTGACTATATTATCGGTCAAGCAGTCATCAACTGGTCGGTAGCCTTATCAATGCCATCGCGTCCTCGGACTCGCATACGCACAATCGACCCACGTCAGTTCTAAAGCTGGCGGGCAAAGAGTGTCCCTCGCGATAGACTGAGGAGCCTTGCCAGAGTATAACGACAGCATTGATAAAACATCATAGCGCTGAAAACCGAGGCGTTTCCCCCCAAGTGCTATCAGTGCGCTTCGCAACTTGTGGAGTCGGTCTAACGACACCTACATACCTCGGCCGCCCAAACTCAGTTAATCGACTGCTGTTGTCTTTCTGCTTTGCCAAATAGCAGGAGTGCTTACCGATAGCAGTCAAAGACAACCTTACATTGATCTAGCCAGATAGGAAACTACAAGCAAACGCTGACTCGCCTAAGCAAGCCGTCTCGCTTCCTGCACCGAAGCAAGTCACTCGCCTTAGCACTATCGACCCAACGCCAGTTACACTGCGCCATAAGCTGGGGAGCCTTGCCAATGCTCACAAGTACTTTACAATCCTGGCTAGTGCAATGAGTATATTCGGACTGGTGTGCCACCATGTGAATTTTGATTTCCTAAGTCTCTAGAGCCAAAGTAGAGACTGAAATTATCAAACCTTGAGAATTTTGAGAGCTGCAAGAGAAACATGCATACAAGCATACATTGCTGGCCAGCACTACTAACATAACTGTTAAAACAAAACAACAAACTGTTCAAACATGTACTCACGGTTTTGTCGCAGCTCTGCTCAAGGTATGTGCAAGTCTCTACATACGTCTAGACTGCTCGGTGTTCACATCAAGACTGGCGAGTTGTACTGAAAAAACAAGAGCTTTTATAGTTCTCGTTTGTAATTTTGTTATTTCGTGATATGGAACTGTGAACAGTAACAGTAAACTGAACTCAACTCAAACTTGTACTTACCCTGTTGTCATCACTGAAATGTGAAAGACATAGCATGTCATTGTATTGTGAGCAAACATTGAACAAGAATGTGAGTAAATGAAATTGTATACTTACTTTGAAATTTTGCTGATTCAGCCCTGGTGTTGAAACCCTTCTCATTTATCCTTCACTTCAAACCCGTTCTGAAATCAAGACTACAAGCATGCATGCACACAATTTCCAATAGAGCAGAAAACAGCAACATAACACAACTGAACTGTTCAAACTTTTTCTACTTACCATCTGAAGGCTGAAATGAAAAAGTCAGTTTGCACAGAACAAACAATGTGTGATAATATAGTACAATATGATAGAAACTTGTAGTTACATCGAAAACAGTCAACAGTAACTGTTCAAACTTGGGTACTTACATCGAGAAGCTGAAATGAAATGTCATTTTGCATAGCATACAGTAAGCAATCAAAAGTATCTGTGATAAGTACATACTGTTCATGCAATGTGAAGTAGGAATGTTTTTGTATCAAGGACAACAAAGGTCGAATGTTAATTGCTCCAACTTTGCTTACGCTTGGTTCGGGGCGGTTGACTGCCGACTGAAATGGGTTACATTTGTATTGTTGATCCATTCCTGCTGGTTGAAATCTTCTCAACTATTCTTCACTCCAATCCCGAGCTGAAATCAAGACTAGAGCATGCATATACAATTGGATTCAAATATTCAACAGAACAGTCAACAGAAAACAGTAACAGAACAAAATCAACTGTTCAAACTTTGGGGAGCTGAAATGAAAAAGACATGTTTGCATAGCACAAAACAAGCAATCAAATCAGTTGAAATGTTTTATACAATAGGATACAACTTTGTAGTAATAGAGAGAAATGTGAACATTTGTATCAAACACAGACAACAGACGGTAACAAAGCAAAACCAACTGTTCCAACTGTTTAGTACTTACCGTCTGGAAGCTGAAATGAAAAGAAGTTTGCATAGCACAACACGATATCAAAAATGTAGAAATTCATTGTACTATTTTCAAGAAATGCCTAGTAACAACTAAACGTTTTTACTTACATCAGCCATGCTGAAATGAAAATGGCATGCTATGTTGAAACAAACTTATCACATTTTTGTATATATATCAAGAAATCTATTGTACTTACCGCAGCCATGCTGAAATGAAAAAATCATTTTGCAAAGCATAACACAAACAAAAAAGTCAAAACATGTAGATACACATACACTATTGAAGTATAGAAACGATTGTACTCACCACTACCAGACTGAAATGGGTTACTGCTCCACTGTTTGCTGGCAACTGAAACGAAAATCTGAAACCACATGCACATAGCAAACAGTTTGGACAAAACATTCTTACCCACCAAATGTATCCCAGCGTTGAGCACAAATTCATTCTTCCAGAGGTAGTATAGTAAACCTGAAACATTCAAAAACATAACAACATACAGTACAAAGCACATCAACTTACCTTGTGTGGTCCTACAGTTGTGTGACACCAGTTGAATTCAAGTCTTAGCTCACTTCTCTGTTAGCACCAAGGGCACGTTGTCCTTGAAAGTGAAAACTGAAACAGAGTAAACAAAGCAAACATGTTTCACATCAAACCAACAATGTGTTGCTTGAACTGTCTTCTGTTGAGTAGATTCTTAGCAGCTAAACCTCAGTATCCATCTCTGTTCTGCACCAAGGTCACACTGTCCTTGCAAATGATTTCTGAAACAGAGAAAAGCAAACCAAAAACTAGTAACTTACCTTGTCTCTGTGGAGGACAGCCACAGCAGCTGAATGTTGTCTAGAAAACTGTCTTCTCTTCTGTTCAACAACACTGTAAAACTGTCACTGCTAGTGAAAGCTGAAATATAGCAGAGCAGAGCAAAACATGTCACATATCAAACCAACAATGTGTTGCTTGAACTGTCTTCTGTTGAGTAGATTCTTAGCAGTATTCATCTCTGTTCTGCACCAAGGTCACACTGTCATTGCAAATGATTTCTGAAACAGTACAAAGCATAAAATCATGAAACAATTCAGATCCACTTACCTTTCTCTATCAAGTTGAAATTTCACAGCTGCTTTATTCTCAATACCGTGCCCTGTTCAACACCAAGGTCACACTGTCCTTGCAAGTAAAAACTGAAATATAGTATAGCAAAGCAAACATGTTTCACATCAAACCAACAATTTGTCTACTTACCATTCAGTATTGTGTAGAGCCAAACCTGCTACATTCCTCTTGAAACCTGTCTTCAGTTCTTCTCAGCACCAAGGGCACAATGTCCTTGAAGAAAGTCAAACCTGAAATATAGTTAAGCAGAGAAAAACATGTTTCACATCAAACCAACCTCTGAGTGTTGTACAACTGTATAGTCTGTCAGTTTGACTTCATAGCTCCTCACAGCTCACCACGCCAAGACCTGAAATATACGAGCATGGCACAAAAATTGTGACAACTAACTTACCTCATGAAATGCAGCAACTGTAGAGAAAACAGCTTCACCACTCTGTCCTTCTCAGCTCTGTCCAAGGTCAAACACATCACTTTCTGTAAGATCTGAAATAAAGCAACGAGCAGCAAAACACATTGCAGTTTACAAAATGACTTACATTATGTGTTGAGTTGAGTCACAGCAGAGGCATTCCTTATTGAAACATTTCTACTTCTCTGCTTAGACCACTATGAAACCGTCACTGCAAGTCAAATCTGAAACATAGTAGAGCAGAGCAACACAAAGAATAACACAAAGCAAATGCTTACATACGTTACCTTTCAATGTCTTCCAACTGTAGAATCTGTCAGCTAGACTCCTTCATTGTTCAGCAACACTGTCAAACCTGAAATATAGAAGCATGTAAAACACACAGTACAAAACAAGTGTAATGACTTACCCTTTGATATGCTCCAACTGTAGAGACAAGACTGCTCGACCACGTCTGAAAACTGTTCCTCTTCTCCGTTCTGCAATACTGTTCATCCTAAAACAGAAAAGCATATACAGCACATATCATGACATGATAGCAAAAGTACTAGCAAACTTACATTTTCATGTGCAAAGCAGCTAGTCTTTTTTTCTCTTCTCTTCACTGTTCAGCAACACTGTCAAACCTGAAATACAGTAACATGAAAAACAGATGTCATGCTATGAAAACAAATTTGTACTTACAAGATATGAGAGCTTTCAGAAACACGTCTGCTCTGCTCGACTGCTGAAATGCAACTGAGAGCACTTGACAGATAATCTGAATAAAAAGTTAAAACTTCACAAGCTGTGGCAAACATAGTCATTCTAGACAACTTACCTTAAACAATGGTTTGGGAGCAATAGACACAACCACTGCTTGACTTCTCTGTTCACACCAACTGTCAAGTCATCAGTACATGTCAAAATCTGAAATGTATTGAAACAAGCAATGCATAACAAACATAGTTACTTACCTTTAACTCCGGTTTTGGAGCTCTCAGAAACACGTCTGTTCTGCTCGACTGCTGAAATGCAACTGAGAGCACAACATTGCAAATCTTTACGAAATTTTAATACTTCACATGTTATGGCAAACATAGTCGTTCTGTACAACTAACCTTCAATAACGGTTTCAGAGCTCTTAGAAACACATCTGCTCTGCTCGACTGCTGAAATGCAACTGAGAGCACAACATTGCAAATCTTAACGAAATTTTAAATACTTCACATGTTATGGCAAACATAGTCGTTCTGTACAACTAACCTTCAATAACGGTTTGAGAGCTCTTAGAAACACGTCTGCTCTGCTCGACTGCTGAAATGCAACAGACAGCACATCACTGAAAATCTGAACAAACATGTAATATGATGCTAAGTATGGCACACATAGTCATTGTACACAACTCAATTGCCAATCAAGTCTCACAGACTTCTCTTCATCTCAAAAGTGAATATCATATCAGACATGTTGCTATCAATAATCGTTGCTACACTTTCATTGCTCTGTCAAACATTTCACTTAATCTGGAACAATGTTTCACTCTGCAATTGTCACGCAGAGACTGACCACCACATGGCTATACCAAATTAGAGCTCACAGTGATAAACATCTACAATACTTACCACAGCCCCTCTGAAAGCAAATCAGCATGCATACAAAACAATATCATAGAACAGACGTGCCCACAAGCAGCTCACCATCATGTTATACCTCGGTTTTGACATATAATCACAAACGTTAGAGTCAATATCGTGTTACATCATCTCTTTGCTATATCACCAACACAGCATGCGTAAGTACTGGATAGATCTACCCTTGAGCTATCATCATGCACATTTAGTTCTATATATACTACTAATAGCTCACATCAAGATACAAAAATGTTTGTACTCACGGTTCAGTTGACAGCAGCTCCAAGAAACACGTCCGCACAGCTCAGCAATCACAGCATGTGAACATCAACTGAAAATGAATTACTACGAACACACTGTCTAACAGCGCTGTCAGAGCGCACAAAAAGACGTCTATACTCTTAGACCACACAATCTGTACTAAACCCCAAATCTGTAAAAGCAGTAAAAAAAATAAATGTTCCGAACAACGTCGTGCTTCACCAGCATGTTAGTTCATCATCATGATATACTATTGTCGCAACATCTCAAGTCAACGTACTCTCAGTACTGATTAATTCTACCCATTGCTATCATCATGCACATTCACTTCTATACATCAACTCAACATACAAATGCTAGTCACTCAAACCATCGTAGGCCATCATGCTGCTAGATCATCTCAACGTGAAGTCAAGTTACTTCTATACAGTATAACAACTATCATCAAGATACAAAAATGTTTGTACTCACGGTTCATTTGACAGCAGCTCAAAGAAACACGTCCGCACAGCTCGGCATTTGAAATGCAACTGACTATAAACATCTCAAAACATGATCCAAAATGTAAAACTTGTTACAACATGCAAGCTGTGTAGCTTTCAGAACCACATCTGTACTTCTCAACATCTGAAATGAAAATGACCTTGAAATCATATATCATGATATCTAACATCTTCATACAAGCTGGAGCTCTAAAAACAAACCACCTGAAAATACCTAACATCATCCATAATGTGAGAGCTCTCAGAAACACGTCTGCTCGCTTCAACTGCCAAACATCAACTGACAGCACTTCACCACAAAAATCTGAAAAAAAGTTTATGCTTAACACATTGTAGTGGTCACAGCTATTCTGTACATCGTACCTCTTTCAACTGTTCTGTGAAACCTCGACAGCTTGCACTCAGTCCCAACACTCAACTGCCACTTCAGTTTCATAGTAGACCTGAAAATATCATATCAAGCCATACGTGACAAACATTTATACTCGCCTTCATCTCATATACTGGAGCTCTCAAAAACACGTCTGCTCGCTTCAACTGCCAAACATCAACTGACAGCAAAAGTCTGAAAATCGGATCCAAAAATGTAATATGATATATGACCTTGAATGACTAGCATGTATTTGTACAGTTAAGTGAAATTGCTTGTAGTGTCTTTAAGTTTACTATGAATCAACAGTCAGATATCTCACATTTTTTCTATTAATGTTCATTGCCACACAATTTCATAGATCTGTCAAGACATGCAATTTTGTTACAGTATTTAGTATAAGACCTTGAATGTCTAACATTTGTGCAGTAAAGTGAAATTGCTTGCTACACATTTTAACTATACAATTCTGTTGCAGTCTATAGCATAGCTTAGCACAGCTCAACATGAAAAACACATCTAACCCCTCCAGTTGTCAAATTACAACTGATCACAAAATCTGTCAGCCATAATTTTTTTTGTAATACCATGTCTATAGGTCTCATTGTGTGAAACACCAACACACTGGGTTCATACAATTGTTTGTCCTTAAAACCTCTATACATCTCACCTTCAACTGGTCTGCACAGCTCAACTGCTTAGCCTCTCTGCTCAGCTTGACTGCCATGCCATCATGGTATGTCTTATCTGAAATGTATCACACCAAACAAACATAGCACACACAGTTGTTTGAAACCACTAACCTTCTTATATGGTACTGGAGCTCAAAAAACACGTCTGCTCGCTTCAGCTGCTAAACTACCTTGGTCCCCCCGTTAGCTATACAGTCAAGACATCATCTCATGTCCTGTCAGAAATGTGCTGAAACAAGCAATGCATGGCACAAAACATATGTACATCAGAAGACACTTGAATCATATTACCAGTTACCTTCTTACATTTGAAAAAATGTACAACCATGCTGCTAAACTACCTTCTTCCACAAGTCAGTCAAGTCAAGATACCATCTCACGCCCTATCTGAAATGTCTGAAACATGCGATGCATAGCACACAAAATCATTCTTAACCACTAACCTTGTTTAAGAGCTCAGCAAAATAGGTCTGCTCTGTTTCACTGTTATACACCAACCGAGAGCAGAAATCTGAAAATCTGAACAAACATGTCATAGTTATGATCAGAAAGGCATACAGTCATAGTATAGCACTCAGTTGTCAAAATGTCTCAAGGTCTTCTGTTCATCTTGAATTCAAGTGTATAACATATCACATTCATGCTACTTATGGTACACAATTTCACTGCTCTGTCAAAACATGAACCTCATCTGTTCCATACAACACTTGTCGAACAAAGACTGACCACATCAGCAAGTACAGTTTTTGTACTGCTTTAGCAGCTATCACCAGTTTCATAGATTCATCTCAAAGTTTTCAATGAAGAGACAACTGTAAAACAGTTTTCCTTCTGCATAGTTTGTTGCAACATGTATTTCACATTCACAATCAAACACAATCTACAATACTCACCACAGCCCCCTGAAATCAAACCAATGTAAAACAGCATTCATAGGAATCAAAATGTATCATATACAGCAATATCTGTAAACATGCTACAATAGCAAATCATTTCACCATCATGGCACATCATCTACAATATTTCAAGTAGATCATTTCAATGCTACGTTTACATCTTGATATCATATCTGGTCAGTAGAAAGCAAACATACTGCCTTCATATTGAAGTCAATACAACATCATCGTTCATCAACAGCATTGCTATATCATCAACACAGCAAGCGCAAGTACTGGATAGTTCTACCCTTTGTTTCACATTAGTATACAAAAATGTTAGTACTCACGCTTTGGTGGTCAGCACTTCTTGTTCAACTTCCCCACACGTCCACATCTACACACCAACTGAAACTGAATCGCTACAAACCCACACTTACAAAAGCGCAATCAGAGCGCACACAAACACGACTGTTCACTTCAACCACAAACTCATGATTAAAATCAAAATCTCATAAGCGGTGAAAAAAGCAACGACTTCATCGCTATGTTTCACCATCAAAGTACACCATCATATTGACACCAAGTCCCAGTACTGAGTTATTCTACCCATCGCAGTAAATTCACTTCTTATCGGCAGCTCAAAATGCTAGGCTGTCAAACCATCATACACCAGCATACTGTTTGTTCCATTTCAATTCAAGTCAAACACTCAAATATTTTCACCACTTTTATTCACAAATACAAACTCATGTAAAAAGACAAAAAATGTACTCACGGTTTAATGCAGCTCCACGACACACGTCCGCACAGCTCGGCATCTAAACAGCAACTGGCCATCAACTGTTTCAAGTCTCAAAAAAAATTTAATTTACACTTATAGTCAAAGTCAAGAGCTCCTAAAAACACGTCCGATCGCTTCGACGTCCAAACCTTAAATGAAGTCAAAGTCGCTAAAAAAATTAATTTCTGTCAAACACTTCATATTTAACGTTCAGTAAAAGACATCGCAGTCAGTAGGCAATACCCGTTCAGCAGTCAACATCGTTTAAGTGTACTTCATTTTAAGTTAAGTCGCTATCGTAAATCGCTGTCTCGACAAAACAATAACCCAAGTATCAAGTCATGAAATATCATTCAAAACCATTTCATCTCAAACCGCACTTCAAGTCAAAACCTAGCGAAACTGTCCGACAATCATTCAATAAGTCGCGACCGAGTCCAGTCATAACAGTACAGCGCTGTCGCCATCATTAAATAACGTCGAGTATGTCCGCATTTAACAAAACTTAATTCAGCTTAACTGAAAATATTTTTCATCAGCAATACTATACAGCGCTGTCTTCACTCAAGACCTACTGTAGACAGCCTAAGTCGTCAAGTCACCTAATTTCTAAAGAAGAAATTTCAATTCCACTGAAAGTATTTTTCATCAACAGTCAGAGCTAAAAAAAATCACGTCCGACCCTGTCAATGTCCAACAGTCAACTGAGAACAAGTCCCAGTAAAAAAATTTCAAACTCAAAATATTTTTGTCAGAGCTCCGAAAACACGTCCGTCTTGGTCAACGTCCAACAGTCAACTGACCAAAAGTCATGTAGCGCAAGTCAATTTATAATGGAGCAACGTCGTTCAGAGCATCGAAAAACACGTCCGCTCTCGACGACGACCAAACCTTGAATGACAGAAATTCACATAGAAAATGTTTACAGCTCATGATTTGAGTTTTTTGTTAAATGTGTATTTGATGTATAATCGTAAAATAAAACGTGACATTCAAAAATCCGATCCATATTAACTTTGTGATGATTTTATTTCCAAGAACACAACAACTGAAATATTCACAGTTTGTGTGCTCCTAAAAATTGATAAAAATGAGTCCATCCAATACATCCAGTAAATCCATGGTATTTCGTGTTTAAATCGTTTTGAAGCGAACCCAACGCAGATTTTCACATTCAACATAAAAACGACACAATGCGATAATAGAAAAATATTTAGTCAAACTCACTAACCTATTGTTCTGAAATAATCCTAGATCATATTTTACATTTACAGTAGATCTAATCCTCAAAATATTCACCACAAAAACAACATCACAAACTATCCAGTTCCACCCGTTTATTTTTCTCCATGAAACCCTGAACAATTCAAGATTCAAGAAATTTTTAGAAATCAATTGTTTACATGACGTAGGTTAAACGAAATCAGCGCGATATGTTTTGGCAGTCTTAAAGGGACTTACCCCGACGTGTTTGGTTCAACTATGTTTTGCGATTATAGTTTTGATGTCCCGAAAAGAAATAGCAAAACACATATACCAAAATATTCATCAATATATTCCCTACAAGATGATATGAAAATGTTGTGGTTATCTGTACAATTGTTCATTAAAGCTCAAAATGTAAAGTCGAATTTGCGTAAAAATCAAAATATCATAAGTCCCCTATTCGATTCAATACAAACAAATATGATGAATATGTGCGCGTCGAAATTTCTGTTAATCTGGTGGAAATTTCGTTCATTTTGGACAACGGGTTGAAAAGATATTGAAGTTAAACCACTTGCGAAGAAGCGCAGTTTTCTATCATCGAAATGTAACGCCGCTTTAAGTTTTAGGATGAGATATATTGAAATGACGTCATAAATTTGCACTGAGAACGAAGGGTCACATTCTTCGCGATTCATGAAATCTGTGTTTGTTGTGATGTGGTTTTCGGCCCGTATTATTGCATCGTCTTACAAAACCATCAAGTATGTTATACCAAATTGCACAAAAATGAATTCCCCATCGAATGATACCAAAATTATTGTACTATTTTAAGAAATGAACATCTTTTCTTCATAACAATCCGAGTTTGGTCGATAAACTGAAGTTTTTTCACATACCCGTTGATCTAATAGCAAAATGTTCCAACCTATATTGTTCCAATCTGTTTGCTGGTTATGATAGTGAAAATTTCATCAAAATGCGTTCACGCGTTATTGAGAAAATCGACATAAACCGATTCCAAACAAACACAGTTTCGTCTACTTTTCGCAGCAAAACGTCGTTGAGTTTTATTCGAAACTTTAAGTCTTGAAAATTTCGACTGGCGTGAATGCGTTTTCTCGCCGTAATTTCTTTATAGTTCGACGTATTGTAGAATATCATATACCATTTTGTGCAAAATTGACTTTCCTACATGATGATACCAATTTTGTTGTACTTGTCGTGAATGGGAATTTTTTTCTATCGAAAAACTGAGAATTTCTCACATATGCGTATATGCTGGCCAAAAATGATCCCACAAAACTTGTTGCTACTATGAAGCCCAACATTATAGTGAAAATTTCATGTAGATCTGTCCACTGGATGCTGAGAAAACGAGACTTAAACTTTCTGTTAAATGCGTTTCGCTGTAGAACATTCACTTTTCAAAACGACGTTGTGTATTTTATGAAGACTTTTTAAAAGCGCGAGTATAGGAAAATGGTTTTCGGTCAGTCTTGATCAAGCGATACAATAAACATACAAGTATGTCATATCAAAATGCGTGCAATTGAATTCTGTACAAGCCGATACCAAAATCAGAACAATATCTTCTTACCGACCCGTTTTCCAAGCAAAAAACTGCCATTTTCACATACGCGCGTATATGCTAGTGAAAAATGATCCCACAAAACTTTTTGTTAATATCGCGCTGAATAAAATGGTAAAGATTGCATGTTTGTATCTCAAGCGGTTTGGAAGATACGCCAAGTTAAACTATGTACGAAATCAGTTTTCTAATCGCAGCGCTTGTCACGACGTTCACTGAAATTAAAGTTCTGAGAGTAAAATGCGTTTAGCTTAGATACGTTTTAGGGCTGTATTTTCGATGTGGATAGTCCGATTGTGGAATGTTATATATCAAAATGCACAGGATTGAATTCTGTACCCGATGATACCAAATTTGTTTCACTATCTTCTTACCGACTTGATTTCCAAGCATAATGTGAAATTTTCTCATAGATGTGTAAATGCTTGTGAAAAAATATCAGCGTATGATTTGCAGATGATATCGCGCTGAACAATTTGGTAAATATTTCATGTTTGTATCTTGAGCGGTTGGGAAGATACGCCAAGTTAAACTATGTACGAAATCAGTTTTCTACTCGGAGCGCGCCGGGTCTCGACGTTCAGTTAAAACTTGTAAAGTTAAAGATTGAAATGCGTTCCATGTAGATTCGTTTTCGGGCAGTGTATTCGTTGTGTTAAGACTCAATGTAGAATGTTATACATCAAAATGCGCATAATTGAATTCTGTACAAACCGATATCAAAATTATTGCGCTAATAAATCAGACAAAAAAGTGTTATTCTTGGCGAATATTTTATTCTTACATTTCTGATACAGTCATTCGAGTGAGAACAAAATAGGCGAGACAAAAATTGTAGCTACCTTAGAGCTGAATATTAAGTTAAAAATTTCATGTTGATATCATCAGTCATTTCGGAGAAAATCAACATAAACCGCTTTCGTTCAAAATCTTTCCTCGGTTGTTTACATCGATAGAAATGACGTTTAAGTTGTGATTTTTTTTTGCGCTGTTAACTTTGAAAGATCTAAATGCACTTTGTAGAAATCCGTTCTCGGGCTGTATCATTGTTGTGTTTAGACATACACTGAAGTGTAATATATCAAATTGCGTGGAATCGAATTTTCTACTCGATGATACCAAAATTACGATGAATGCTCATTAGACAAAACAAATTTTTTCTTAGTGAAGTTTTCAAGCTTTGAATTATGATACAATAATTCGTGTGTGAACAAAATGGGCGAGACAAAAATTGTAGCTACCTTAGGGCTGAATATTAAGTTAAAAATTTCATGTTGATATCATCAGTCATTTCGGAGAAATTTGACTTAAACCGCTTCCAAACAAACACAGTTTCGTCTACTATCGTCGTTGAGTTTAACTCGATACTTTAAGTCTTGAAAATTTCGATTAGCGTGAATGCGTTTTGCCGCTGTATTTTCGTTATGGTTGGACGAAGTGTAGAGTAATGTACACCAGTTTGTGGAAAATTGAATTCTGAACCCGATGATACCAAATTTGTTTCGCTTGTTTTCAATGTTAAAGATTTTTTCTTCTTTGAGACTGTATGTTCGAGCAAAAAAGTGAAAATTACTCACATGTACGAAATGATTACAGCAAAATGTTCCCTTCAAAAATTGTTACTAGTATCAATCCAAACAATATCGCGAATATTTCAGCTCAATATCTCAAGCGATTGTGAAAATACGCCGAGTTAAACTATGTACGAAATCAGTTTTCTACTCGCAGCGCGCTGTGTTTCGACGTTCAGTTAACTTTAAACTTTGAAACTGTAAAATGCATTTTGTACAGAAGCGTTTTGGGTTGGTATTTTCACAGCGATATGTATAATCATGTAGTATAATACATCAATTTGTGCGGAATTCAATTCTCTATACGATGATACCAATTTTGTTTCGCGAAACGTCAAGACAAAAAACTTTTCTTCTTTGAGACTGTATTTTCGAGCAAAACAGTGAAAATTTCTCTCATGTACGAACTGATTACAGCAAAAGGTTCCCTACAAAAAATGTTGCTAGTATCATGCCTGGTAATATGTTCAAGATTTCATGTTGATCTGTCCATGCGTTGTTGAGAAATTTAAGTTAAACCTATTTCTTGGGCGAATCGCCGATTCTCTGTTTGCTTTCGATAAAACGACGTTGTGAATTTTATGTTGATTTCTACGAAAGCGGGTCTAACGAAAATGCGTTTTCGGCCTGTATTTTCAAACTACTTTGAGTAACCATATGATGTTACACATCAAATTACGCGGAATCGAATTCTCTACAAGATGATGTGCATATCGTTGTAATATCTGGCAACACAAAAAAGTTTTCTTCTTAGAGACTTGATTTTCATGCAAAAAACAGTAAATTTCACCCAGATGCGTGAATGTTAGCAAAAAAATATCAGTGTATGATTTGTAGCTTACATTGAGCTGAACACGTTGGTATATCTATCATCTTCCTATGACAAACCATTCCAAAATAAGGCAGTGTTAAACTTTTCATAAAAACAGGTCGCTGTCCACAGCGCAGTCACGACGTTGATTCAAAACAATGAAGTTTAAAGACTAAAATGCGTTAGTGTAAAATCGTTTTCGGGCTGTATTTTCGTGTTCGTATGAACAACCATAGAGTGTTATACATCAAATTACGCGGAATCCAATTCTCTACTTGATGATTTGCATTTCGTTGTTATATCTAGCAACACAAAAAACTTTCCTTCATAGCGAAGTTTTCAATGCTGAATTTCTTAGTCAAACAATACATTGATAGCAAGTAAACTGATCAATATCTGTAGCGAAAAACATGCTGATTACAGTAGCGAAATTTTGAACTCGATATCTTAACCCGTTTCGGAGATATTTAACATAAACCGCTCATTTACGTGAAAACCAAAATTTCTGTGCTGCGCGCTTGTAGTAAAACAACGTCGTCGAGTGAACGTTGATTTTGTGATTTTGCATAAAGTTTGGCCATGTGCTGTCGATGCGAAGTGGTTAGAGTAACCATATCATATCATATATCAAAATGAAGGGAATGACATTTCCTGCAAGATGATACTAAAATTATTCCGCTAACTTGAAAGACAAAAAAGTTTTCTTCTTTGTGTATATTTCAAAGTCATTTTTATGAAATACATCTGCATTTAAGAACAAAACGCTCGAAACAAATGTTGTATATAATTTTGAGCTGAGTATTATAGTGAAAATTTCATCCCGATATCATGATTGGTTTGAGAGAAAATCGACTTAAACCGAAATATTCAATATAAAACTCAAAGTTGTTTACTTCGCTCGAAATGACGTTGCAATGTACGTGATAAAGTCTAGCGCGCTTTGAAGAAAACTGTCAGTGAAACATTTCTGTTTGGGTCGTGAAGGCTTGTAAAGATATAACATGGTATACATCATTTTACGGATGTAGAAATGTGAAATCGTGTCTGGACATTTGAATCGTTTTATGCATTTTGCAAAGTGTTCACATAGAGTTAGTAAAGATGAGAAATAAGCAAGAAACACTGACATTTGATTTTTGTTGTGGTTTTATTCATTTCATATACAAGAGCACAAACTATCAACGTTTTGGGGAACACTCGGTGTCGAGAGCGCACAATTGAAAATTCTTAAACCCAGCCAACAATTATTCATGTAAACGATGTTGTGATTTTGTCACGTACGCACACTGCATATCGCTGCTGTAGAAATTTCGGGTCGATGCGATAGGAAAAGCGCTTTACTCGCCAACTTTGAACAGTAAACATTCATCTTCATGTTAGTGTATATTATGACTGAGTATATATTCGCACACAGATGTATGGATGCATTAAACAGCAAAACACGAACAATTTTTCGTTACAAGTGAAATATTTTAGGTTCCCGACCATATATAACAATAAAAAGTACATTTCTATGATCGCTATGATTAACACAACATGTTGGTGTTTGTTTCATGAAAATTGGACCAGTAGTCATAAAGTTATGCTTTTAACCCATTTCAGACGGCTGTCAACCGCCCTGAACTAAGCGTAAGCAAAGTTGGAGCGATTGACATTCGACTTTAGGATAGGTCAACCTAACTGATACAAAGTTATTACTGTTAATTTGAAAATGGAAACAAGCACAGTGATTTTAGCAAAATGTTTCTAGCACCATTTACGTCTCTGTGTGTTTTGTAGTTGCACTGACTACAATCAAATGTTTCGCTTGAACCAAGTGTTTTGTTGATAGTTCCACACAATCCGCAGGTTTTCGAAGTGTATGCTTCGTCTTGAATAATCAGCGTACAGTTAGTATTTGTTGTTCTATTTGCTAGTCTTTCGCGAAATCTGTAGTGTTGCCAACACAACAAATCCCGGTTGGCTCGATTTGCTAGGTGGTTTTTACGATCCTTGCGTACAATTTGTGACACGTTAATTTTACCCAACGCAACATACTGATATTCTTTTACGAGATGCGAGGAAAGTTTTAGATGAATATCGTCTACAAACGTTTTGATTTTCAAATGCAATTTCTTCAACGAAACAATCCGTTCTTTTGCGGCTTGCAGTTGTTTTTTGTTTTGTGCTTTAGTCAAATGCATATGGGTATGGTCGATTCTGTTATGTAATTTGCGTATCACATATTGCTTGTCTTCCTCGATGCCAACTTGAAAGGCGCTACAGTCTACTGGGTCATAAACTGTTGCGAATGTCCGACCTCCAGGATCAATGCCACATACACGTTTGTCAATCGAGTCGTTTGATGCGTTTCTGCGTGTAAATTTGGGATCGCATGGAATGTTCATGACAAACTTTCCGTTAGCTCGTTTCACAATTTTCACATCATGATCAATGGGTGGGATTTTTGAAATAGGTTTAGCAAGTTTTAGGAAGCGTTCTTTGGGTTTGGAACGCTTTCCGAAATTGTCCGGCATCATACAGATATATCGGTTCTGCATGTTGCAATTTTCTGTAGAAACATCCTTACATGTTAGGAGTCGTATGTATTGTTTCTGAACACAAAACGATCCTTGAACGATATTCGAAACGGGCATAGATCGTTTAAGTTTTGATTTTAGAGATTTAGCTGCCTTATGCGATGTGCAAAAGTTTTTGCATGATGTTAGCTTTATCGAAGACATTTTGTTCTCAAAAAACCAGGCGTCGTTCTCCATCCTGTACTGTGGGTCAACATCAATCGCATTTGTTTTGCAGACGATTTTCTGTAGCGCAAATTGGTTTGCCTGTAGACCTTTTTCATTAACAAACCACAGAC
The DNA here is from genome assembly GCA_027627225.1 of Congeria kusceri. Classification (NCBI taxonomy): domain Eukaryota; kingdom Metazoa; phylum Mollusca; class Bivalvia; order Myida; family Dreissenidae; genus Congeria; species Congeria kusceri. The sequence goes on along the minus strand of CM051028.1, from coordinate 15,786,894 downwards.
ACCAATTGTACGTATGGTTAGATACACGGAGCATTTCGTTTAGGATTGATTTTTGGTGTTTGGTAGGACGCAGACCAACCGAAAACGATGTAAGAAACTTATCTGAATGCATTTTTGGCTTTTTGACACTAGCCGAGTGTAGCAATTGTGTCGTGTCACAATCGGAGATTTCATTGTTTGTGAACGTTTTTCTTCGTATAGATTTCCACCAATGCCACATGGTTATGTGTTCGTGGACATTAGCAGCGTTCCACAAAGTTAACTGATCTAGTTTGCGTTTCATGCTCGTAAACTACAAACTATCACAACGTTTACGTATATAGTTTATTTTGCTTATGCTTTCAGCGGGCAAATACGACGAATTCGGGTCCCGACAAAAATGGTATTAAGTAACTGCAACAGATTTGCACTGTCTGCGGTTAACACTATACGAATATACGTCGACAAATCAAGCCACAAGCGCTGTGTTATTTTATGAAAACAAGTACATCCCTATTGTTACAGCATATAACAGCTATTAGGTATTGACTCATTTTTCACGCAAACAATTTTGTTCTGTCGAGTTGACGAATTTATTATTAGTAAGATACTGAGAAAGCGTATGCGGCTAGATGTTTCCGTAGTACTCAAACTCTGTCGAAACTTGTGAAATGTATCGATAACCTGATACAGATATGCTGTTCGCAATTTCGTTGTCACGTTGGACGTTTTGTATTCGAGTAGTATTAGAGCGATATTTGGTATATGAATAACGAAATCGGGTCGCCTGTTTTGAATTGGTACTTCGTGCTTGATGTACAAGCGGCAGTCATCGCGTAATGTGGGAAATGTCTGTCTTAGGTAGACGCCTAGTTCACTAACGTACGTACGATCAAAATCTCTAACATATGAAACTTTGCTCAGCGTTTTTCTCAAATACGAATGTCTGCTTCTACCACGAGTAAGAAATTTGCCACTCATTGTGCTCATGTTGTTATAACTTCATATGAGTATAGATTTTTGAGGTATATACTTAAATGGGTTACTGGCGCGACAGGGTATATAAGGCGAGCTGTACTAGAATTGTCATCATTCGTGATTTGGCACTCGTAGAGTCAACATCATATTGCTTAACATGTCGAAATACGCTCACAGACTGCCGAAGTTTGAGGACCCCGATGCTACTAGTAAGGGCAAGCGACATGCCGCAAAACCGTACGCTCGACCAGAACAATCGGCGTTGAATGAATTTAAATCGTTCGGGTATCATCTGAACAGACTAGGTAGTCAAATAACAGCGTTTTCTCACAACAGCGACTTTGCTATGACCAAGGAAGGACGCCAAGTCTGTAGCAAACTAATGGCGTGCTTACAGAAGGCGTCCTACTATCACGGCGAAGCGAAAAAGTACATTGTAGACGACCAGCAACGTTTGTTTGAAGAAGAATGGGCTAAGCGAGAAAGAAATCTGCGCGAACAGAATGAAATAGAACTTGAAGAAAGGGCGATCGCAATAACGGCCCAGTTCCAGCAGCGAGAACAGAATCTGCGCGAGCAAAACAAAATTGAAATGGAAGAAAGGGTGACTGCAATGACAGCACAGTGTGAGCGGGAGAAGGAACAAGCGGTGAAAGACTTGCGGACGTGCATAATTTGCTGCGATGCTGAAAAGTACTGTGCTTTAACGAAATGCAGACACACATTCTGCGAAATGTGTTGTTTGATGATGTTAGGTGATAAATGTGCAATGTGTAGAACTGAAGTGGATGGTTGGGTAAAAATTCTGCTTACTGACTAGATGTGTATATGCTTGTATGTTTGTGTATATGCTTGTATGTTTGTGCAATAAAATGTTGAAATAAATTTCATGTCTTAGTCATTTGTTTGGTAGTAGTGTACGTTAGAGTATATGTTGTAGTTGAGCTCACAACGTCTTCTCATCACATTGCGATAGAGCGAAATACTTGATCAGACAATTTCTGATAAAACGCTCACTTGTCACAAATGCGATGAAAAGCAGAATTTTGATTTCTAAAATAAGCGGCTCTAACATAAGCACGTACAGGGTAACATGTAAAAACATTTCAGACAACATAAGCTGACTTTTTTGTCTTATCACGAAATTGAACGTTGTGGTGAAGAACTTTCACATATCAATGTTTCAACATAGGTAGGCGTTTTTGCTCAACAGTTCGAGACTCGAAAACATATTGATTTTGGTATGTTGCAACGAAGCAACGATGTTTGATCTCTCTACAACAAGACACACACATTTTAGATGCGATGCGTTTGTTAATCATTGTAAGTATAACGCTATATTCGGTTAGCATTACTGAAGTCAAAATCTCATAGCTTGACTCGAAGAGCAAGGGTAAACTTGACAGTTTACAGCGAATGAATACAAAATGAGAAAATTAACTTTATGTATATTAAATACCTAGCTTTTGACAGAACTCAATCATTCTCACTTGAGTTAGCAAAGCGACATGGCCTCCAAACAGCTTACCGATGTTGGTTTTCGTTTGGACGATGAAAATCATCCATTCTATTCCACCCCAAGTGAGATCGACCAAACTTGTCAAAGGGTGTACTCGCTCCTAAAAATGCCAGTGGAAGAAGCTGAAAATGAGTATCATTCGCGAGAGGACGAAGAAGCTGCTAATTTCATAGCCCAGCTTTCGCAGCTTAATTCCAATGACTCAACAGCTACGAGTAGTACAACGAAATCGAACAAACGTAAAGCTATTGCTGATTCTGAGGGTCAAACTGTCAAAAAACCTAAAGGTTCGCGAAATGCAAAACAAGACGCAATTTCAACTGAACCGAAGAAGACTGACTTTGTCGAAGACTACATCCGCAAACAAGACAAACTTAAATCGTTACACGGCAATGCTCAGACGAGGATCGCATACATCGAAAAAGCGTTACAATACGTAAAATCAGAAGAAAGTGATGACTCGAGGGTAACCTCGTATCTATCAACTGCATCGAAAAACATTTCACATGCTATAGACAGCATTTCAAGCGATCTAAAAAACAGTCGCGAAATCGACTCATGCAAAGTATGTAAAAGTGAAAGCAATCCACCTAGAGTGTTCAGCAAGAAGTGTGGGCACGGGTTTTGTTGTATGAACTGCATCTTGAAGTATTTGGAATTCGTATACAATAAAAATTCTGGGCGATTGATTTGTCTGAAATGCAAAATACAATATGATGGTCAAACTAGTTGTAATTTTGGACCAGGTTATGTCATTATCGGTTGATACATAAATGAATATGAAACCTTTCAACTGTGTTATTTGTTTTTACTGAATGAAAGAATGTTTGTTTGATGTAATCTGAAAATACTGAAATGCAATATGTATGCACAATTAAGAAGCTGAGTGAAATACATTTTTGAAGTCAAATTATACAATTGATCAGATAGATGCAAATATCATGAGCTAAATTGTACAAGTAGTGATTTGACGAAATAAAAAATTTGATACTACAATTGTGTCATGAGATGTTTTGTATATTTTGAAATCTAAGACTGTTGTTAAATATTAACTGTAGATTTTGACAATATCATATCATAGTAGCTTATCAAATGCGATTTAAAAAATTGGTCACTTTACTTGCAACTATAGCATGTATAACCATGGTTCAAGATACAAACATTCATCAATATCATTACCTACTCATATGAATTTGTTCAGAATTTGCTTCATGAACATAGATATGAAATTCTAGAGTTAATACAATAGACCCACGACTCTACAATCCTTTTACAACTCTTGCCAGAGCTAGGGTTTGAACCCAGGTCTCCTTCTTCAAGCACAGGGCTGAAAAAAGCGTTTCACATTCAACTACTTGGGCAATATGAGCTGATCAATGCTGTTGCCAACTGGTATTGCATTGCTAACATGAAGATATGAATTTGTGGTCAAACATTTTCAGTTTTGACAAGAGAAAACAATGTTCAAAATTACATTCATGTGCATTTTTCTTGTATCTTCCAATCAAACTGGGTATGTATGATTGACTTGAAAATTTGCAGTCATATCTCCTTCAGATATAACTCTGAAATTCTGAACCGAGAGAGGGTTATAACTGTTTCTGCTTGCTAATAAACCCATAACAGTCCACATAACATGGTGAAGAAATGATTTGTATGAAGACATTCTCATGCTGATAAAATAGAGAATGTCCATTTTATCATGGGAATATTCAGTCAAAACAGTTATACTGGATTGAAACTTGAATCTTGTTAACCTTGCAGTATGTGCATTGTGAAACAATTCAGAAATTTTGAACCGAGACAGGGTTTAAATTGCTTGTTGGTGCCAAAAGATGCTTTCTTGACTCACGCAATGGTTTCACAAAACATGCCAGAACTGGGAATTGCACCCAGATCTCTTTCTCAGTTGCTACATGAGAAAGCGTTTTTCATTAAACTACTCTGGCTTCATGATTTGATTAACTATGCAGAGTCAATATGCCTTGCTTGAATAAACTGAATCCATGCCTGCGAAACAGCTAAAAATTCCATTTTCTGTGTTAATACCTTTTTTCCATCAATTTCAACCATAACCAGTTATGTGGGATTTACTTCAAACATCTCAAATATACCTTCTATAGACACTGGTCAGAGAAAACCGGACCTGAAACAGGATTTTCAAATGCATTTAGGTTCAATTCTGATTGAAGATGAATTTATCCGCCATGTCAAGTGAACATGATAACAGATTTGGAGCAATACATTTTCAGTACTGACCAACATGCAAAGTTTCAATTTTTTGTGTAAATACATTTTTTTGAACGTTCTAAACACACAAATGTTATGCCAGTTTTGCTTCTTGAAACTCAATAATCTATACTATAGGCACTTTGACCCGAAACAGGCTACCAAAAGGGTTGGCTTGTAGAAACACACATTTGTGTTAAATTGAATAAAAGATTGTTATGGCCAAACATTCATATGCTGGCAAAAGAAGCAGAATTAGCATTTTGACGTGTATATAGTTTTTTTCTGCAGTTTTAGACATTAAATGTGCTTGCGAAGTAGACTTCGAAATTGTCAGTTGTGCATTCTATGGCTAAAATATGAAAACTGAGCCTAGAAATATGCTGACAAATCAGTGTACATGTCTTCTTCCACATAAGTGTCATCTTGAAATGTTGTTCCTGGTCAGAAATTATTCAACTCCGGACAAATTTGACAATGTTTGAATCATGGCGTTAATAACACAAAGTTACCAAGCAATACTGAGTGTCCATGCATTCTAGAAATCATTTTTTCCTGGCAGAGTTTGATGTGTACAAATAAACTCAAGTCAAAAAAGTCTGGTGTAGCTCAGAAAACAAAACAACACATATCAAGTTTTTCTCAACTGAGTTCTTTTCCACAAATCAGAAGTAGTCACAATCATCTGAATCAAAGAACACATTCTGTTTTCAGGATCTCAGTTTTGGTACAGAAAACAAAACACAAGATCATTCAATGATTCATTGTATAGTTCAACTTTTTTGTTGACATTTGAGATTTGAACAAATTTCAAACATACAATGTTTTGTCCGTTATCAAAGAGCACAACACATTGTCGTGGTACTTACTGTATCGTGTTCTACAAATCTCACAGAATTTCATCAACAAATCAACACAAAATCCACCAAAAAAAGCCTCAAAATGCATTGCGACATTTCGACTGGCAAACAAATTCCGATATGATGACTCACACCGTATTATACCTAAGGCAGACAGGAGTAAATCTGTCCATGTCCGTAAAACTTTGAACATTGTATATGCTCATAAACAACATAAACTACAAATGTTTGTTACGATTTACGTAGAACTGTGCATCCGTGAATGAATTAATCCGAATATTCCACAAAACTCGTCTTTCTTGAAAAGAATACAATCGATGCAAATATGCACAAAATATGAAACTCATTTCGATTAGTTCAAGGTTGTGTTTATGTTTTGAATTCGCAAATCAAAGCGATGTTACGTCTCAATGAGACTCACAACGAAGTTGTCAATTTTCGTGTAATTTGATGTTTTGAGTTTTGTGAGTAGAGATAGAACTTTGTCTGAATAACTAGAATATGGACATGGATTTCGAATTGTATGCTTTTGATATGAATTACTACATACTCAGTAGCATTGGTGTGCTAGCTAGTCAAGCACACACAGGCAGAGTATATAAGATCAAATCGCTAGTGTTTGAATCATTTCGCATTCTGACACAGAACGAGAAACACACATTATGACTGATCAAACTGCTTGCGAGCGATGGATGGCGAGGGTTCAAGAAAGTGGGAGCGCTGGAAACGACAACGTTGCCTGTCAGCGATGGTTGGAGACCATGCGAAATATTCTACCGACAGTAGTGGACACTACTTTGATACTCACGTGTGCAACGTGTAAAAACATTTCTGGGGAAGTTAACTTCTGCCGCAGATGCGAGGGATTGAGTTGCGTGCCATGTACGAAGACCAACGATCGTTGCAAATGGTGTGGCGAAATGCAGGGTTATGCCAAAAACAGAGGTGCAAGACATTTGCAGTTGTGAGGACTGTGTACGTTGACTGTAAATGAACTGTCGATACAATGATTATATGAAAGATTGATTCTTCCTCAATAAAATCTTTTGAAACTTCGTATACCTTGTTGTTGTGTTTGCGTAGAGAATACTTAAGTTATACCTTTATAGAAAACAGAACACACTGGTCTGTAACATCAGCGCAATAGCGAACTCGAAAACCATTCACTTTACACAAGCATGGTTGTACTCTGTATATGTTTGCGGTGCTATGTTAACTATTGTCGAACACAAAACAAGAACAAAACGAAATGTACAGTTCATGATATTTATTGAGTACCGTTTACACGAAACATGCTCATGGGTTTAATAACAATCTTGTCCCTGGTCACACCATTCGCAAAAACTGGCAATTCGGCGAATGTTTGTGGTGTTCGAGCCAAGCATCGTCGGTTGATTTCCAATGGTACAATACAACACCACAATTAAAACATTTGCAACGATCGTGTTGCCCTAAGTAATACAGACCGCAAGAAGCTAACTCATATTTGTTCGGTTTTATTTGTGGCGACCAGTGTTCAAATGTCTTCAGTCTTTCGGAATATGTTTCCATATATCTTCCCGAGTGATAAGTGCATAAAGCGTCGGTTTCATCCATGAAATGAAATATTTTATGTGTTACAACTCTTTACAAGCGCGTTAATACTTTTTTCAGAAATACTCTTGGTCAAACGATACGTGTTTTGCTCTCTCGGCTTTTGAGCGCAACAAAATACCATTTATCGTCTGAAGTCGTTTGATTTGATTCTGGTCTCTCCAGCAGAAACCATATTTTGTACTCGTTAGAATTAGCTCAATATCGACATAATACACCATGTCTGTATTTGTCACTTTCCAACATTGATCTCGCTGCGAGAATGTAAACTGAACATCAGGATAGAGATCAGTTAAGTAAATTTCGACAGCTTTGTTCCACTGTTCGAGGTTCAAATGCAACATGTGTCGAAAAAAGCTTAAATCTTTCAGTTCAACGGCTAGCATTTTTGTGTGCGATGAGTACTTAGCGAATTTTCAAATTACTACCTATATAACATTTTTCTACCATAATCTATAAAACAAACAAACACATGTTAACGTTTCAACATTTTTATTCAATTTTTTTTACATCTACAATTCACTGGGACGCAGCGACACGTCCAACATCTGTGCAGTCTGTTGAGTTGTCGCTGCGTAAGCTTCCCAACACGTAGGAAGAATGGCGCACGCTTCGCCTCATCAGCTTCTGCGTCCCAGTCCTCGGTTGGAGTGGTTGTCTTAGTTCTGGCTGTATCTGAAACACAACAAGCGAAACATAGTTATTGCGTATAAACATTCATGTATGCAACATTCCATTTTCTACAGTAACATAAAAGTACATACAAAGCAACACAACTTACTTTGCATTTGCGACAGCTCTATTTCTGCATCCCAGTCCTCAGTGACAGGCACCTGGAATGTAGTTGCTGGTACATAGAAGCTATTGTTGTACGACATGTTGCTCTTTGGCTTTGATATCAAGAATGATTTGACTTTGCACTGACTCGGCGCTTTATATACTCGGCGACTGTGCGAGAGCCACTAACCCAAAGCTGTTGTCGCTCGAACAACGAAACAGAATCTTGAGAGTTCTACATGCAGTATTGTATTCACAACTAACGAAATCGTACTTGGATTGCGCCAAGCGTTCAATTTCTTCATGAAGTGTTATTGAGTCATCTTGCTGTGAGACCTGATATGTTTTCTCACGAATGCATCTCATGCGAAATGAGTCAAGTTTGTTGTTCCAAAACTCTGTAGTGCATTTGGGTATGAGTGTTTGACCATATCTTTTAATCAAGCACGATGCTAGTTTTTCAAGTGTGTGTTTTGAAAATTTTAGAACGCCAGTTGTGCTAAAAGCGCACGTCAAGAAATAGCTTGTAGCAGCCATATCTTTGGTACATGCGTTTGAAAAATAAATGTGACACTGATGCACCTCATTGCTGTAGATATCTTCGTAATTGGTTTGTTCAGAGAGCAGAAAATCAGACCCATTGCTTTGTGAACCATTGAATGTTAGTTTCATATATTGCATAAATTCAGATTTCGAGCCATGAATGACAACTTGCTTCAAATCTTGTTGTGTGAAATCAATAGGCAAAACATGCGTTTCTTTGATAACGAGGTAACAAGATGACTCAAAATCAAAGTTTTGATTGATGTACGTTGCTAACAACTCGGGTTGGTTTGTGTTGATAACTGAATACAGTTTGCAATCGCCATTTCTCTCGCTGCAACGAGCCATCGCTGAAATAGAAAATCAACAAGACAGGTTTATAAACCGATCTTTGTAATATGACCAACCGTATAAAATGCGCTTTGACTAACTGAATTTGTCTCATTTACAATCTGACAATCGAAGCGACAACATGTATCTCAAAACATTGTGTGAAGAATTCATTCGTGAGAAACGAAATTTCAATGCCAGTGGTCACCAGAAGAAGTACATGTTCAGCGTAACATGTCCTTTCACAGATGCAGAGGGACTGCGTTTCACGGCGATAACGAACAGTCCGTACGACTACTTGAACTACAAGCCAACGCTGGACCATGTGTTTCTCGATGCACCAACACTAGCTGCGTTTGAACGATATGTAGACTTGATGTTTTCTGCCGCCGACGAAAAGACTGATATGTGCTACTTCAAGATATTGAAAAATCTTATACCAGAACATTTCGCAAATCTATACGAGCGCATCAAGAAGGGTAGATACATGCAGTCATCTCCAACCGAAAACTACAGACTGCCGATATGCATAATACCAGTGTTGGAGTTGCACGGAATCGAGGAGTTCAGCAAATGTTATTCCGTGAAATCGACTTGCCTTTCATTGGAAAGGACTCAGATACGATTGAAGTTGAACAGCTACTTTCAAGCAGTCATGACATTGCTCGATTGTTCGGAAAACGATATCATAGAAATATTGGTGAGAAAAGGAGTGCTGCCGAGTACAAACTTCCAGCTGATTAGCACACAGAAAGAGCTCACGATAGGTCTGAAGATTGTTAGAAGCTGTGGTGGAATATACGAAGCGTTGAGAACTGGCATCGAACTGACAGAGCACAATGCTAACTTAGACACACTGAGACCAAAGTATGGATATCCAAATTCGAATTTGTGCCAGGCGTTAGAGTTTCTCTTCTTGCTGCATCCTCTGTACAACCAGCACATCAACAGTCTTCTTGTTAAAACGGAGCTGATCGATGGGGGAAAGGGAAGACTAGCTTATGCTATTCCTAATCGCAAACGCAAATTTGTTGAACATGCAAAAGACCAATCGAGTCTTCCGAAAAAGATGTTATGCAAAACAGAAGAATGGACTGAAATGCGTGGTTCTTACGAGAATGCATTTCCAGAGCAGAACGAGATACTCAGTATGCCGGTCGATTTGTCATTCGTGAAAGAAGAAATTGTGGAAACGTTCAACCCAGAACAAGAGGTACAAGAGAATCCCATGCCAGTAAGCGACATCTTACCTGAGGAGAACCCATGTAAAGTATACTTCATCAACGAGTATCAAAACGATGAAAAAGAAGACATACTCTCTCAAGCGGTTCGAACGTGCATTCCCAACATTCACGTTCCGCCTAACTTTTGCACATTTTGTGTGTCGAAGGAATTGCTTTCCAACGGCCTCGTGTTGTATATACCTGCCGATTTTGCATTGTGAATGTTTTTTGTTATATATGCTGTGTGTTCTGTTAGTTGAATGAATAAAAACCAACAATGTTGCATTTCATACTATTTGCCTTGTTAGTATCTCAATGTAGCTGTAATGTGCTACCTACTGGTCAGCCCGAAACTACATCAAATCATGTTACTCATATAGAAAAACGCAGTTCCAATGAGTTATACAATAATACCAGCGATAACGTAACGCAGGAACAAATAGATGATATTGTCACATCGCCATTTGCAAACGAAATTGACATGCAGGAATACAGTCAAATCAATAACACAACGCTTGGTAATATCACCACAAATGTTTCTACAACCACAGAGGTTAATGGAGATGGTGATAAAGTATCTGTCGTTGTTATAATCGAAGTGGTATTTGGTATGCTAGCATTTTTCGCAATCATCATTGGCTTGATAGCATTTGTGTCAAAAGTCATAAAAGAACGACGAAACGAAAATTAGTATAAGAGACCTTTACAAAAGGATCTAGTCATTCTTGATTTTCTATGCCAAGTATGCGGTCGTTTATCATTTTGTGTTTTTGCATAGTTGTCAGGGCTGACACAACATTTCAAAACGTTTCTTCCTATGGTTTACAAAACTGTTACTGCAATAACTGCGATTCGACAAAAAGCATTGGTAAAATATATGGTGGATCTTGCTACTTTCTCAGTACAGAGCAACAGTTCAAAGTTGGTAACAAATATTCAACGCCAGTAAAGGTTGGTGAAACTGGTAACAGCACCGACTATAATGAATACGATTTGGTCATTTTTGGAGACGGAGACGCTCATTTACAAACAATTTTCAATCAAGTCAGCAATGAACTGGTCTTGACAAACGTTGAACGTTCTATCAAAATGGCTCTGTTCTTTAGCAAGGATAAGGCTGCTCAATGCGTTCATTTGTTCAAACGAAAATTTTTGCGCATTTCATGCGAAACGACTAACATAGCACTGTTAAAAGCCACTAAAGGAGAGTTTGTGACAGCATCCCCTTATAAACCACGTTTGTACAAGAAATGTTCATTCGACAAAACTGCAGCAGCATCGATCACATCGCCGAAATCCTGTTTCGTGGTGAATGCAGATGGTCAATGCTCACCAGCAGTACTGCAAACAGAAGAAGATTTTCAAAACGCTTTTGACTATCTGATTAGCAGAACGCACGACACGACAGTCGATGTGATCTCTCAAGATTTGATGTTCAAAATTGACATTCTAAACGAAACGCTCGAAATAAACGATTACGCCTTAGTCTTTTCGCGAGTGTCATCCGATGAGAACATAACGTGCTTGTACATCGACGTGAATACAAAATCTATTTCATATAATAGATGCACAACAAAACAAACTCTGTGCCAAATTCAAGAACCTGATAAACGACTGAATGTACCGAGTGGTGATGAATCCAGAATTAACAGCGTTTGGATCGTGTTTGCTGCACTTACATTCGTGATTGTTTCTTTGGTTATTGTTATAGTTATTGTGTATTTTCTACAAGGATTTCAAACTCGACGTGTACCAACTGCTGTTCTAACAAATAACGCATAACTGTTAAAAATGTTGAGCAGTGAATTTGTGGCTGCGATGGTAGCCAATTACTTGGTAGAAAAGCAGTTCGACGATAGCAATTACACTCTTTGTGACATAGTCGAATGTGTGGTTTTGTTTCTTGAAAGAACTGTAACGCAGCATGTTCTAACAAAGGAAGACTTGAGCAAAGCTTGTTTCGATGTAGACTATTTTAGCGAATTGCTTGAACAAAAGCTGAGTAGAGGTTTGAGCTGGGACGTGTTTGTGACTGCGTTTGTTATGTTTGTGGCCGTCGTGCGTGAACTATCGAAATACAACGCTGAAGGCTTCTACCACCTGGTCAAGATTCAAGAAGTGTTTCGAAAATACAGACTAACTGAGTGGGTCGCAAAACAACCTGGTGAATGGACATCATTTGTAAATTATTGCATATTACATTGCCGTTGAGTAAAAATAAAGAATAACACACATACACGATATGTTTGGTTGTTTTATTCATCATCACATTCACATTCGCTATCTAACGATATGTTTGATGCCAACTCTGCAAACAAATCATCTTCGTGAATGATGTCTTTGAGACCAATCATATCGAGAATTTCCCTACACATTGCAGAACCGTTGGATTTGAGTAGATAATGCTTTTTGTCAATTTCGCCATCCCGATCATAAATGTTGAAATACAGTTTTGTATCGTCTGGTGTGTCCAGTACTAGCATAAAACCGTCATCGTTGTCATCTTCACCTAGTCTTGCAAATAAACTCAAATGAAGTGTTATTCCAAAGCATGTAATGTTGATCTGATAATCGAACTCAGGGTGAGGTTCACAGTTTGGACAAAACAATGCATATGGTTCAAATGTTTCAGATTTTGACAGGCGAAACAATTTTACCCTAGGCTTCTCTGTGGTTGTTATGCTCAGATGCTTTGATACTAATTCCCACAACTGTTTCGCAGCAGCTAGTGACTGGATTTTCCATTGCCGTTTTTGAATGAGTTTTTCCTCTTGCATATTCAAACGAGTGAACAAAATGAGCATACTGTTTACTAGTGTGACTCCTTATAAATACGCGTATATATAATTGCCACACTAGTAAACAGTATGCTCAGTTTGTTCACTCGTTTGATAATCGAAGAAAGAAAGCCAGACAAGATTTGGGATCGCATACAGCCTAGTGTTGACAAAAAGAAGAAACTATGATCGTCGTAACATTCCTATCGGTATTCTATCTGAAACAACTGCACTGGTGGTTGTCCACAAGAAAGATACGCAACGAATGCATAGAGGCGATGGAAGAAATTCGTGTTGCCTTTCGAGACGAATGTTGCTACCAAGATGAGACTACCAAGATGAGACAGATAATAACTTTGGCTATGTGGAATGAACGAGAAAAGACATTCGCGACTCAACTTGACACATTGCAAAAAGCGCTAAAGCAAAAACATCTTTGCGAAATATGTTATTGGACAGAAAAATCTATTGCAATTGTTCCATGTGGTCATACGTTTTGCGAAGACTGCATTTCTCGAATGATGGATAGAACGATAGAACCGATGTGTGCTATGTGTCGAGCAGAGGTGCAAGAAACTATTCGCATCTATTTCTGATTACAAAAAAATTGTATATATGCTTGTGATACTGTTGATCTTTGAATGTTTGTATCTTTGGTACTGATCGAATAAAAACTATTTTGAACATGTATTGAAGTCTTGGTTTTTGTACTACTGCGTGAAGAAAACAAACACACAAGTTTACTGTTTAGCTACTTTAACAACATACATTCGACAACATACAACATACAACATTCATGACATGACATTCTCATCTCTGCGCTTTCGACTCAGACTACGACTGAACACCTTTGTAAAGCTTCTCTTTCTAGACCTTGAACGTTTTTCATCGTTTTCGCTAGGTTCGTTGACGGACATAGGTTGTAGATTTTCCTTAGACTCGTTTCCTCTTCTGAGCAATTCGTTGTCGTACGCGTTTTTGTTGTGAAATGTAAGCAGTTGTGGAATACGTTTTAGAAACAACACCACTTCTGTCATGCCTAGGAACTCAGCAAGCTCAATCATGTTAACCAGGCTAGAGATCGACTGCCAATCCGAGTAATCTTGCGTGAGACCGTTACATTGGTAGTCGGACAGGTTCATGAGAATTTCAAACACGTTCATCAATTCTTGAACACTGTAGTTCGTAATCTTGACATGGTTTGTCTTAACGTTTGTGAACATTTTCACGATTGCTGCCGGGTAAGACCTTTGTTCTTTTCCCACATAAAAAACAACACTGTCTTTGCTTTGTTTAAGCGACTGAATTAGCTTCGAAGTGATTTGAATGCCAATATCGTACTTAAGTTTAGTGAACAAGCGATTCGTGGCCTCGGTGTCAGTGACACGATTAATATCCTTAACGTTTATGGTTGACATGGTTTTGTGCGATTTTAGCGCTTCTACAGAAACATTTACCTTAAATAGATATTTTCTTTTCTTGTCACTCAACGCAACTTTCCAAACCGTAATTTGTGATTGCATAGACAGTTGAACATCCACAAAAAGTCATGTTTCTTCTTCAGCTGTGCATCACCTCCTATAGTATTGATCATAACCAAAAAAACATACACGCCTAAAAGCGAGTACGGACAGAGTGAAGTGTTTCTCGAATGTTTGTATGTATCGTAAATAAACTTGATGTACGCGGAATTGTTGACAGTAGTATCGTCAAACAGAGAGAAAAAATTGTAAGCTTTCAGTCGGTTGTATCCACACATTGGATCACCGAATACTGAGTCAAAATGACTAGTAATTTCCCTAGGTGTCAATTTCTTGAACAACGACATGCGTTCATCGTCTTTGAACTCATTGAGAACCATTGTAACACACGTTTGAATTCCACACCCGAGTTTCGAGTTAATCTCTGCTAGCTTGCTTTCGAATGTGCGTATTTGCTCTTCGTATTCTGTTATGTACTGAAAAATGCATAGTGAACATTCGTTGTGTTGTCTAGAGAACATGGGTGAAAACAAGTAGGTGTTTTGTGCTAACTGTTCGTCTTCGTCAATAATCAAAACCTCATCGATATCCATTGATAACGCAACAAATAGAGTACAGTTCAAGTATACAATTTATTTCTACCACATATACCAAAAAACACCATACAGAACAAGCATCTATCATACAATATTGCAAAAACGTAGTCATTGGTCCTCGTCGCTCATTTCCAAATCACTGAGCATAGGTGTTTCTTTTTTCTGTTTCTTGACAGCTTTCTTCACCCCAGTTTTACGTTTGGCAGCCAGAGCGTTCATGATTTCCTGGTCTTCATCGTTCAGCGTATCTGACATTTCTGCATCGGAGATGTCGATATCGGCATAGTTGCGCTTCTCCTGAACCTTGGTCGTTTTGATTCGTTCTATCAAAGCGAACATGTCTTCGTCTTCGCCAAAACCGAGTATATTGTTGAGCATACCAATTGGAATCCGATTGACAACGTTAGAGCGCACAGTCTTCACAACATCGTCTCGCAAATTTTTTGTTTTTTTGATGCCCTTGATCAAATGCTGCGTTCTTACTTTTAGGCTTTTGTACTGCGCTAGTTTGGCATCAATCTGTTTCAGTTTCTCAGAAAGGTCTTCTATCTTTGAAGTATCGTTAGGCGACAAGAAGACATCTGGCTCGACTTCAGAAACCAAATTTCTTCTAACGCCGTGTTTCAGTACAGTGTTCGCAAACTCCTCTATGCGTAATCGGTTTTGCATTTTCCTAGCATAGCTTGAGTTCATCATTTGTTGTGCCATTGTAGAAAGTGATTGTGAGTGTGATTAGTTTTTGTTTGTTAAACGTAGCTATATATACATGTACAAAATAATACACGCCTTACTTGTTCATCATTGGCTGGAATAGCCGAATGTAGTACGCCTCTTTGGCTTTGCGCACATACTTGTCTCGCTCTGTCTCCAAAACGAATACAGTGTAACGCTCTTTAACGTCGCACAAGTGTTTCCCACATTCGATCAAGTGATCAGTAGCTCGACACAAATGCTGCTCTGTTCGAACATGAGAGTTGTGTGTGTGAATGCGTTTTATCAGATTTACGGTCTCTCCAATGTACTCACCGCAACAAGTGTTGCACTTCAAAACGTATATAACGTCTTTTGAGTTACAAGATAGGTTTTCTCCATCTTCGACGATATACACAAAACCGCAATTGAACTGAAAACTATTTCCAGCCTTCATTTGAGAACATAACGTGCAACGCTCACTGTTGCATGGTTTAACTTTGTCTTCCATAACAACAAAAACGAAGTATAAGTGTGATAACAGTTTATTTGAAATAACGTTTATAGGATTTTTAACAACCAGACACGAAGGTCAGCTGGCAAGCTGAAAACAATTCCCTGTTCTTCCATTGCAAACAAAATGTCAAACCACGAACACGTTAACATATCGACATGCTTGAGCTGTAAAGTTTGTGAACCATTCGCGAAAGAAAATTCCACCGTCAAATCAAACTCGAAAATGTTCTTGTCTTCCACATCGTCAAACATTGTTTCGAAGACACTTTCGAGCAATTCGTGCTCATTTATCGAAACGCTGACATCTTTGCGTATTTGTACCGCAAATTCCATCGTGTCGGCGTTGCTGCCTATCACTTCCAAAATGTACATATCGTGATAAAAAGTCATTGTGAGATGTGACAAAATAGAAACAAACATCAAGGTATATAGTTTCAAACGTTTATAACATTTTCGTTCTTTCGGGCTATGCTATGCAAGGCGAGTATGAAGGCAACTGCAGCCACAACAAGCAAAATAAAACCACCAACGCTTACAGCTACGGTTTCCCAAAATGTTAGCTTTCTCAGTCCCGGTTCGTCATTCGATGTACTTTTAGCAAACACCACCTCGCAAAGGGTTAGTCGGTTTTTGCATTCTCCGATTGAAATAGTCTTTGCTCGCATGTCGACGTATGTGCATTCTTGTCCACTGTTCGCCATTTTTTTGTACACAATGAAGTGATCGCTTGTAACAAAACTATCATCTATATTTTTGATTTGAAATTTTGCCTCACTCATATTTTGTGCAGTGTTCTGAGTAATGCTCACCAAATATGAAACTACCTTATCATCCAAATCGTTAACTCTCGCAATGTTTGAGTGCGAACAATTTGCATCAATCCGAAAACATTTGCCATCTCTCGCTTTGACCGCACCAACATCGCAGTATCTGAAATCAGGCAATGGTACTTGTGGTACGCGACTGAAATTTCCCTCTCTCGCTATCAGTACAGCATTCGCAGTTTCGTTGCAGTTCTCCACCTGGTATTTATTTCTAAATAACGACATACATTTGCTCTCAACAGTTTTACCATCTTTGGTGCTGTAGACAATGAGTTGATACGATGAGGCCTTTTTTGAGAGAATAACTTCGTTGCTCACTTGTTTATGTAACGCGCTGAGCGAATCTGACTGTTCGTCGATAATCAACGGTTCGTATTCTTTGATAGGCGAAGTGTGTTTCGCTGTTAGAACCTTGAACGTTGGATCTAAGTTGATGAAATAACACAGACCGTTGTGCATTTTACCAACAGTAGTAGATTGATTGCATGTGAGACAGTAGCAGTTTTGCAGACCATAAGTCGATGTTTCAGCAACTGTGTTATTGTTTGAAACAGCTTTATGCTTTATGATTGTGTCGTTGATAGCGTTCAATCGTTGGTCAATATTTTTCTGAATCGCTATAACGGTAAAGTTTGTTTTCCCCGATGGGTGCTCCAAAACAGGAACAGTTTCATCTGCCTTCTTTTTCTCTAAATCATCATTTGTTTTCCCTTTACGGGCCCATGGGTGCTCCAAAACAGGAACAGTTTCATCTGCCTTCTTTTTCTCTAAATCATCGTCGGAATAGTCATCGCTTTCCAGATTTTGTAACACGTTTCTTATGTCTGCGATTTCGCGATTCACTTGTTGAATGTTTTCTCGTAAACCCGAGTATTCGTAAGGGTTTCTTTCGAGATCGACAGTTTTCACGTAATTATAGAGTGCCAAATCATTCACTCTTTGCGTAAGGTATGCTTCTTTTATGACCGTAAACGCTTCATTTAAACCCAAGACCCATCGTCCACTTATATTTTTATCGCACCAAGTACCTAACGATGAAAACAGTTTTCCGTTAAATCGGATGTTAGCCTGACCCAACACACCATTCGCACAAACCTTACTCCCATTATAGGTCAATGAAAAGTTATACGGTAACAATGGTATCCACGCGTGTGCCGAAATTTCGGTATACACTGATTCTACAAATTGGCTCATTGAGTACGTTTTCGGTTCAATTGCCATTTTTACAGCAAGACTGGGTAATTCGTATACGAAGAACATTCCATTCGACCTAAAACCGTTAATCACACGGTATTCTGGTTTCGAATAAGCTTCTCTCTTGTTTGGACATCTAGGTAAGCCAATCGTTTTGCATCTCGCTTCTAACTCGTGAGCCTCGAAACCCAGCTCTGGGTTACTAATCCATCGATTGAAAAAGTGTAAATTGTCTTTGATATCATCGTACAGTGAAATATAATCGTATGTTACGTTAATCAAAATGTAAAACGAACCATTGGTAACATCGATCGACTTTTCATTTAATGGCGTAAAACATTGCGAATCATAAAAGTTCGGATTAAAACCGCCTAACGCATTTGTTTGCACCACAAGAACGAGTAAAAGCGCACAAAGGTACTCACAATCATGCATACTGAAGAATGTTTGATGCATTTGTCAATCGAATAGAAATGGTTCCTATATAAGTATTTATCTTTTGCAAAATGAATAATCTAACTATACAGTGTTATGTCAACGAACCAGGCTGCCGCGAATACTACAAAAGTCCCCCATACGGGTGAATTGGAGAAGTTTCTCTTGAACATTGTCTGCAATACTCATGAAAACGATCAAATTGAGACACGTCTATCGAGTGAGAACCTGGTTAGGCAGAGAGAAATAAATTCCAAAAAAATCAATATGAACTGTCTCGAATACACAATCGGTGAAATTTGCCAGAAGTTGCGAAACAACATTGGTGTAATTTTGGATACGCGACCGCGAAATCCGAAGTTCTGTACATTGTTCAAAAGGATAGGTTCCCTTCAGGCGTGGAATGAACGGACTAATGAAACAATATCTAACATACAGTTAGCAAAAGCAGGGTTTTATTTAGATAACTGTTACAAATGCCTGAAGTGTTTTCACTGTTCAGTTATTTTGCAATCATGTGGTACACGAAAAGACATTTGGGAAGAGCACGCAGAATTATTTCCATTTTGTGCTCATGTACGACAATGCCAGGGAGATGAATTCATTCAAAATGTACTCATGCAATCCTATGTGGCAAATGTACAAAGCGACTCAAATGAAAAGTATATTATAGACTCATTCTGTAATGAGAAACACGAAGTCGGATGTTCGTTTGATGTAAGTAGTTTGCTCGAGGAGAATAATCGCCTTCGTAGCAATATATTGTGCAAGGTGTGTTTGGAGGAGCAGTTATCAATAATCATCGTGCCTTGTTCTCATTACGCGGTTTGCGCCCAATGCGTTGCTGCGCTAGAGCGGTGTCCTCTGTGTAGATCGCATATCCAAGGGACAATAAGGTCACAAATGGTTTGACATTAACCTGCAACGTGATACAATATTATCATTTTTCTTGCAGTTATCGACATGGATAGCAGCAAACAAAGCATACCATCGTGTTTGTCAAATTATATTGATCATATGGACGTAGACACTAGACAACTTATTTTGCAGCAGATCAACACCTACGCAAGACGCAAGGCGGCATTAGAACCAACGAAAACGATCATGAGACTATTTGACGAAATTGTTGAGGAAACTGTAAGAAAAACTGATATTGGAAAAATCAAGATTCAACACGCACTTATGGACTCTTGTACTTCACGAGATACCTTTTCGGTTTGGTCGTTCCTGATCACAGATGTGACAAAAGAAACTCTGAACGTTATTGCTACGAAAGCGAACCTGTGCAGATTTGACGTACTGTATAGTTTGACTCACAATGAAAACTGGATGGTTGGTGCAATTGATTTCCATGGTGTTGAGAAGTCAAAAGAACTCGTCAAAGCCATACTCAACACAGAGCACGTTACTGAAATGTACAGTGCAAAAGCGCTGAATAGATATACACAAATAATTGCCATGTCACATCGTGATTGTTGAATAAAACTTTTTGTAACATAGCTTGGTTGCTTTTTGTGTTATGGTAACAACTCAGATAACAAACAACATGCAAAATCCTTTCAGGCTTTTTATTTCAATCACTAGCAATCAAATACAAAAGGGCAAACAGGACACAGCTGTCGATGCCGAAGTTTCACATCTCCTTTTCCAATGTCCCAAATATGCGTATGGCAAAACACGCATCGAACGCAGTTGAAACAATTGTCGTAGATGAACCCTTGGCTAGCCAGGTCTTCCTTTGACATGTTGTGTTCTGATGGCAAGTCTTCAAATGTTTGGAGTCGCTGCTCAACGTTGCGATATCGAAAATACAACGCTCTGCACTGAAAAGTCATGTTTGTGAACGAATGTTCTAAGACTCGGTAACGCATTCAGCAGCCATTTATATCAGAGCGATTGTAATATATATAGAAATCACGACGTGTTTCATTTCGGTCAGATTCTTCTATGTTTCTGAGATATTGGTTTTCATATTTGTTTTCCCAGTACCTTTCGAATGACTCATCGTCGGAAAAGTAGATACGATTCGTTTCTTCTTCATACTTTTCATCCGAAAAACGTTCATATGATTCTAGAAACATATTTTCTACGGCATCATCGATGTCATTGTATTTGTGTAGCCAGTGTGGTTCAGCCGCGTCTCCGCGACTTTCATAGGACGTCGTAGTCACCAAATACGTGTTGCAATCATGATTGTTAGAATCATCGTTTGGGTCATGATAATGTGTGTGCTTTTGGTCTCTTTTGGCATTCCGTAGTTTTGTTCTACGTTTCGATAGTTGCCTTCTCTTACGTTTTTGAACAGCTTTTTGATGCTGCCTTGCAGTTTGTTTTTGATTCGATTTGTAAAGCTTGTTTTTCACGATTTTCGGTTCGTTTGTTTCGAACTCACTACAATAATCACTACAATAATCATCATAGTCATCGATGTAGTCATGATTTGTTTGAAACCATCTGCAGATAGCGCATCGATTATTGTCAAGAATTTCGCTATTTTCACTATCATATCCTTCTTCCATTCTACCAAAACAAATCTCCATTGCGACTGAACGAGACAGTATTTAATAGACTGAAATGGCTAAAAAACAATAATTTTCCCGATAGAAAATCGACACCCGGCAAAATAAGCGGGGGGGTCTTTTTCAAAACACCCCCCCCCTTTTTCAACCCTCTGAAAATTTTCCAGGCATATAATATAGCGCCGCATCCCTCCCCAAAACAGGCACAAGAAAAAAGTGGCTGTGGTTCATGTGTGGCATATATACAGAATCGACCTCAAGCTTTCAACACGAGCACCTCATTATACGTTTTCGGTAGGATACTCTCATGTACAAAATTAGTTAATCATTAGTATCCTACCAAATATAATTATGACATTTATTATAAGGTATTCATTTTGGTACATATAAATAATTGCTTTAATAAAGTATGACGTAGTATATACGTATAATGGTGTATTCACCGTTACGTTTAAAGTATGGTTGTGATGAAATATATTGTAGAGTAGTAAATGGCTGATTCTTGTGAAGTATGAAGTCAAGGTAAAAATACAGTTGCTGGATGCAATTTACAGCGTGTGTAATTTTAATAATGAATGATGTTGATTTGTACTTTATAAACATTCATTCATGTGTATTTATTTTATAGTACCGCCAACGCAGACATATCTTCATGTTCCTGAACTCAGAGAAGGTGTAAAGCAGAACATAACCTGCATGTCCAACCATGGTAGACCGCCGCCAAAACTAGAGATGACCTTCGATGGTGAACTATTGACAAATGTGGAACAGTGGAATGTTAACAATGAGAGCATTCATCTCTATACCAGCATTCTTACAATCGGTGCTACCAACAGGACCTGGCATGGCAAATACCTAACGTGTAAGTCTATGGTGTTGCACACAGATAATAATTACAAAGTAGGAAACGTTACCATCGCGACTGTGGCGTACTTATGTAAGATGAAGTTTTATATCTTATTTTATATCTTATATACTAGCATGATTTATGTTCTTTCTATTACATGATTTTGAATGGCCAAAGTGTTATTTGCTTACCTCTGTAAGTCATGAGAAATATGTCCAACAGTAAAGGGTAAATGCACCTTAGGAAATCAGGCCGCATGTATTTATTTAAAATAGAAGCACATTCTAATCACTATTTTCTTTTCTCCTGAGCAAGCCAAATATCTTTTATTTTCATGTATAGTCTTATGTTTTAGATCCCCCGAGTGCTTTGTACATGTTTTCATCTCAAATGCCACAACGACAGGTTCCCTGGTACGAGCTTTCTATCGAGTGCATAGCTGTTGACACAACTGCTCAGTGCAGCTTTGAATGGGATTCAGATGTATTGAACTTGACAACAACGACAAATGTAAGAAACCGCAATATTACGTCATCAGTCTTCATAAACATATCACAGTTTGCAAGGCGGACACGTAAGCTGCACAGTTATATGTGAGGAATTCGACGCGAAATTGGAAGAGAAATATGTATTGCCCTTCGGTGGTAAGCGCACCTCTTAATGACGTTATATTTGTTACAATGTAATAATTTTTTAAACAAAACTTTCAGCATTTAATTATTAAAACTAATTTCATGGCATAACCGCAAACACATAAGTATACTGTATGCAGAACGTCTATTATAATCAACCACGTGATTGACGTACATAAAGCAGATAATCAAGCGGTGTTCGGTTTGTCAAATATGGTAATATGTACATATTTAGTAGCAACATTTATGTTCAGTAGCTTCAGATTAAATTGTAATCATGTCTCAGTAAAATCAAACTACACAAATAAATGGGATTGCGGGGTCAAGGTCATTGTCAGATTGTCAGCATTACTCTATGTAAATATACAAAATGGTTTAAGCTCCATAACTCGAGAGCAAATGGAGATATTGTAATCGTAATTGTTTTAACGTATGAAATAACTTCATTTATTTTATGCTTTCCATTGATTTATAAGGAAATGTCAGTGAAATAAACTGGTAATTCAATGTTTCAAAACAGTGAAAATTAAAATTCTGCTACTAAATTAGATAGCAATTACAATGTCAAAAAATCGTTGGTAAAAACATTATATAAAATAAAATTTGTTGATTTTGATAATATTGTTCTACGTATAAACATATTTTATCGAACTGTCCGATATTGAAATGAACATACCGCGTTATTGTACTCGAAAACAATGGCACCAATGAAAGCCTGATAAAGACATACGTGGTGTAAAGCTTCAGATTAAATTGTAATCATGTCTCAGTAAAATCAAAATACACAAATGAATGGGATTGCGGGGTCAAGGTCATTGTCAGATTGTCAGCATTACTATATGTAAAAATACTAAATTAGATAGCAATTACAATGCAAACAAATCGTTGGTAAAAAAAACATTATATAAAATAAAATGTGTTGATTTCTGTGTAATATATATTTTCTATGAACACTCGTGAAATCAAATAAGACATTATACCGAAATCAACAAATATCGTCTATATATTAATGTCTTTTTATCGAGTTGTCACGTTTGATTGCGTATTGGTTAGTGGATCAAGGTCAAAATTACAAAAAATAAAAATGTTTCTACCTCAATAACTCGGGAAAGTGATATTGTATTGAAACTTAATACAATGATATATTTGGTAAAGTGTTGCTTATGATTGCATCAAGGGCGGTTGCTTGTAAGTTTAAAATAAACATATGGGGTCGAAACAGTGAAATATTTAGGGCAGATTATAATATATATTTTATTATTAAGGACATGCTTTGTACTAAAGGTGGCACAATCTACTTCATAATAGCAGTCACTGGATAATGTATGCATTTATACTTAATACATTTGCTTATTCTTGCAGAACCAAGAAGTATCAATCAGCCTGCGGTGCCATGGGTATATATCTGGATTGGTGTAGGTGCTTTGTTGATTGTATGTTGTTTCGTGAGTGCCTCGGTCTTATTTGAGAACGTATGTTTTGCATAGGTTCGTTCGGTAATATAACACATTATACTTAGTACACATTTCTATATTATTTATGAAATACTGGTACACTATAAATAATTGTCCTTAAACAATAATTTGTAATAACGTTTAATATTTTCAGGGTTTACTCAGGTCATTAGGCAGAAAAGACTTGACAAAACGTAAGTTACGTGTTGTGTCAATTGTTGGTCATAGAGATAAATTGATAACACATCCTTGCGATCCGATATCCAAATTCCAAAACTCGTAGCAGGTTTTAATGATAACTACTCTTTTACATACATGACACTGCATCTCTAATTGGATATTGTATTACGTTGGTTCTCAAAAGTAGTTTAATTGTATACCGTTCTACTATATGTATTTGTATATCACCGATGTCATGCATATTTTTCGTTTTCAATAAGTCGAGTTTATTTCAGTGGAACAGATCATTTTTATTAACCAAAAATCAGACACAACCGATTCAGGTAATATGTTCAAACTGTGAATGCATTATTCACTGTAGGCTGATAAATATATCAATATATCACCATACATGTCTGCATTATGCGTTTGCATAACTTGTTTAACTATTAATGATGTGACATGCATGCGAATAAGTTTAGCAATTCTTTAACATAGTGTTAGAAATATGATTACAAAGCAACAATAACTAAAGTAAATAATTGCACCATGGTTTATTGCTGATTAACCCATGGCAATGGGCAAAGTTTTTCAAATAATAAATTACGTTACGAATATTTTTCATTGCTAAGTGGACTAAATGAAACGTTATGCAGTAAAACATAACTCGAATCTACAATAATGTAAAAAACATATTCTGAACAACGTTAAAAACACTACAATTTTATTAAATGTATCCATATTTACACCACGTATGTCTTTATCAGGCTTTCATTGGTGCCATTGTTTTCGAGTACAATAATGCGGTATGTTCATTTCAATATCGAACAGTTCTATAAAATATGTTTATACGTAGAACAATCTTATTATTTGTTTTCAATATAAATATAGTTATTGCTATTCCACGTATTTGTTAATGTGTAGCATTTTACATTTTAGCCCCCGCGGAAGCAATTAGAACAACAGTAATCAATGAGCATTTATACGAAGAGGTGGATGAGGACTCTAGCTGCCATGAAAATGCGGAAACCGATTTGTGCATCGAACACGCTGAGGTAAGATACATTTAATATATATTTGGACTGCAAGTCTGTAATAAGTTTGCTTCTGTACTTTCATCGCCTATACATTTAAAGAGACGATTTGTGTTGTATCTTCAGTCACATCCGTTACCCTCCTGGCGGCGCGGAAACGAAGTTGAACTACATCGAATGTGAGATGCCATTTTACACAGAATATTTGGACATGTCTCATTAACAACGACTTACTATTAACACGTTATCAAACATACAAGCGTTGGTTATATTTCGATTACTTTTATAGTAATGCATTTAATGTATTGATGGTACATTTTAATTCCCAGGTTTGGCCATATTCAAGACAATCTTCCGCAAGGTATCTATTTCCTTTTAATGTATCACAATCAATGTTTAGTAATAGTTATGTTGTTGTCTAGTAATAGCTGTGTTGCTGTAATGTGTACTGTAAAATGTGTTACGAGTTTCTGAATCGTCAGAATGTCAATCGGATGTGACGTTTGAAGCGGTCATAACCGAATGCAGATCCGAGGAGATCGATCCAGAATGCGTGTCTTCACCTGGCACTTCTAAGGCTCAGGTATATAGGTCTTGCATTTATTGAGAAGTTTGAAAAATGCGAATACTCTTAGGATAAATATAGACTTAATTCATAAATGAATATTAAACAGTGTTTTATCGGGTGTCGAGTTCTTGATATTAACCTTAAGTATTTCGTCGTAGTTGAATTAATAAAGTAATCATAATTTTGCCAACACTTATTACAGGTGACCCTAGTTACAGCAGCTCCGTACGAAGACTTGTTACGATCGAGATTCAACAATGAAAACAGTTATACAGGCCTTCAAACAGCCGCCTCTACCTATAAAATGGCTAAATAAAAAACAGATATTTTATACGCAATACATCTGAATGGTGTAGGTTTGCTGTACAGTTTCAGTATGAGAATGATGCTGACACCATGTCGCTAAATGTGTTCAGAATGTACAAGAGGAATTCAATTCCGAACTTAAGAAGTAAATCAGCAAATGACGAACTGAATTTAACTGTGTATGTACTCTTAAATTGTGAAGTGACGAATGATGTAATGATTGTGGATGTTTACTGCTTTTGTTAAAATGGTTGATATTTAATGCGACCGTAAGGCGTTTATCTACGTGTATGTTTTGTTTACACTAGAATAGCCAGATGATGTGTACATAAAGTAAATCGGAATTGACTGTTAATGTACTAGTATAATACTCCGTTATATTTGACCTGTATTGGTATTTAGGTTTGTAATGTTACTTACATCTTAAAATTAAATGTTAAGACCCTCACTGATTATGAAGGCTTACATGGGATTTAGATTAATACCTGTATATTTTTTTATCTTTGTATATATTATGATCATATGTGTGTATTATGTACATTGGAATAACGGTTTATATGGGACGGCTTGACTTGAATTCAGCGTGTTGCTGTCATATAATTAACGGGACCAATGCCCAGTACAATTTTAAGTTATTAATGCTACAAGAACGTATTGTCTTATATTAGTAAAAAATTCATTCCATTGAAGTGACACCTAACAATGAGACCATGTTGTTTAAACAAGTTGTATATATAACCAAGCCCATGCCAGATTTTTCCTTATACTTTCATCCAATTACTCGACATATATATAAAGTAAATAGAATGCTTATATTCTTGAATGTTTTAATTCATTTCCGATCTATAATACTGTCAGAATAAAACGCATGATTACGTGTAAAATCCATGTTTCATTTATTTTCCTGCCCAACTAAAACTGAACCAGAGACTGCAAAATTACACTTCACTTCCGTACGCATAGTTTTATATACAATTCATCAGTTATAATAATATTAACTAGAATAACTGAATGTAAATGTTCAGGGTAGGTCTATTCTAGTTTACATGTTTAAAGAAAGGTCCATAATTTACATTTATCAGTGTTTTATTGCGATTATTTTAGTAGAGAGGCTATTTCATGTTGTTATTGCCGAGGTTTAAATATTATGAAATTAACATTAAATGTTTTGACAGTATTCAAAATAACCATATAAGATACCCTGGCAGGATTGCTTTTCTAAAAACTAGTTTTTTGAGGAGCTAAGGGGTCATCTATTGAACATTTCTGTTTTTAATATTTTCGTGATGTTCATAGAAAACATTTTTCTCATTCTTTCCTCAATATAACAGTACACAAAAAGCTGTTTTACTCCATTATTTAGCTTTAAACCATCGAAAATGATTTAAAGAAATTTGGCAGAAAAGACCTGACAATCGAGAATTTCATGTTTAAAGCAACAAAAAGGTGGCAATGATGAAATTTTTTACGAAAAATGTAACCAGTCATCATATGGCGTGGCAAAATTGTCCAAATATATATGAAAAGTATGTATATACCGTACATCAGGAATCATAAAGGTTGTTTGATACTGATTAATACTAAAACGCTGGTCCTCCAAGTAACCTGTTTATAAACATAAGCTTTATTTATTTACTGATCAACGTGGCAAAGCGGAATAAATCCGAGTATTCTCCGTTAACTTTGGGCGAGCTGCATCATACTCTCAATGAAACACGAGAAATTTCGGTTAGTTTCATCGTGTTACAATTGTAAACAATGATATGAAAGTATAAATAATCGAACACCATTTAAATTAAGGAAATTTGTTATAGTATGTCAATTGTAATGCATTATTTTTTTGCATTCGTAAAATCTACAATAATATCTCAATGCTTGTTTGAAATGCACCGCCTTGTATATGCCTTAAAAGGCAAATAATGCATGGTTGATACTGTGATCTTTCATGCTATCGTTGCGTAGTACATATTACTGTAAAAATCATTTGAAAACTTAAAAATGTCTCAGAGATTAATGTATGATTTAAGCACATGTGTTCGAGAAAAGCTATGTGAGAATGATCTTGTAGGACATGTAATTTTAGAAATGCGTACCATTTAAAACTGTGTGTGACATTTAGGAAAAAATAGCCCGCTTTTAACTTTATTAACAACGCAAATCATTTCTGCTTAATGCAGTTTTCTTTTTCCGTGTCTGCGTAAAATGTGTGTGCTAATGCACCTTTTCACAACTTATGCAGGGAAATGAAATGCACTGAAAACTTCAAACCTATGCCTGCTGGGTGCATAAAGTTAATGCGTGTTTTTATAGACAATGTAACATTTTTTAATCAGTCGATTTGTAATAAATTTACAATATGTCAATCATGCTTTTAAACGCTGCAAGTGCATGGTCGGCCTACTGGATAGTGTTGCTTGAACGCAACTGGTCACTGTTTAGTTGTTAATTATCAGGTCAACAGAAAGCTCATCCACTAATACAAACCTGTAACTCTTACACGAACCCACAGCACAATGATGATATTTACGACACCAAGTGCTAAGAATGTAAAACACGCAGCCATTCAAAAAATAAACATGGATTTGTCGTGGAACATTATCAAGAATTGATTCTCAATGTACCTACTAGCGATTGCAGTTCTTACTAGATAACATGTATATGTCGTGTTTGGTATTTGTTTGCAAGTTTCATGATATTTGTAGTTAAATGATCAGGTTTCGATTTAATATTCAACAAATATATTTAGTCACATGCATATAATATGTATGACTCTTGTACGGGCCTTTTAAGGAAATAAAACATAAGTTCCTGTTTTCAAATGAACAATGCCTACCGCAAGGAAAATCGTTTTTAAAACGATGGTGTCTATGTCTCATAACCAGCGGACTGCAGCGTCCAATATGGACGCTTCGTGTTTTAGCTATACATTCCGGGTTTGGACGTTGTTTTTATTTTTTGGTAATTCTAAAAATACAAATTTCAGTTAATCTGTATTGCTGTTTCTATTCCAATACAATTAAATAGGAAATTACTCACATGCTTATGTGATTCATTTTACTTACAGATAGACACAGTACAGAATCTAAAAACAAAGTTGGAACCGTCACTTTGCTGGATCCGTTATATCGTAGACGAAACGTTTCGTTAAGGTTTACGCCTTACAATGCAGATGACTTTGAATCAGAAAACATTGAATGGGAGGCCATGATGCACGGCGACACGTCATTTAAACGGTTTGTTCTTCCTCAAACTGATTCATTTGTACTCGACATGGGACAAGGCACTGGTACAAGTTCGATACATAAACAAAGTTTCTGAGATGACTGAGCTCCAAATCCAAGGTATGTTAGATTTTCGTACATTTCTTAAAATTGTATTGCAACATATACAGGTTTAATCGACTAATAAATTCCCGATGAGTATTGATTCTATGTACGAGTACAGACTGACGTTATACGCGCGGCCTAAAATGAAAGGTGTTTTTTGGATCAGTGACAATAATATTTTTATTTTATCTAATTTTAAATGCAATTATTCTCTTCCAAATCCCAACTAGCATACGAGATAGTTCTTTGATCTTTATAAAAGTGACACCGAGCTTGCTTTTCTTGTACTCTTTAATCTAACAAATATTGGGTAATTTGTAATTTTGAAATGGAGAGTGCGGACCTCTTCGTTTAACTCTTTACCTTAAAAACGACTACTCCTTATTTTAATATATTTAGAATTAAATGTTTTTGTAGGTCTTAAATGATGATCTAAATATGTATCAAAGATGCAATATAGATCCACATACAATATGCATGATGTTTACATTGGCTGTATTGCAAATAATTGGTCTCTTTTGTTTCTGGTCAAGTTGATTATTAGAAAAAAAGACATTTTCTTAAACAAAATATTTTAAAACAAAATCAAACGGATGTCTCTATCTAATTAAAAAAAATAACTTTCATATGGCACAACATGCTAAATCCATTATTTCAAATGTAAGCATAGACATACATATTTTTTATGTTTTGTTTTGACTTTACGACTACACTGATAAATGCCTTTGAGATTGTATACGAAACAAATGCATGCAGCAAAACTTCTTCGAATTATGTGCTGCCGTTCCCACAGTCATAAACATTAAAATGAAAATTTAATAGTAATTGTTAATGTAGCATGTTCATTAATCACATTAACCTTAAATACATATTATCAAACTAAAACTCTTAAACAACTTCTTAGATGTTCTCTGAGTTTTCAATGACTGTGGACACTTACGTGTAGTGACCTTTCCCGAGCAACAGGGAGATACTGGACAAATTGCCTACTACCCGAGTAACAAGGTCATAGATAGCCCCGAATATATTATCGCCAGTGGATACGTCGAACTACAGAAAACGTCGACGTGTCCCAGTCAGAATATACTGATCAACGTGATGCGGATGATTTGAAGTACCTACTCACCATCAAAAATATCACACATCGTTACCAATACCACTTATTTACCATCGTCTTATCCGTTATTAAAACGTATGCCATTTGATTTCAATGACACGAGCTATACACATTGTAAACTTCAGTTTAGGAAATATTTAACTATTTGTTCCAGGTTCACCCGGGTTAGGTCCGCGATGCACCGTTGGCGGCTGCATCGATTGTCTATGTGTCGAACCTGGCGGTACAATCAGATGTACCTCATACAGCACCAACGTGACGATGTGGGTTGGTTCCGTTAATGTTAGTCTTCTAGGGGATCAAAATGCGTTTCCATATATTTATTCATCGACAGGTTTACGCATCGATGACCATCATCACAATACAACTGTTTCATGTCTGGCATATATTCAGAGTCCACTTCTTGCTTTCAACAGGAGTACCTCGCTATATGTTGTCGGTAGGATAATGCTATTTACAAAAGATGTTGTCATTAGTATATTATCCAAATGTCTTAATTTATTTGATGCAATATGCAATTACAATCGTGCTTGTGATAAAATATGTTGATTACAAAGTACATTGATGATTTTTCTTTCAAACAAAGGCAAATATTTAGCGACGGTTTATTACAAAAGCCATTTTGTGCACTGAAGGTGATATAACATACATTTAAAATTATCACTGTACGATTAATTAAAATTGGTTTGTGCATACGTAGTAAAATGGAATAGCGTTGACTGGCTCTGTAAATAAAACATTAATTCAATGGCATTAGTATTTATTTTATAGTACCTCCAACGAAGCCATTGTTGCATGTTCCTAAACTAATGGAAGGTAAACAGAGGAACATAACCTGTGTTTCCTACAACGGTAGACCGCCGCCAAAACTGGAGATGAGCTTGGGTGGCGAACTTTTGACAGCTGTGTTACCAGAGGATATGTACAATGCGTCCTCTAATCTCTATACCAGCGTACTAACTACTGGTTCCGCAAACAGGACCTGGCACGGCAAGAACTTAACGTGCACGTGTATGGTGTTGGAAACAACAAATAATTCCAAAGAAGAAACGTTTGACAGCGTCACTGTAACCTACAAATGTGAGTTATATTTTTCATGATTATTTCATAGCGAACGGTCTTTCGGTTCTTCCAAGAGTACTTGGCGCATCAAGAAGCAGCCTCAACGTACGTACATCGACGGTTTTTATTACAGAACAACAGTTTGGTCGGCATAATAGTGTTCAATAATGTACCATATTTATCTCTAATATATAAAACAATTTGTTGATTATTCCATCAATACTAGCCAAAATTTGTAAACCTCCACTATATTAAATGCAAATTTCGCAACTATATTTAGGCTAAGAAACACGCAGTAGTAGAAAAATAGTTCATTTTCACAGGCTGGATCTCAATTTAAGGTCACAGCATCGGATTTTTTTAATTTTGTTCCTTTTATACTCTATTCAGACAAATACATTTACGAAACACATACAATTTTGGTTAATAGCGCAATACGCAAAGCACGAACAGTTAAAATGTTATAACATGACTTCATTTAATAAGGATTGTTTTTTAAAGGTAATATCAAAACAAAAATTTGGAACATAGAAGAGAACATAGAAGATTTAGAATATATCAAAATATACGCAATACAATATTGGCGGTTAAGCAATTCGGCCCAGTATATAATGTGCCTTTCTTTTTCTATACGACACAGTTATAAAGTGATATACTGCAAACAAACACTTGTAAACATATGATGTACGTTTCAGATCCACCAGGTGTTTTGCACATGTTTACTCCTGATACTCCTATGCAGATCTCCATTTCATACTTGCTTACAATTGGGTGTATGGCTTTAGATACAAACGACGAGTGCAAAATAATTTGGTATTCGGACATTGCTGATTTAGATTTAAGCAACACATTCAATGAAAGTACCATCAACGCCACATCATGGATCTACATTAATGTGTCACATGCAATGCAAGGATGACATGTGGGTTGTGAAGTCAAGTGTGAAGATTTCGACGTGCAGATAAAGAAAGAAACCGTCTTGAATTTAACCGGTAGATGGTTCTGCTTTTGTATTTATAGTTAACATTAGCTTACAGCCATTAACTTACTATTGAAACCACATACGAATGTTTAATACACAATCCAAACCAAACTGTGCAAGACGGCGACGATGCGACAAGTCTTTTTTTTCTGCAAATCTCGCACTTCACAAAACACGGACACACGGAATTTGGACGATACTTTCCAAATTTTGAGTGTCTTTGAAATTGCACACAGCGATACTTATCGCCCAAATCTCGCATTGTCGCATCATCGTATCTTCTCCCCCGGATTAATTGTTGGTAGGATGAATTTTATGTACTGACACACATTTACATGAATGAGTTGTTTGCCATGCATAACAGTAAAAACGATAGAACATGACGACCGATATGGAATATGTGGTCATATTTTTTAACTTTTAAAATAGAGAAATGAATATAGTTTTATTTAAAGGTTATATCTGTCAGACGGTGCGTGGTTGACAATAATTATCGGTGCGACAGGCCTTATTATCCCATGCATATTGTTCGGTAGTGACGATGAGACGACTCGTGATTTAGACGACAATGATCGCTGTGTACCAGAGTGCGACGATGCGAGGATGCGAAATTTGGGTGATAGTTATCGCTGTGTACAATTCATAGACACACAAAACTTGGACGATAACTATTGTTCAAATTTCGCGTGTCTTTGACATTTCTCAGTGCGATATCTGCAGATTATAAAAGTTAAAATGTCGCATCAATACTGTTCTACATGAAAAACAACTAATTCTTGTAAGCGGCGTGAGTACAGTAATTGAATCGCTTTGTACAACAGACACGCGTGTCCACGTCTTTTAAAGTGCGAGATACGCAGATAATAAAAATTAAATCATCGCCGTCTTGTACAGAGCGAAATTTTAATCGGCAGTAACATTATTTTGTATATATGTCATATGTACAGTATACGTGCAAAGTTACACTATAAGGGATGTTATCGTTAGTGAAAATACATAAGTCTTCATTAACAATGCATGGTATATAAGACTACTAATAGTATTTGCATCTTTAATAATAGTTGTATTTTATTCATATAACTTTATAGATTAAAAACAGCTACATACTTAACTGTTTAATTCTGATTTATGTACAAAATTTATTTAACAAACTCTGTTATAACAAGGTCCACCGGTTGTCAGCATACGAAAAACACGCATAAACAACCCGATTAATGGGGCATACATAATTCTTGACTGCGAGGTCTACGATATGTCCTTTGCAAATCTTACCTGGATGGATAAAAGTGGAAAGGTCGTATATAAAAGTTGTTCAAACGTAATACGATGTTCCATTCGTATTTCTGGTGTTGAACTGAATTTTACAAAGGAATATCTTTGTCTGGCTGTAAACAGCCTTGGCAAAGATGTACAACAGGTGATGCTGAACTCGAAAGAAGGTACGTATTTGATTCTGTTATAATACTGTTTCCGTTAAGGTTATCTTGTTATGTGCGATAAAAGTATGTTTTAATTTTGTTTTAATAACACGATACATTATATTAGATTTCTGTTTGACTTGACTGGATCACTTTGTTCGCTTTGTAATAATTATCTAACATATTCGTGTATTTTGCCCTTAACACACATTTTAAAATAAATTAATAGTCTCGCTAACAGTGCACAATTCATTGCAGAATCAAACAGTATCATTCAGCCTGCGGTGCCATGGGTATATATTTGGACTGGAGCAGGTGCTTTCTTGATTGTTTGTAGCATCGTTGGCATCTCTATCTTATTTACCAAAAGTAAGTTTCTTGTATACATTTTTTCGCTTATACCACACAAAATACATAATGTGCATTAATATATATTTTATTAAAGACTGGAACATTAAATTTCTCTTTTACTTAAAATAGTATCAATAATGTGTAAAAATATGTAATACTTTCAGGGTTTACCAAGCGCAGAAGACAGAAAAGTCATGACAAAACGTACGTTAGGTGACTTGTTGTGTTGTTTTCTTCTTTATATTGGTGAGAGATAAATAAAGTAATGCTGTATAATATCCAAGTCCTTAAAACCGAAGCAGTTTGTAATGACATTATTTAACATACAAAACAGTACACATCTAATTCGATATTATATTCACTTATTTCTCAAAAGTAGTTCACAATTAAAGTGTCTGCAGTATTTTTATATATGGTTTGTATATCACCGATGTAATGTTTATTTCTCATTTGCAATAAGTCCAATGTATTTCAGTGAGGCAGACAAACAAGATTCATGTAATATGTTTAAACTGTGAATGCATTGTTCATTGTAGACTGATAAATATATCAATAGATCACGTACATACATGTCTGAATTTTATATGTGTATAATTCGATAAACTTTTTATTGTGTGATGCTTGCAAAATCAATTTAGCATGTTATTTCCATAAAGTGTTACATACGTAATTACAAAGCAACTTGTACTTGATAAAATAGTTTCAACATCGTTTGATGCAGATTAACCTTTTGTTTTGAGTATAGTTTCTCAAATATTAAATTTCGTTGCGAATTTTTTTAATTGACTGAATTACTAACACATATAATGCAGCTTTATGTAGTGAAATATGAGTCGAATCTACAATAATATAAAATCCATGTCCTGAACAACGACACAAAACTACAATTATTGTCTTAGTTGTATATATATTTCCTTCGCGTACGTCTATACTATGCGCGGCTATCTTTGGTGCCATTGTTTTAGCGTAAACATATCGCGTAATGTTCATTACAATATCGGACAGTTCATGTTTAACTGAAGTATATGAACAACTATCTTATTTTTATTTACAATATAACTGTAATTATTGCTATTCCACGTATATGGCAATGTGTATATTTTGTACATTTAAGCCCCCGCGGAAGCAGTTAGAACAACAGTAATCCATGAGCATATATACGAAGAGGTGAATCTAGCTGCCATGAAATTGTCCCAACAAATGTGTGTATCGAACAAGCTGAAGTAAGATATATTTAAGTGTAACTATGTATTTGTACTGCAAGTCTGAATTAAATTTGCTTTTGTACTTTCATCGCTTATACATTTAAAGAGACGATTTGTGTTGGTACTTCAGTTACAGCCGTTACCCACCTGGCGGCGCGGAAACGAAGTTGAACTACATCCAATGTGAGATGCATTCTACACAGAATATGTGAACATGTCTCATTTACAACGACTTACTATTAACATGTTATAAAGATACAAAAGTAAGTTTGATTATTTCGATTAATTTCTATAGTAATATACTTACTGTATTGATGGTACATTTTTATTCACAGGTTTGGCTACAGACAAGACAATCTTCCGCAAGGTATCCATTTCCATTTAATGTATTGCAATCAATGTTTAGTAATAGTTATGTTGTTGTCTAGTAATATTTATGTTGTTGTAATTTGTACTTTCAAATGAGTTGAGAGTTTCTGAATCGCCAGAATGTCAATCGGATGTGACGTTTGAAGCAGTCATAACCGAATGCAGATCGGAAGAGATCGATCCAGAATGCTTGTCGTCACCTGGCACTTCTGAATCTCAGATCTTACATTTATTAAGACATTTGAAACATGCGAATGCTCTTATGATAATGGCGTTTATTCATAACTTGAGACCATAAAGTGGTTAAAATTACATTTTCTTTCTAACGTCTATTCAATACGAAAGGTGTGACAGGATTCTGTATACTTGCTAGCACTACCTATCGCTTAATTCCTGCAAACATTCTTCATATGCTTGTGATCTCTCTAACCCAACCCAGTACTGCTACCTATAGCACTCTCATCATGTGATCTCTCTAACCCAACCCAGTACTGCTACCTATAGCACTCTAATCATGTGATCTCCCTAACCCAACCCAGTACTGCTACCTATAGCGCTCTCATCATGTGATCTCTCTAACCCAACCCAATACTGCTACCTATAGCACTCTAATCATTTGATCTCACTAACCCAACCCAGTACTGCTACATATAGCGCTCTCATCATGTGATCTCTCTAACCCAACCCAGTACTGCTACCGATAGCACTCTAATCATGTGATCTCTCTAATCCAACCCAGTACTGCTACCTATAGCGCTCTCATCATGTGATCTCTCTAACCCAACCCAGTACTGCTACCTATAGCACTCTAATCATGTGATCTCTCTAACCCAACCCAGTACTGCTACCTATAGCACTCTAATCATGTGATCTCTCTAACCCAACCCAGTACTACTACCTATAACACTCTAATCATGTGATCTCTCTAACCCAACCCAGTACTGCTACCAATAGCACTCTAATCATGTGATCTCTCTAACCCAACCCAGTACTGCTACCTATAGCGCTCTCATCATGTGATCTCTCTAACCCAACCCAGTACTGCTGCCTATAGCACTCTAATCATGTGATCTAACTAACCCAACCCAGTACTGCTACCTATAGCGCTCTCATCATGTGATCTCTCTAACCCAACCCAGTACTGCTACCTATAGCTCTCTAATCATGTGATCTCCCTAACCCAACCCAATACTGCTACCTATAGCGCTCTCATCATGTGATCTCTCTAACCCAACCCAGTACTGCTACCTATAGCACTCTAATCATGTGATCTCCCTAACCCAACCCAGTACTGCTACCTATAGCACTCTCATCATGCTAGAACTCATTGTGTTACATGTTCTATTCCGTTTTGAATATGTGGGAGTATAGCTGAAAAATGTATTTCAAAGTAGATGTGAGAATATTCTTGTAAGACGGGTAATTAAATGCGTACCACTTAACACTGTGTGTGTCATTAAGGAAAACAATAGTCCGCATTGTATTTTATTAACAACGCAAATCATTTCTGCTAAATGCAATCTTCTTTTGACCTATCTGCGTAAAATATATGAGCCATTGTATCATTTCATCATTTACATAGGGAAATGAAATGTACTGAAAACTATAAATCTATGCTGCGTGCTCAACGTTGTTGCGTGTTTTAATAGACAATGTTACGTTCTTAATCAGTCGATTTGTAATAAATGTACAATATGCCCATCGTACTTTTAACGCTGTAAGTGCATGGTCGGCCTACTGGATATAGTTGCTTGAACGCAACTGGTCATTGTACAGTTGTTAATTAGCGCGTGAACAGAAAGCTCAGCCACTGACATAAACCTGTATCTCTTACACGAACCCACTGCACAATGATTAGATAGACGACATCAAGTGCTATAAATGTAAAACCCCAGCCATTACAAAAATTCGGTTTCACTGAATAAAACAAATACGGCGAAAACTCCAAACAAACAAGCAAACAAACGATATTGGTCTTATATACGAGTATATCACTTCCATAATCAAAAAGTTCGGAATGACTTAAAATTCGAATTTTTAGTAGTTTATGTATAGTCTTAGACAGCAGGTGCATGTTCTTCAAAATCGCGAATGCATCTGTGTTTTCCACAGAAAGACTAAACTCAAATAAGTAACTTAACTTTTTGGAACCTAGAGAGAAGCATAAAAAACCCAGATCGGCTCAATTCGGACCTATACATCTTAACGATAATATATATAGAGAGAGTATCTTTATTTCACTGTGAATAAAATCCCGACTGCATTTTTACGCAAAATATAGTAGCAATCATGACCGATATTTAGCAATTGTGCCATTCGGACGAGACAAAGGTTACTCATTTAGCGGGTAAAGAATGGGTTTGACGGGTGCAACACGTACATCAATCGTTTCTCAGCGAAGTTGTCCGACGCCGGTCGACCCAGTAACTGGAAGCGACGTGGTCAAATGCGCAATCAATTTACTAGCGTTTGTAGACACTACCGACGTGGCGGAGGTTGTCCCTCTCTTACACGTGTAAAAGGCACTGTACGTACATGCATATGCACGTCGCCGTATTAACGTAAGCGGTTTCATTTTCAATGCATATGTACAGAATCTCATTAAAGCGATGAAATCATCATCACTTTTATATATTCTCAGGAAAAAACTGCAACAAATATTTTATAAACAATTAAAGCTATCCTTCTGTATGCGATACAATGGCAAATATATTTCCCATATATGAAACAACAATGACCGTTTTAAAGTTATGCGTGTCTCCGCATAAACGGAATGAATCAGGCTACGTTTTTTTGCGGCGACGTGCAATGCACGGTTGCCGAGGTTCAGACCGGTACGGGAACACACGGACACATCTAGCGCTACTTCACGATTGTCCACTGTCAATGGGCTACACGTGGCTATACTATATATTTTTATTATATGCACTAAAGCTGACTCGACGGTAGGACCACTGATGTTATCCGCGACCACTCCAACATTCTTAACATCTGTTAGACCGTACACTACTAACGACGTAAATAGCTTAGTGTGCGTTTTATTCGAGGGTTGACAAGGTACACAGTTTGCGGTGAGCTATATTCCTTAGTTGTCAACGTATAGATTTTACGTAAGCTGTATACGTTGGATACATACATATATTTTTGAAATATAGCTGACATAAATATACTTTTGAATATAGCTGACATGGTCAGTGTCTAGTATTTAACATAACTGAGATTACTGGTATTCACAGTAGCAGTAGCAGAACAGAAGCAGATCGGAAACAGTATAAATAGCAGCAGCAACAACATCTTCAGCGTGTGTGTGTGTGTGTGTGTGTGTGTGCGTGTGCGTGTGCGTGTGCGTGTGCGTGTGCGTGTGCGTGTGCGTGTGCGTGTGCGTGTGCGTGTGCGTGTGCGTGTGCGTGTGTGTGTGTGTGTGTGTGTGCGTGTGTGTGTGTGTGTGTTTGTGGTGTGTATGCGTGGGTGTGTGGGTATGCATTCGAGGATAACTTTGTTGTCAATTTTGAAAAAATAGAACAACCCAATGCATATAAATATTACACTGTACACAGAGTCATTTGATGCACCGTCATGTTTGTTTG
Organism: Congeria kusceri; assembly: GCA_027627225.1. Classification (NCBI taxonomy): domain Eukaryota; kingdom Metazoa; phylum Mollusca; class Bivalvia; order Myida; family Dreissenidae; genus Congeria; species Congeria kusceri. The sequence goes on along the minus strand of CM051028.1, from coordinate 15,747,414 downwards.
TTAAAATTGTTACCAAGATGTCAAATGTCTATCAAGGGAAGTTACGTGCAACTGCGTTTATATTTTGTTTTAAGACCTTTTACATTGTGCTATTTTAACGTATTTTTGAACTGTACATTGACGGTTTATCCCTTTTCCAGTTTAAACCAGAGTACGAAACCCTGAAATGGTCGTCTGCAGAACATCTTCTTCCAAAAAACAGCAACATGGCGGGTCGTACAATAGAATCACCAATGACTACAAGACTCATTGAAGAATGTCGACAAAGATCTCACTCGTGGTCGGGCGGGACCGCAGTGAATGCAGGCGAACGTGACACACTAGTTCAACAAAGATGTTCTTGTCGGTAGATAGGGAAATGAGAAATACACCTAAGGCCCTAAGAAATGTACATTAAGTCCTGAGATTTGTACACTAAATCCCGAGTCATGCAAACTGAGTGCACGATGTTTTACAGTACATACATGTGCTTTGGTGAAAATAAAACACAAACAAAATACACATTAATACACATTAATCGGAAAAGGGTTAAAAAGGTTTAAACGGGTTTTGTTAAGAAATGGATAAGGAATAGAAAGTTTGTTGAACAATACATGCTGCCAAAGTAGATGATGTTGTCCAAATAATATATATTACGGTACCGCATCCTATTTTGGTCATACATCTAGATGTGCGTCTATAGATTAAACAATCACCACAGATAAAAATGATGACAGTTAAATGTCTTGTTTAGGAACACATACAGCCACATACAATACAGAATTTGGCTAATAATATGTAAACAGTATTCTGTCCAAGAAGCTCTAGAAGAATTTGACACAACAGTGAACATAACAGTTATTAAAGTAATAGCTAATATGAAAAATGGAACATATGGAATGTTGTGCATTTGATTTTACTTTGACATCCAGACTTATGATGTTGTACCTGCAAACAATTTATACCTACAATGTTTTGCACTAATGAGTTCCTTTATGTTGAAACAGGATTTCACTTTATTTTAACTAAACGTGTCAATTCTCTTTTTGTTATATTTCTTTTGCATTATCAGTTTATGCTGTTATAGTAATCACGGTATAATATATGAGTAGAACCGAAACCGTATGATGTTGAGATTTTATGTAGTTCTGTATACCAGCATATGCTGTGTTGTCAAACGTTCATGTTGTCTTGTCGATAAACTGTTTATCTTGTATACTCATTATGTTATGTGAGTTTGTCTTCGCATTTGTGTTTATGTTATATGCACGTTTTGTTTTATGTGTTATGCCAAAATGTAATGTTGTTGTGCTAAATACCTTTTCATCTTGTCTAGAAATCATGTCATCATGTTAGTGGAGCGTATGACTCTTTTAATACCATTTGTATGTCCGTTTTAAAGTGTACACACATATATATTATGTCTAATTTCGAATGTCGTGAACAGTGTTACCTAGTGCAATTACTTTTGATTTCGTCAGAGTAGTGTCTTATTATGTCATGCTTAAACGTTGTAAATATATGGCGTTTATGTTGTCGTGTCAAAAACAAATATGGTTTTTCAGCCCTATTTGCTTTTTTTGTATTGGTCACGAGTTATTTTGTCAGTGAGTGGGGTTTATTTATTCAGAACATATCTTAATATTTTCATCCACCATGTTATTATTTCAACAACGTGTTCGTCTTGTCGAATATATTCGGCCGCATATATTGTATGTCCTGTGCTCGATCTGCATGGATAACGTTTTATTATGTTATTGTAATAATTTATTATGCCCAAATAACTTGTCATGTTAGCTTATTTTCGAGTTATTTATTATTAAGCGCTCATACAAGGTGTTGCAAGTCAATACAAACATTTGGAGTTTAATGTAGATTTTACCAAAACATAAAACAATGTACTATGATTAAAAACTATACCATAGTTCATTTACTTTAAACATAACCTAGCTTTTCAGCCAATCAGCATGCAGACAAACACCCATTAAATGTTAGATTTAATCATTAAGAGCATGGTCTTAATAGATCTTATTTCTGGCGTTTGACTGGCTACGTCGCCTTCTCAGAGTTTGTAGTAAACAGTACAATATAGGGTTTTTACCATTTGCTTGTTCTGATGATGTACATGCGCACGACCAATCAAAATGTAGGTTATGTTTTAAGGAAGTTAGAACATATTAAGTACACACTTACTTTATATGTTCTAACTATTACATAAGTTGTGTTGGACTAATTTTAATTCCAGTGTATTGTTTAAATTTTCAACACAACCAAACTAGCCAAGGTTCCTCGTGTTTCATTTAGAATATCTTGCTACTGCCGATAATTTACGGCGAATATCCGGATTTAATCCGCGTCGACACGATGATTAACAAATAACTAAGTATGATGTTTCATAACAGCTTACTTGGAGGATCAGTGTTTTATCTTCAACAAAATCCAACAACCCAAATGTTTCCTGAAGTAAGGTATGAGCGAGCCTGTAACATATACTTGGGCCATTTTACCAGGCAATATTAATTGTTTATTCACGATTGGGCCATTTTCACCATTTGTGGGTTTTAAAGAATGTTATTATGCCCATTGCACATGCTGCTTCGATGATTAACGTTTTAGTTTGTTTTTTTCACAATGTCTTATCATGGCTAAAATTCATCTTGTTCAATCAATATTAAGTCGTGTTCAAATACTATGGTGTTGATGAACCACCTTTAATGGCGCACAATCACTACAATGGCAGAAAGCACCACCCGTTGTCGAAATACGGCTATGATTAGACATCAAAGCAGGCGTACACGACATTAAAATTGACAAGTTCCGTTGCAATGTAGAAAAAATATAAGAAAAATATAGAACAAAAAATGGCACGTCTTGTTGACATTTTCATAACAAGAAATATTAAATAAGCACCACCGTTTGGGAAAGCAACATGTGCACATAACACAATAAATTACTATATAGACAAAGGCAACTGAGCCTTACTTAGACTAAACATCTTTTAAACATCATGACACGGCATTTTGATACAACAAGAAATTTGAACAAGATAACATGAATCAATACAACATAAGACTATCATGGCGTTCCATAGAAACACATATAAGCAAGTTGTACTTGTCTGTGTAGTGCGTGCTTATTACGTGCAGTTTGACAATTTAAGTTTGGTCATGAAGACAATCTTTTCACGAGATGTATATTTTATGTCCATACTGATAACGTTCATTATGGTGAAGAACATTGTTGTCAAGGTAACCTATGTGGCGCACTAGGAGCACTTTGAAATCGGTGTTTTCTTATGCGAAAAAGACAGTTAATTATTCAATATTTTCAGTTTATATGGCGCTAAAATCTTACGATAAGACATGTGACGCCATTATAATATGTGCTTTGACGTTATGCTGAATTTTGACGTCGTTGAACATTAAACAAGTTTGAGATAGCAGGAGGATGCAAACAACTGTTTACAAATGTCGGAAAAAACTTCGACGTCAGCGTCACGCACCGAGCACCGTGCAGTAATAAAACATTGAGCTCAAATAGGAATGACTCCCACTGAAACATTTTATTTCATAAAGCGTGATCGAACGGAAAAATCATGTTCAAGAGCACTAGTGTTTGGTTGGCATAAAAGATCTAGTTATAAGTGTGATACTGTTTGCGATAAAGAGCGGAGTGGCAGGCCACCTGTTTTGAACGAAAGGGTCGTGAAAGACATTGAAAATTTGTTGAAGGAAGACAGGCGCCGGACAGTTAGAGAAATCGGAGATACAATAGTTGGTAAACGTACTGTTGCTCACGGAATTATCAGAAATCATCTTAACGTATCAAAAGACAGTGCAAGATAGGTACCGAAACTGTTGTCTGAATAGAAAAAGGCAGCGTGCGTTGCTGCGTCGCATGAATTTCTGGGACGTTACGGACGTGATGGAGAACGCTTTTTAAAAAGAATAATCACCACCGAAGAAACTTACATTAGTCTGTATGAACCAGAAACAAAGAATGATTCCATGGTGTGGAAACATCCATCATCCCCTTCACCCACTAAGTCGAAAACACAGAGGTGGACGACCCGCTGCATGTTCATCTTCTTTACAGACTCCGTGCATTGTTGCATGTCCTTTTGAAATTGTTATTTTGGTAAATCCTGTTTAATATATCGTGAGAGGTTTTTCAGCAGGAATCGAAAACAGATATATCTGTATACTGATAAAATTATGAGAAAGTCTCACTACGCGTTTCTGATTTATTAAGACAGTCTCAAAACTTTACGGACATCCCTCGTATTTTTTCATTTTTACCATTCGGTGCTATTTTAACATTCTAAGCATCTGAACGCGTTTGTTTCTGGATGCATCTGTTTTATTCGGCGTATCTGTCTAACCCAACCTTTGACCGTCTCAATAGCCACTCATATATAGTGAAAATTTCCCGCAAGTAGTCCCGAATGAATAAATTTGAACTTGGCATTTGCTAATTTGAAAATATGCGCACTACGCTGGCCATAAAAGAAAGTATGCGCATTCCAACACTATAGAGGAATGATTCGTTTCAAGCTATGAATACCGTTGGCAAATCAAGCAATGTTATAACACAGTTTGCATAAAATAATTCGTTCATGATTTGTTTCATAAAACGTTCATGATTTTTTGTTTAAATGCGTTGGCGTAAATATTAAAATAACATTTCTTAAAGGAAATAGTGCAAAAACATACTCACTTAATTGTTACAAAACGCCATTTATGTGTAACACATACATTATATTTTATTGTATCTGCACTTTATTTTATGACTGCAACATATATTGCTAAAAAACAACAAAGGAGTTGTTTTAATAATTAAAGTACTTGAGTAAATTAATTAAAATAAAATAAAACACTTTATGTATTATAATGTATCATTATATTGGAATTATCACATAACATTATGTCTAGTAGATTTCATTACATGACTATAATAACCTTGAAACATTGGTTCAAAAAGCACTGTGTAAACTTGACGTGTTTTTGTGATGGGTATTTTGGGCAAAAATGGTGTGAGTTACCACCTCCCCCCCCTCCCCCGTGTTGATGTAAAAATTCCCCCTTCTTTTTGTAAGCGTAACAGTTCCATTAGAGACAACACTATTAACATTCAACTTGGCATAATAAATTGTGCCATAGACACAAACTATGAAATAAATAATTGCTGGCCATATATAACGCAAACTGAAACCTGAGATTGTATTTAGTTTAATTTTTTATCAGAACAGGGAGCTATATCAGAACAACTATTGCGATAAGTGTTACGTGTCTGTGTTTGGGCATTATTTTGAAAGCCAATTACTTTTTCGTAGGTAAACATAGTTATACATGTATTTTCAATAATGCACGCGTATTGTGATGTAATCATTTACCAAAAGCAGTAATATGCTACAGTACTTTTTCTCTGAAAGGTTTATGGTAGTTGTCTTTTTCAGTGTTGACAGGAGCATCACTATCTACAGAATTCGGCATATTAACAGTGCTTCAATCATCATTCCTTGGAAGGAACATCAAGCTACGGCTTGTATCTTTCCATGCAGTGGCTGGCATGCAATTGGAGAACTTGAAATGGGAAGTAATGCTTCAAAATAATGATGATTTCGTTAATATTGTGGAAGCCAACGTCCAGATTAGGCAATACATTTTGGAAAACACAACGTACATGGAACTGATTCGAGTTAACCGCGAATTAAATAATGCTCAAGTAAAGGTCGGTTTTTAAGAAAAAGTGTCAAATATAATTAGATTGGAGCATAAGGGTATGTATATGTTGTATTGGATTGCTTTTATGTTAATGTGCTGTGTAAATTGCCTCATAGTTTTCAATTAATATTCCATGTTTGTTCTTTAGATAGTGTGATACAGTAATATTTACAACTTTCGTATCTATTGTTAAATAATTATTCGAGTTTCACAATGTTTTAACAGCTTTATTTATTAAACGACCTATAGCGTACGCGACTTTTACATTTAAGCATATAATATGTGAGTATATGGTTTCAAAAAACAACAACAAAACGCTAGATAATTAAATATCATTGGCAATTGTGGAAAAGTCCATTGACAGCAAGAGTTCATTTTGGGAACAATGACAGTTTCAATCGACGTACACTATAGGCTGGTGGATACGCTTTAATTCCTGGTAACCACCTTATGGAAACTTGGTTGCATTCGTTTTCAGAGTTCACCAACGACTGTGGGCATTAACACGTATT